>JAHRHJ020002718.1:0-10536 GCA_019776745.2 Taxus chinensis | reverse complement strand
GTAGGGAGAGGATGAGGGATCGCGGGACGCGGGAGGGAAGGGGAAGGGAGGGAAGGAGATGGGGAGATGCTGGAGGGAAGGGTAAGGGAGAGAAGGAGAGGGAACAGTGGAAAGAAGCGAGTGGGAGAGGAGGAGGGGAGAGGAGAAAAGGAAGAGGAGTGGAGAGAAAAGAGAGGGAAAAAGGCGGGTGAGAAAAAAAGAGAGGTAAAATGGAGAGTGGGAAAGGCCGAGGGAGGGCAGGGAGGAGAGTGGAGAGTACGAGAGGCGGAGAGTGGAGAGTAGGGGGAGGAGGGAGGAGGGAGATTAGAAAGTAGGAGGGAGGGTGAGTGGAGACTAGGAGAGGTGTAGGGAGGGTAGCCGAGTGGAGGGAGGTAGGGAGGGAGATAGTGGGAAGGAGAGAATGAGAGGGAGAGTAGAGAGTAGAAGGGAGGGAGGAAGGGAAGGAGATTGGAGATTAGGGGGAGGTAGAGAAGGATGATAGAGGGAGGATAGTGGATATTGAAGAGTAGGGGGATGGAGGGAAGGAAAGTGGATATTGGAGAGTAGGGGGAAGGAGAGTGAAGATTGAAGAGTAGGGGGAAGGAGAGTGGAGACTGGGGGGAGGGGAAAAAGGGAGATTGAGGACTAGGGGAGGGAAGGAGGGTGGATATTGGAGAGTAGGGGGAGATTGGGGACCAGGGGGGAGGGTTAGAGAATGGACATTGGAGTGTGGGGGGGGGAGGGATGAGGGATGAGGGGGGATAAGGATGAGTGAAGAAGGGTGGACTGTTGAAGAGTAGGGGGTGAGAGGTAGTGGGAGAGTCGAGAAGGAGATTGGAGAACATAGGGGAGGAGGGAAGGAGAGGGATATTGAAGGAAGGAGGGAGGGAAGGAGAGTTGTAGATTGGAGAGTAGGGGGAAGGAGAGTGGGGGGAGGGGAAAAAGGGAGAGTCGGGTGGAGATTGGAGAGTAGGGGGAGGGAGGGAAGGAGAGTGGATATTGAAGAGTAGGGGGAGGGAGGGAAGGGAGAGGAGAGTAGTGGCGAGATTGAGGTGAGAGTAGGGGGAAGGAGAGTGGGGAGAGGAAAGTGTAGAGTCGGGGGAGATTGGGAGAGATAGGGGGAGGGAGGTGAAGGAAAGTGATATTAGAGTAGGATTGGGAGGGATGAGGGAAACTGGTGGTGATTAGGGAGAAGGGAAAAGGAGGGAGAGATTGAAGGACTAGGGAAGGGAAGGAGGGTGGAGATTGGAGAGTAGGGGGAGATTGGGGAGCAGGGGGAAGGGAGGGAAAAGGAATGGACATTGGAGTGTGGGGGGGGGGATAAGGGAGTGAAGAAGGGTGGAGATTGGAGAGTAGGGGGTGGGGGGAGGGGAGAGTCGGGGGAGATTGGGGACTAGGGGAGGGAGGGAAGGAGAGTGGATATTGAAGAGTAGGGGGAGGGAGGGAAGGAGAGTGGAGATTGGAGAGTAGGGGGAAGGAGAGTGGGGAGAGGGGAAAAAGGGAGAGTCGGGGGAGATTGGGGACTAGGGGGAGGGAGGGAAGGAAAGTGGATATTAAAGAGTAGGTGGGAGGGGGATGGAGGAAGGAAACTAGAGTGGTGATTAGGGAGAGGGAGGGAAGGAGAGTAGGAGATTGGGGACTAGGGGAGGGAAGGAGAGTGGTAGATTGAGAGTAGAAATTAGAGGGAGGTCGGGGGAGAGTGGAGATTAGGGGAGAGGGAGTGGAAGGAAAGAGAGTGGATATTGGGAGAGTAGGTGGGAGGTAAGAGTGGAGGAGAGGGATATTGAAGAGAGGGTGAGGGAGGGAGAGGGGAGAGTGGGGGGGGAGGGATGTGGGGGGGGGGAGGGAAGGAGAGTGGAGATTGGAGAGTAGGGTGGAGATTGGAGGAGAGGGGGAGGGGAAGGAGAAGGAAGGGACATTGAGAGTGTGAGGGAGGAGGGGAGATAAAGGAGAGTGAAGAAGGTGGAGAGTTGGAACGAGTAGGAGGTGCAGGTGGAGAGGGAAGTCGGGAGGAGAGTGGAGAGTAGGGGAGGGAGGGGAAGGAGAGTGGATATTGAAGAGTAGGGGGAGGGAGGGAAGGAGAGTGTGGATTGGAGAGTAGGAGTGAAGGAGAGGTGGATGGAGGGAGGAAGGGAGAGTAAGGGAGAGTTGGAGAGTAAGGGGGAGGGAGGGAAGGAAAGTGGATATTAAAGAGTAGGTGGGAGGTGGATGGAGGAAGGAAACTAGAGTGGTGATTAGGGAGAGGGAGGGAAGGAGTGAGGAGAGTTGGAGGACTAGAAGGGAGGGAAGTAGGGAGAAGATGGAGGGATTGGAGAGTTAAGGACCAGAAGGGAAGAGGGAAATGAGAGTGGAGATTGGGAGAGTGGGAGTGGGGAGAGTAGGGGGAGGGTGGTAGAGTTGGAGGAGTAGAAGGGAGAGTGGAGAGAGTGGACATTGAAGAGTAGTGGGAGGGAGTGGAGGGTAAGGAGAGTGGGGACGTGTATGGAGGGAGGGGGGAGGAGAGTGGAATTGAAGGGGGAGTGGAGGGGAGAGTGGAAGGGAGATTGAGGGGAGTGAAGGAGAGTTGCGAAGAGAGGGAGTGGAAGGGGGGGGGAGAAGGAGGAAGGGAGATGGAGGAGTAGGGGGAGAATTGTGGGGGGATGTGAGGGGAAGAGAATGGACATGGTGAGGAAGTGGGGAGGAGAGAGTTGGAGGGAGGGAAGGAGAGTGGAAAGAGAGATTGGAGAGTAAGTAGGAGGGTAGAGGGGAGAGATGGAGGGAGGGAAGGAGAGTGGAAATTGAAGAGTAAGGAGGAGGGAGGGAAGGGGAGTGGATATTAGAGAGTAGGGAGGGAGGGAATGGATGGAGGAAGGAAAGGAGAGTAAGGAGAGTTAGGGAGAGGGAGGGAGTAAAGGAGAGTGGAGATTGGAGGACTGGAGAGTAAGGGGAAGGAGGAAGTGAAGGAGGTGGAGAGTAGGGGGAGATGTGGTGGATAATGAGTAGCAGGGAAGGAAGGGAAGAGAATGGAGATTAGGAGTGTGGGGAGGGAGAGGGAGAGGAAGGAATAAGGAGAGGGAGAGGAGGGTGAAGAGTGGAGAGTAGGGGGAAGTGATGAGTGGGAGGAGGAGAGGGAGAGTGGAGAGTAGTGAAGGGAGGGAGGAGTGGACAGTGGAGGGAGTGAGGGGACTTGTGGAGGGGAGGAAGGGAGGGATATTGAAGAGTGGAGAGTAGGGGCGGAGATTGGAGGGGAGTGGAGAGTGAAGGAAGAGTGTTGAGAAAGAGAGGAGGGGAAAGGAAGGGAGGGAGTGGAGAGTGGGGAGATTAGGGAGGTGGAGGGAGGGAGGAGTGGGAGAGTGGAGAGTAAGGGAAGGAGAATGGAGGGACTAGGAATGGAGAAAAGTGAGAGAATGGATGAGAGTAGAGAGTGTGGAGGGAGGTGAAGGGAGGAGTGGAAGGAGGGGGAGGGAGGTGGAAGGATGAAGGGAGGAGGGAGGGAAGGAGAGTGGAGATTGGAGGGAGGGAGGAAGTGAAGGAGAGTGGAGAGTAAGGGAGGTGGAGAGATTGGAGAGGTGGGGTGAGTTAAGGACCAGTGGAGGGGAGTGAGGGAAGGAGAATGGAGGGAGGGAAGGGAGAGTGGAGATTGGGGGGAGGGAAGGGGAGGTGGATGGTTAAGGAGGAGGGAGAGGAGAGTGGAGAGTAGGGAGAGTGGATGTTGGAGAAGGGAGAGTGGAGATTAAGGAGAGTGGAGAAGTGGGAGAAGGAGGGAGGGAAAGGAGAGTTGGGGGAGATTGTTGGAGGGGGAAGGAGAGGGAGAGTGGAGTAAGGGGATGGGGAAGGAGAGTGGAGAGAGAGTAGGTGGGAGTGTGGAAGGAAGAAAGGAGAGTGGAGATTAGGGAGGAGGGAGAAGGGGAGGAAGGAGATTGAGAGAGGTAGGGAAGAGTATGGAGAGTGGGGGGAGGGAGGTGGAGGGAGGAAGTGAAGGAGATGGAGGGGAGAGGAATGTGGAGAGTAAGGGAAATGTGGAGAAGGAGAGAGTGGAGAGGGAGAGGAGGGAGGAGGGAAGGAGAGTGGAGAGTAAGGGGGAGTGATGTGGGAGGAGGGAGGTGGTGGGGAGTGAAGGAGAGTGGATATTGGGGAGTAAGGGGAGGGAGAGGGAAGGAGAGTGGATAGTGGAGAGGTAGGTGGGAGGTGGAGAGTGGAGGAAGTGAAGGAGAGTGGAGATTAGGAGGGAGGGAAGTGAGAGTGGAGAGTGGAAGGGGAGGGAGGGAGGTGGAGGGAGTGGGGAAGATGAAGGAGGGGGAAGGAAGGAGGAGCAGTGGAGAGGAGTAGGGGAGGTGGAGGGAAGGGAAGAATAAGGAGTGGAGATTGTGAGGGAGGGAGGTGGAGGGGGGAAGTATGGGAATGGAGGGGAAAGAGGAGGGAGGTTGGAGAGTAGGGGAGGAAGGGTAGAGTGGAGAGTTGGGGAAGGAGGAATATGTGGAGGGAGGGAAGGAGAGTGGATATTGAAGAGTAAGGAGGTAGGAGAGGGAAGGAGAGTGGATATGTAGAGAGTAGGAGAGGGAAATAGAGGATGGAGAGTGAAGGGAGAAAGGAGAGTGGAGATTAGGGAGAGGGAGGGAAGGAGAGTGGAGATAGTGGAGAGTAGGGGAGGGTAGGGAGTGGGAGAAGGGAAAAGAGAGTGGAGAGTGTGGGGGGGGAGGGGAGGGAAGGGAGGAGGAGATTGGAGAAGTAGGAAGGAGATTGGAAGAGAGTGAGACATTGGAGAGGGTGGGAGGGAAGGGTGGAAGGGAAGGAGAGTGGAGAGTAGGGAGGAGGGAAGGGAGAGTGGAGATTGGAGTAAGGAAGATTTGAGGGAAAGGAACATGAGAGGGAGAGTAGGTAGAGGGGAGGAAGGGAGTGGAGAATGGATTATGAGTGTGGAGAGGATGGGAGAGGGAGGTTTTAATGAGAGTGGAGAGGGAGATAGTGGAGTCAGGAGAGTGAAGGAGGGTGAGTGGAGATTGGAGAGGAGGGAGAGGTTGGAGAGAGGAGGTGGAGGGAAGGAGGTGGAGGGAGAGTAGGGAGGGAGAGTATGGAGGGAGAGTGGAGATTAGGGAGGGAGGGAGGGAAGGTGGAGTGAGGAAGGGTGGAAGGAGAGTGAGGAGTGGGGGGAGGAGGAGAGTAGGGGAGATTTGGGACTCAGGAGAGTTGGAGAGTGAAGGAGAGATGTAGGAGGATGAAGAGTAGGAGAATTAGGGAGGGGAAGAGTGGAGAGAGTGGAGAGATAGGGGAGGGAGGTGGAGGAGGGAGGCAAGGAGAATGGAGAGTGGGAGGAGGGAGAGAAGGTGGAGGGAGGGTAAGGAAGGAGATATGAAGAGTAGGGGAGGGAGGTATGAAGAGTGGAAATAGGAGGGAGAGTTTCAGAGAGGGAGGGAGAGGAGTGAGGGAGAGGGAGGAGGAGTAGAGGGAGAGGAGAGTGGAGGATTTAGAGGAGGAGGGGAATGGAGTGTGGAGGGAGAGAAGGAGAGTGGAGAGTGGAGGGAATAATGAAAGGATTGGAGAGAGTAGGGAGGGAAGGAGAGTGGGAGGGGAGGGAGGGAAAGTACATTGGGTAGAAGAAGAGGGAAGTTGGGAAGGGAGTGTTGAGAGGGAGTGGTAGGGAGAGTAGGAGAGGTGGAGGGAGGAAGGGAACGAGAGAGTGGAGAGTTGAAGGAGGTGGAGGAGGGGAGGGAAGGAGAGTGGAGAGTTGGAGAGTAAAGGGGGAAGGAGAGGAGGAGAGGTGGAGGAGAAGTAGAGGGGATTGGAGGGAGGGAAAGAGAGTGAAGGAGAAGGGAGATGGGCAGAGGGAGAGTAGGTAGAGGTGAAGGATCTAGGAGAGTGAAGGGAGAGTAGGGGAATATGAAGGAGGGAGTGGAAGGAGGAGGAGAGGAGATATTGAGAGTAGGGGGAGGGGAAATAAAAGAGATTGGGGAGTGGAGAGGGAGAGTAGGAGGGAAGTAGAGTGGAGAGAGGGAAGGGAGAGTAGAGTTGGGTGGAGAGTAAGGGAGAGGAGGGAGGGAAGGAGAAGTGGATATTAAAGAGTAGGTTGAGGAGGAGAGTAAGGAAGGAAAGGAGGAGGAGATTAGGGAGAGGGAGGGAAGGAGTGAGGAGATTGGGGACTAGGGGAGGGAAGGAGAGTGGAGATTGGAGGGTAAGGAGTGGAGGGAGGGAAGGGAAAGAGAGTGGAGATTAGGGTGAGTGGAGAAGAGTGGGAAGGAGTGAGGGAGTGGAGATTGGAGAGTGGGACAGGAGATGAGGGAGAGTTATAGAGGGAGAGTTGGAGGAGGAGGAGAAGGAAAGGAGAGGTGGAGGGAGGGAAGGAGAGTGGAGAGTGGAGAGTAGGGAGAAGGAGGAGGGAGGGAGGGAGGGAGGGAGGGGAGATAGGAGGAGTAAGGGAGGAAGAGGAGAGGAAAGAGGAGAGTGGAAGAGAAGAGGACCAGGAAGGGATAGAGGGAGAGAATGAGAGGATTGGAGTGAGAGGGGGGAAGGGGAGGAAGGGAATAGTTGGGTGGAGGGAGAGTGGAGGTAGGGGAATGTTGGGAAAGAGAAGGGTGGAATTGGGAGAGTAGTGGGAGGAAGGAAAGTAGAGTTGGGAAGATAGAGGGGACTGTGTGGAGGGAGGGAGAGATAGGGAGAAGAGTGGAATATTGAAGAGTAGAGGGGAGGGAGGGAAGGAGAGTGGAGAGTTGGAGAGAGTAGGAGGGAAGGGAGGAGGAAGGAAAGGAGAGTGGAGATTAGGGAGAGGGAGAGGAAGGAGAGTGGAGATTAGAGGACAAGGGAGAGGGAAAGAGATTGAGTTGGAGAGTAGAATGGAGATTCAAAGAGAGTGGAGGGAGAGTAGGGGGGAAAGAGTGGAGTTTAAGAGAGAGGGAAAGTGGAGGAGAGGGTAGAGTGAGAGTGAGGGAGAGGAAGTAGGGAGAAGGAGAGTGGGGGAGAGTAGGGAAGGAGGAGAGTGGGGGAGGGAAGGAAGAGTTAGGAGAGGAAGAAGTGGAGAGTGAAGGAAGGAGGGGGTGGGAGGAGGGAGAGGTAGAGACTAGTTGGGGAGGATTGAGGAGGAAAAGGGAGGGAGGGAGAAGGAGAGTGGAGGATTGGGAGAGTGGGGAGTAAGGTGGAGAGGAGGAAGGGAAGGAGAGTGGAGATAAGGAGGCAAAGAGGGAGGGGGAAAGAGAGTGGAGATTTGAGAGGAAGGTGGGAGGGAGGGTAAGAGGGTGGAGGATTGGGGAGGGAGGGAGGGAAGGAAAGTGATATTGGAGAGGAAAGGGAGGGAGGGATAGGGAGAGTGGATAAGGGAGGAAGGGAGGTTAGGGAGAGGAAATGGAGGGAGTGGAGAGAAGGAGAGTGAAGGGAAGGAGAGTGGAGGCGGAGAGGGGAGAGGGAGTTGGAGAGGGAGAGTAGGAGGGGAAGGGAGGGTTGGGAAGAGTGGGAGATTGAAGAGTAGGTGGGAGGAGAGGATATTTAAGAGTAGGGGGGGAGATTTTGAGGAAGAGTGAGTGGGGGGAGAAGGAAGGAGTGCAGGAGAAAGAGGAGTAGGGGAGGGAGGAGAGAGAGAGGTGGAAGATTGGAGAGGAAGAGTGAAATGGAGAATGAAATATGAGGGAGATTGGGAGTAGGGAGGATGGAGTTGGAGAAGAGTGAGATGGAGATTGGAGGGGAGGGAGGGAGGGAAAGGAGAGTGGAAATTGAAGGGTAGGGAAGGTGGAGGGAGGGAAGGAGAGGGGAATGTGGAGAAGGGCGAGAGTGAAGAGTAGGGTGAAGGGAGGCGAAGATCTGGAGTGGAAATGTTATGGGAGAATAGGGTAAGAGGGAGAGAGTGAGTTTGAGGAAGATGTGAAGGGAGAGTGAAGGATAGGAGGGAGAGGGAGAGGAGGGAGAGTCATGGGAGTTGGAGGAATGGGATAAGGATTGGGAGAGTGAAGGAGAGGGCAAAGAGGGAGGAACATAGAGACAGAGTTGGGAAGAGTGAAATGAGGCGGAGAGTGGGCGATTTGGGAGAGTAGGGGAGGGAGAGAGGTTAGGAGAGAGTGGGGTGGAGGGAGAGGGAGAAGGAAGGAGGAAAGGGGGAGCCTGTTGGAAGCACAATAGAATGAGAGGGGGGGTGAATAAGTCCTTATAAAACTTTAACCAATTTTAGATTTGCTTACTTAAACCATAAACCATTAAACCATTGATTAATATGTGCTTAAAATTCAATCAAATAAACATAATCATGAAAGAGACAAAGAACACAAGATATAAGTGGGAAACCATCAAGGGGAAGAAAACCTACTGAAACTTCTGATTATATTACTCAAATCAAAAAGTATCTAGTGAAGAACCAACTTCACAAGGAGCACCCGTCCCTATTTTAGTAGAGCACTAACCCTACAAGGAGCACCAATCCCCTAGTTTAGTGAAACACCAACTCCACAAGGAAGGCTACAACCCCCTAAGATGATTAATGCACCTAATCAACCACCTTTATATGAATATCTCTAATGTCTTGTTGCTACCACAACTGATGGAGATCACAACTTCATCCCACACACTTTTAAAGACCTTTTCAAACCTTCTCTTTTGCCTCAACTTTCTCTATCTCACACTTTCATTACCTGATTTAGCTTCAAATCCTTGCATACATTCTCTCTAACTCTCCCTAGAAAAAATTACACACTTCCTTAGCTTTAAATTTATGCCTTCATACTTGTTTCACACTCACATTTAGGTCACACTTTTTCCCTTCTCACTTAACTAGATCAAAAATGAACCAAAACAAGCACTTTATATGCTTCTCATCTCAAAAACATATACATAGATTGTTCCTAATCAAAGAGATCGATCATTATAAATTCAATAAAAATAACAATACATTCATAACAACACTTAGAATGGAACCCATGTAGGATGATCCATGCTCCAAGACACCAAACAATATTAAAAATAACTCAAAACCCCATCACCTAATTCATCAAAGACTACAAACCTCATCACCATGTTTAGTCAAACCTCCAAAGGCCTAAAAAATGTCAAATATTACATAACAAATATCATCCATGGTTGTACATGATCTTTCACCAATCAAATTTCTCATAATCCTATCAAGAAGGCTCATATCCTTCTCAAAACAACAACTTTCAAGAATCATTCTTCACCTATGGGCCTCGAGATCACGCAAGAACATCTCAACTATGGCATGTATCCACTCATTGGAAATAAAATAACATTTATAACATATCCATACTTTATATATCTCATGAAACATCCATACATGAAAACCACACTCACTTTCATTTTCATCAAACTAAGTTGCCCAGAAATCCATTTTTGGAACACAACGGGTTAGCACCCTTTCTGCAACTTTAAATACTTAGAAATAACTTCAATAGTGAAAAATTTGATTCCTCTTCACTCTCCAATTGATTAAAAGCATCAATCAATCCAAAACATGAGACTTCTACCTCAATCTTCTAACCAGAGGAATCTTGTCCTAAAAAACAAACAACCTTGGTCTTCACAAATTGAGTTGTTTCACCTATCAAAACTTATAATAAAGATACAAACCTTATAGCATTGGAAATCCCTCTAAGTTTCCTTTCCAAAACATCTCACATTCCTTCAAACTCGAAGGGGAAGGCCTCAACAAAATTCATTCTCTGAAACAACTTCAACAAACTACCCTTTTTTGGTTCAAGGACAAGTCTTCATTAAATAGGGAACAATTTTCCTCCAGGACCCAACCAATCTTAAACCATCATGGAAATCTATAAAAACTTCATACTAAAAACAAGCCAAGGAAGGGCAGGACCTCATTTGGACAACGTTTCCTCAAATAAACATCTTCGAAAACTTGCCTTTTTGAGTGGGTGTACAATATTCACATGCTATATGAGACCTTTTATAAGGTGGAGGATTCCTCTACAAACTTCCACAACTCTACTAGAAAAAAATTATAGGAATTGCAACGAAGATAGCTTCCTATGCTTTTTGAGCTAGGGTTTCAAGCAGTAAAAATTATTTTACCTTCTACCATCGTTCATAAAAATGTGACAATGAAATGACATCATTATTTTGTAAAAATTATCAGCTCGATGAAAATAATCCCTGAAAAGCACAAGTCCACGTGACGCACATAATTCACAGAGCTAAGAAGTTGTAAGTCAAGTTGGACATCATCCTTTTCTGAGAACATGGTTCACCTAAAACATCATAAATTGCAAATTTATCTTATAATGGAATGCAATTTTCCAAACCTAGTAATACACCCTTGTGCCAGCATATAAATCATATGTTATCTCAAATAGGTCTAATATCATATACCATCTCATTTGCATTACTATCCTGGGTTTAGTCTAGGCCACGGACCAGGAAACAATTACTAAACAACCATGAAACATCTGAAAAAAAATACCTCTACATAATTGAAACCAAACATAACATAATTTCATGAATGATATCAAGATCTCACAATACCTGCAAGTGATTATTATTCCTACTTAGGCATTGAAACACTAGTATTACGGCCTAGTGTGCACCCCATGACAAGTGAAAATCTCATGACTCTTATTGTTTGTGTTGTGTTTGGGG
>JAHRHJ020002717.1:0-10546 GCA_019776745.2 Taxus chinensis | reverse complement strand
TTAATCTATATGATTACAGATGAATCCTAATGAACCTCGGAATACCATGTTGACTTATAAGGCCATGATCCTACTTGTTTGATCGCCTAAACTTTGTTGTTAGAGACATTTTTCTTAACTGAAGCATATGACATCCTTCTTAGTTGGCATGGTGGAAATTTTATTTTGACTTAAAAAGTTGTTAGTGTTTAGATCTTAGATCCATTTCTTGAAATAAAAGGTTTCTTTTCATGACATTGTTAAATAGTAGCATATTGTTTTAATGTGTAGTTCTTATCATGCTCAGTTATCGTGAACTGACTCAAGCTAATAAATGTGCAGATGGCTTTCATGAGTAGAAAAAATGGAAATACTTGTAGAAAGTTGCATCGATTTTGCTTATGAAGTTCATTTTTCTTAAATCATTAATGTGTTGAAAGGATCTGGAATGGTATTTGTCAAGAAATTTAGAAGGGCTCAATGCTTTAGTATTCTATATTTGTGGAGTAATGTTGCCAAAACTAACTGAAACTAAAACGTGTAAAATATTATTGAGAATGATATAGAATGATCACAACATTGTTTGTGTATCTTATTGTATAATTGCAATCTTGAAAATGGTTTAGCTTCACTTGACCAATATTGTTTACCTATTTGTTCCAAGTTAAGTACATTAGAATCTCTTTATCACCTTTGGATTGTGTGTTGTGTTGGATAAGGGACGATGCATCCATGACTAGTTATTATAAATAATAATGGTAAGTAAAATGGGTTTAAATTTGAGTTCGTAAGTCTTGCTCGATTTTGACAGTAATGTAATGATAGGTATAACAAATTGTTATTATAATCCTCTTATGTGTGTGTGTGTATATATATGCATGCTGTTGTTAACAAATGGACGAAGTAAAGAGTCTTTAAGTGAAAAAAAAAGAAACTCTCAACCTCTACTGATAGTTTTATCTTTAGAGTTGTTGGGATATATAAATTATCTTAAGTTGTAAACGAATGTTTGGTAATTTAGACAAGTTAATGAAGTCATGCTAAATGGGATAAAGGATCAAGAAACCTTTAAATCTAACTTATCAATTATAAATTCATAATTGTAATTAGTTAATGAATTTATATCCTTATGTTTATAACACCTCCTAGCTTAAATAAGTAAGTTAAGATCCCTAGTTGTGTGGTTGTCACATCCGGTATGCTTGGTATTATCGCCGTGAACTCGACAATCAGGAATGACATAGTTATACGTTATCTTGGCGGATGTTGTTTCCCCAGATAATTTATTGTTGGGTGTGAATTTGGATAATTCCTTCTTATAGGGTAATGTCCTTAGAAAACCAACTTCTTTCTTAATGTAAAAACAAAAAACAAAAAAACCCTCTTGGTCCAACCGCCTATTGATTGGTGAAGACCGCCAACTAGCCTTGTATGCCATCTTAAGAGTTGGGGTCATTAATATATTCAATACCCAACTTATTTATCATTTGGTTCCATATATCATTACTCTAAGATATTTGTGAACCATAATAACTTTGAGTGGTGGTTGGATTGTAGGATTGTAACTTATTTTAGTGTACTAGGAGAAGAGTGTTGTTAGGTAGTTCATTTTTATGGTTAATCCTTCTATTGGTGAGTAATTGAATACCCCCCCTTTTAACAAACAAAGAAATTAATCAAGAAACTGACATTTTATAGATGATCCTAAATTAGGGAGTTATATCTTAAGCTAAATGTTTAATAGTATAAAAGAAAAGAAATATAGCTTTATGAGAAGGATTGTATGAATCATAACATGAGACTTATAGAACTTAAGTTAAGAATTGAAATATGATTATAACAAATATGTAATCTTAAATATTACATCGTGGGGAGACCTTAACTATAAGTGTGTACTGTGGTTGGATTGTTATATTGTGCCTTGTCAAAAAAAGAAAAGAGAATTGGTCTTGATGGGTGTCATATGTTTCCTTGTTGCCTATGTGGGTCAGTGTTGTGTCAAGCTTATCGTGAGTTGTGTGTAGTCCTTTGAGACCACATGTGGTGTCATATAAACTGCAAGCAAGTAAAAAAAAGTTATCCGATATTTTCCATGTTGTCTTTGTGTGTGTTTTAGTGGGTGTTACAGTACCCTTCCCCAACTTCAAAATTTGGATTTTGACTTGGGAGGCCTTTTTAAAGGATTGTGGGAGAAGCTAAGATTTTTGGATGCCTCTTAAATTCTCCCAAAAACCATACCTATGGTATGCGGAGATAATTTTAGACTTATTTATGCATTTTGGAGTTTAAAGGGGGTGAAAATAATTGTACTTTCCTAATTACCACAATTAATTTATCCTTAGTAGGCTTGGTCTGCAAGTTTTAGTGTTATGTGGGTTTGTCATAAGTCTTACATGTTCATTTATTGTATTGGGCATGGTGTTTTACTTGTATGTTGGAATGGAGGAATGATGAAGTGACATCATACATGGAGCCACCTTATCATCCTCACATCCCATTTCTATTTATTGATGGAATTTGATGGATTTGGGGTTACTTGTCCATTTTCTCTCTTTTTCACTTTTGGAATTAGGAGCTTGTTGGAGTTGCTTTGGAGTGTGCTAGGCTTGATGGTATAAAAAATCTTGTGGAGTGAAGTCTCTTGGAAGCTTGATGGAGAGGTAGGATCTCCACATTTGTTGTTTTCTTACTTATATTTGTAGATGTGAAATTTTTTGCTTGTTAAGTATTGTATGCGTGTTGTGAATGCGTTTTTTTTTGTGTGGTTGGGTAGTTTTCCTTAACAAGGGAGTGGGAGATGGATTTATGGGACCATTGGGGAGGGAAAAGGGAGATGTGAGGCATATATTTTGGAGGGAGTGTGATTGGGATTTTCACCTATGGGGAGTGAAAAGGAAAACATGAAGATATTTTTACATACTTGCAAGGGGAGAGATAAGGATGTTTTTTCGGTTGTATTTTGCACATGGAGGATTTGGGTGAAACTCCTACTTCACTTAGGAGGAAAAAGGACATGGTTCCCATGTTCCTTGCTACTTTTGGTTTGATAACAAGCATATGCATTTTTTGAGAAGGTTATAAATTGTGTTGAGTATGCCCATTTAGATGTGTTGAATGTTTTGGATTGTATGTATTTTGTGGAAGCCATTCTTGTAAAAAGTTGTCAAATGTTGCTCAAGATCCCCCATTGTTATTTGTGTAGGGCTTGGGAGCCAATAAGGGGATGGATTCTCCTCTTATTGGATTAAAGGTTGGGTGGAGAGCGTCGTCTATTCCTCCTTTCTTTGTATTGTGATCCAAGTCATTGAAAGATTGAATAATGCAAGATTGAATCTACAAGTTGGGAGAAGACATGCAATGAAGACTTGTGTTTTTGGCCTTGTTGAAAATATTTATATTGTAGCTTGATCATTCTATTATTCCCACTTTGAATGGAAGATTGTAACTTTGTATGATTGAAAAAAAGTCTTTTATATTTACTTTATTCCAAGTTATAGTGATTTAGTTGAATGGAAAAATAGATAAAGAAAGTTTCTTTTATTACTTGAAAATCCCTTTAACTTGTAAACTCTTTTAAGAGTGTTTGAATGAAAAATTTGTATTTTAAATGTGTTAGTGTTGGGAATGGAAACAACCAGATTTTACATTGTTTAGGTGAAATAGAAAACTTGATATGGGTTTGAAATGGAAATGCATCTCCTTCAATTTAAGTTGTTTTATTATCTCCAAAATGTGACATGTTTCATATATATATATATATATATATATATATATATATATATATATATATATATATATATATATATATATATATATATGTATAATCTTGTTAAAATGCACTTGCTATGTGAAATAGTTGTCATTAAAATGTTGCAAGAGGAAAAAGAAAATGGTTCTTGTTCTATTGAAAGGAAGGCATGTTGAAGATATTAAAATTTATAGTTATATTCTTGTTATGATAAGGGAAGGAAATAGTTGCTTAAAACTCTAGAATGAGAGATAAATCTTCCCCTCTTTACAAGTTATATTAGAATGAAAGAGAAATTTTATTAGAGTTTTCATTTTCATTTTTAAATGTATGGATAGAAAGTATATTTTTATTTTCATCTTGCCTTTATAAACCCCTAAATAAGTGGTTTCAAATAAATATTTAAATCCTTTTAGTACTAAATATGTAATGCTAAATGAATATATATATAAATTTATTAAATAAATTTATATAGTTATAAATATAAATATTCAATTATAAATTTTTTATTCATTCGGTCTTATCATGTTTAATACGGCTTGCATAAATGTTTAACTCTGACCACGGTTTGGCTATATATATTCAGGCATTCTTTTTAATGAAATAAACATGTATGTTAAGGTATTCTATGTGTTAGATATACGACAACAAAGTTAAATTTTGGGTCTCTTAAAAAGACGAATTCAATCGAATTTTATTTTTAAGAAAGAAAATTTTAATGGCATTTTTCCACTTTATTTCTAGGAGGAGGAATCCAAATTGTACTTCAATTAGATGTATTTATTCTTGTGGCAATCCAAAGTGGCTCATAACGAGTTCGCAAGTAAATTGTTCATGTTAAGTTAATAAAATCTTAATATCTTACACATAGATGTTTCCGTAAGAACTCAGCAAAGATTTAATCTGGTATTCATCTCTTACATGTTTGATATATTGTATATTACTCTTATCTCTATCTTTATAAACCGTGGTCCGTAATATTATTATTTAACTTTCTAGTTATTTATTATTACAAAATCCGTGGTTTCCTAACACTATGTAAATGTAAAGAGTAACAATAAAAGCCAATGCATTGATAATACCATCTCTATTTCCTTTTTTTTAATTAAAAAATATAATAAATTTAAAACTTCTCTTATATTTTCTATCAAAAATTCCTAAAAACCTCAGGAGGTGGTGCCGCATGTGCTAGTATAAAGCTGTAAGCCAAACCACTTTCACTTCATACACAAGCTCTTTAAAAAGAGAGTAGATGATAACTCGTGTAAAAAAGTGAATGCCATCATTGCCTTATACCTAGTTTAATGTGCGCAGGCCTGCAGTAAACATAAACATTAACAGATAACAAAGGAACAGAAGCCCAAGTAAGAGAAAGCCGGCCATCTCGCATTACTTGCACTCCATAGTATTTCCCAGCTTGCCGAGAAATAATTGCCCTCGCTTGGCATACATTTCTCTCGCTTATAACACCAACTTTATAACCACTCTGAAGTGGAATGTCTGCTGTCTTCAGTTGATCACCATGAATCATGTTTTGTTGGCAAGGCATCATATGCATTACTGCTGGTCCGATCAACAGTTTCTCTATGCTTTCTCTTGCAAGTGGATGCTCTGCCAATTCCGCTTCCAACGAATCAAACATGGCGCATGAATATTGCAAGCCATGAACAAAACGGCTGAAAACGTCAGGTGAATTCGATTCACATTCTGCTCCCCTGCCCACTGTTAGAATTGCTGGACGGAGACACCGCACGCCATTAAAAAAATCAGAGAGCTTCTGTTTGCTTCGATCATGTGACATATGCGGCAGTCTCCACATGCAGTTCGCTATTATCATCTCATCTTTCTCTGCACAAACACTGTTTACATCTTTCAATTCCTTTTCCTCGAAAGAAAAAGGAATGCCCATGGATTCTGCATGCTTGCACAGCCTTCTTCCAGTGTGTTTCCAGTACGAATACACTTTCTGATCCCACTTAATTGCAGTAATCCTCATGTGACCAACCCCGATATTGCTATTATACAAGGCTTCCATCAGAGCCGGCCATTGGATGCCGTCCATTATGTCAAAATCGACAATATGGACCATTATTGTCCTACCATTCTCAGCAGTGTCACATATTGCCTCCATTGTGCTTTGATTTGCAGTGAAATGGGCCATTCTAGAATAAGGATATCCTTGGTGAAGCAGGCTAAAAGTTCCCACAAGATGCTCCTGCGCTTACAGATCTGTTCGGACATTTTAAATCCAGCTCCAGGTGCAGCTCCATATGACCGACATGCTGATTAATAAGGCTGTTACAGAGATAAAACGCTACCCTCTCCACAACGGAGGCCTGTGGGCGAAACCAGTTCTCGCAACCTGCAAATTAAAATCTCAACGAGATCATATGATTTCTCAGATATTGCCTCCGCACAGGCAAGTAAAAGATGTATTAGTCTTAATCCGCTGCATTCACTTTCACTCGAACAATTCACTAGTCCCATAATTTCATGGAGAGATGAATTAGATACATCGCCATATTTGCTACTGCTGGGTGTGCTCAGCGGCATATCAGGAACAACTTCTTGGCCCTGCTCCTTCTGATCATCATCTATGGCAGGAAAACTCTCACATATGTCATCCAGGTTGAAACCTTCAAGGCAAAAGCTGCTTTCCATTTCGTTTAGCAGAAGAATATGTAATGTAATTAAAGCTACTACAGCAAGGGGAAAGAACGAACAGATTTTTTTTTTAAAGACTCGGAATGGTCCATCCATATTGTGCAGTATATGTACAGCGAAAACAATAAGTTGTTGGAGCCTATAAATATTAAATACTGCCGCACATTTGGAGTTATTGCTGTGGAAAATCTTTGGAAATTACATGTTCCAAGTTAATGCTGTGGAAAACCCAGATAAGCTTGTTTCATAGGGCCGAGCCTACCTCGGTCCCAGGGTTAAATTTGACGTCCATTTATGCCTGTCAAACAATTTTTAGGTGATGGTAATTTTTCAATACTGTCTTTCAAAAACACAAAATAATGTTTTTTTACTAATTATTCTCTGTCCTATATCTATCTTCACTTTTAGGATTATTCTACCTTGAGCGATTATTATAGTTGTAGTAATACCTATATCTCACACTATGATAAAATTTGACCACAGTCACCGCCTGCCTAACATGCTCGATCAGTCAAGCGTGCTAACTCTGGATTCCGTTGTGTCATATCATTCACTCCCAACAAGATACATTATTCCCAGTTATAATCATTACCTACATCCCGAACAAACATTTACGCTCCGCTCAACACCTGTATTTTTTTTATTTACGACTCCTGTACCACTTTCCCCCCGGTCCTTCTGCACGGTCATGTGCAGAATACGTAGAACTATCTGCCAAATTCCTCTTTTAGCGAGTCCAACGTACGCTGCTCTCCTATCACTAGTATAATTGTACATTATGTGGTATATTCGTACGTAGTACTTTATACATTGGTGTGCAGTTAGGTCACACTATTGGGTAACTCATGTTGTGATGACAGCTAACACACCCGCATGTCATTGTTGCACCAAGTTCAATACTCCTAAGCTACCTCACCTGACTGGCAGTGGCTTTTGACCGACTTTCAATCACCATCAGCACAGAAACGCTCGGTCGATTTTTCCTTTCTTTTTACCCCCAATACTGGCCCATGTGCTATTGTTTGATCCACCGGTCTACATGTAATCGTGGGGGATATGAATCCTTTATATTCATTTTTATATTAAAGATTTTATTGGGTACGCAATCAACTTTAATTTACAGAGTGAGATATTTATTTTGGTGCAATAACAAACTTAATCTCCACATTAGTTAGATAGCTTGGAATAATCTGGCAACCTACACACCTCTAATATATTATTTTCTCTAAACCGGGATAGAATGAAAACCTTTATATAGAAATTATGCCTCTAATAATAACTCATTCAAATATATTTATAATGGTGATGACCCCTCCTATACCTTTAACACTATATCAGAGAGACAGCCCATCTTACACCCTTCCGCTATTCACTATATCAATCTAATAAATAAAACCAAAAATCATGTATTACACCTATAGTTACTCACTATTTATTGCTGTCGTGGTACCTTGCCATCGCCCAACATGATTATATGGGATGATCACTGATACTTACCATTAATTTCGAGATATATCAACTTTGCAGCATCTCTTATGGATATAACACCAATAACACATAACACCGAACACCATCAATTTAATATTCTTTCTAAGACTCGACAGCTATTACGATCGTCCGCCGTTTCCGCAATCGACTCTAATAGCATTCTCAAGCGATATAACATCCGACCGCCCGCATGTTAACCTGCTTCATACTAACACACTCCAAGTCTATTGATTTTTTATGCCGTGGGCAGTTTTCACGTGGGGATTTTTTGCCATTTTTCGTCACTGCTTTTGTGTCTCCTGTTCGTTTTTTGCTCTCACGGTGCTCTGTCCTGCCCCTGCTGCTCGCGATATCTTTCTGTTTTCCCATCTCTGTTTCCCGCTTTGGCTTCATGTTCCGATTTTCTCCCCTGCCCAATACCGCTTGTCTCGGTTTCCACTATATACGTTATTATCTGGTAATGATTCTTGCCACCTTTGCAATTGGACCACCAGCCGCATGGGATTCAAAGAAAAATTAGTTAAAGACCCCACATGCGAGAAATACTATATTCCTGCTTTTCTTGCGTTGAGAAATGACAGACCTTCACCATGAGGAATGGATCGTTGACCAGTCATTTTCTAACGAGGGGGAAAACTCGATCAGATCGATTCCGATCACCGCCCAAATTTAGATAGCTAGTACTGTTAGAAGTGGGAGCCTCCAACATGCCCGCTACCAATACATCCAGAAAGCTTGTCTTGAACAAGATTGACTCTTCAATGAAACCAAACGTAATCAAGAAGATTGGGCAGGTTTCACAGTATTTTCTTCATTCAAACCCTTCATCTCCAAACCACACTTTTCTTTTTCATTTCAAAAGCAAAAACGCTGCATAAGAAATATTTGATGTAGAAATGTGACAAAACTACGTCCTTCGTACAGCACCAAAACTTTTCCAAATGTGTCATTTGGTACTGAGTTTTTTCTTTCAAAAGAGCAGAACAGAGGATGTAACTCTCGGTTTAGAGGCCAGCCAGTAGAGACTTTTATATGCGTTTATTCATTTTTCCTTGTTATTATGTGGAGGATTTTCATGGTGATCAGCAGAGCCGCCACATATCTAGCTTATTGCCCGATCAATTTGAAACTCGAATAGGGGAAAGGGGACTTGTGGTGAGTTGGGCGCCCCAGAGAGAGATTCTCTCTCATCGTTGTACTTGGAAGCTTCGTGGCCCACTGTGGGTTGGAGTTCAACAATGGAAGGACTGATTAATGGGTTGCCTTTGATTGCTCTGTCCAATGCAATTAGATCAGGCACTTGAATGCTCGACTGATTGTTCACAAGTTCCACGTGGGGGTGGAAGTTGAGAGAAGAAAGTAGGATGGAGACCGAGAGCAAGAGCTCAATAGGGAAGCGATTTCTAAAGCTGTGAAGTGGATAAGGGTGGAAGAAGAAGGTGGGCAAATAAGGTCCAAGGCTTTACAAATGGCACAATTGTTTACGGGTAACACATCCACCTGGTGGAATTCAAGAAAAATGCATGCATCACTTCATCAACTACTTAAATGGATGCAAATCTGTTTGCAATTATTTTTCAGTTCACTGATAGTGTTTATTATTAAAATGCGATTTTTAAGATATTGTTAGAATCTAACTCTATTCAGTAGAATAAACAAGGCCATAAGATTATCAAATATGTATCTATCATGTGGCATTGATTTACAATTAAGAAAGAGTATTTGTGAATTTTGTAGAATTACATGACAGGGAGAAAACTGGAGAAAATATGTTAAAGGGGAGAGGGGGTGGACAGGAGAAATATAATCTGAAATATTATACATAAATTGAGAAAATATAGTTTTTATATGAAATATGAATATACTAAATTTCAAATGGCATATGCCCACCTATGTGTTATTAAAGAAAAGAGATGTTAGTTTACTATTTTTGTCTTTATTTTCACTATCATACTTGGCATAGAATTTCTCGAAATTGTTATAGAATTTAATGGGAGTTGCATATGTAGCAAAGAGGATCTAAGCATATATATATGAACTCAGTTGGCTATATGTACTCTTTATTTAAATCCTCATGGTATAAAACTCGGTCAAACCAAGTCACATTTTCTAGGTTTAAATTAATCTCTTCCTCACATAAGGGACCAAGGCCGCAGGGTGATATCTTCTGCTGCTATTGAGTTTCTTAGTTAAGTTGTGATATAGACTACCTAGGTTGTTGTATAGCGAGGATTGTATAGATCAATAGGCGTCCATTAATGTTTTTTTTTTTTATAATTTTGGCCTTTTTAAATGATCTCTTAACTGAAGTGGCATTGTGTTCAAAGTCTTTTTGATGGACCAACTTTTTCCTTGCAATTAGTCCTACGAATAAATATTCATGAGAAGGATAATTCCTATTCATTATTTGGTGAGGGTTGGATAGAAACTACCTTTTCTTCTATTTATTATTGCCGTATGGCATTTACTTATTGGAAGCAACTTTCCTGTAATTCATTGTCCTTATTCTGGAAACCTTATTACTGTCCTATTTTGCACACGAATCTGTGTCGATGCTTTTTTTTTTTCTCCATTTGGCTGTCTTGGGACGACTGTCTTGTAGGGGGGTTGTGGTTGGTTGCAATTTCCGTTTGGATCCCTACCGACCTTGCAGTTGCAGCCTTGTGT
>JAHRHJ020002716.1:0-10547 GCA_019776745.2 Taxus chinensis | reverse complement strand
ACCCCTAAATCCCATCCCCTAAAACCTAAATCCTAATTCGTAAACCCTAAACCCTAGGAACTATGTAAACCTTAAGCCCTAAACCCTAAACCCTAAACCATTAACTCTAAACCTTGAGCCCTATACCATAAACCCTTAGTCCTAAACCCTAAACCATAATCTCTAAACGTTAAACCCTAAACCCATAACACTAAATTGTAAACCCCATAAACCTTAAACAGTAAACCCTAAACCCTGATTCATAATCCCTAAACTCTAAACTCTAAAAAATAAACCCGAACCCCTAAACCCTAAACCCTAAATCCTTAACCCTTATCTCAAAACCCTGAGCCCTAAGCCCTAAACCATAAAACCTATACTCAACCTTGAGCTCTAAACCCTAAACTTCAATCCCTAAACCCTTAGTCTTGTACCCTAAAACATAAACCCTGAGCCCTAAACTATAAACCCTAATACTTAATTATTAAACTACAATACATAAAATTCTAAATCCCTAAACACTAAACACTTAGTTGTAAACCCTAAACTCTTTACCGTAAACCCTAAACCCTAAACCCTTAACCATAAACCCCTAGACCTAAACCCTAAATGCTAAATGCTAATCCCTAAACCCTAAATCCTTAACCCTAAACACAAAACCCTAAACATTGAGCCCTAAATCCTAAACCCTGACCCCTAAGCCCTAAATCCTAAACCCTTTTCCCTAAACCCTAAACCCTAAACTATAACCCCTAAATCCTATACCTTATACCCATAACCATAAACCCTAAACCCCCTAAACCATACACCCAAAACCCTGAGTCCTGAATCCCAATCCCTAAATCCTAAAGCATAAATCCTAAAGTCTAAACTATAAGTCTTAAAAAATAAACCCTAAACCATAAACATTAAACCTTAAATCCCAAGCCTTGAGCCCTAAATGCTAAAGGCTAAACCCTAAACCCTTAGCCTTAAACACTAAACTCTAAACCTTTAGGCCTTCTCCATAAACCCTAAACCATAAACACTGAACCTTAAACCCTAAATGCTTAGCCCTAAACTCTAAACCCTAAACACCGAGCCCTAAAGGATAAACCATAAACCATAAACCATAATCCCTAAGCCCTATACACTTAACCATAAACAAACATAACCCTAAACCATAATGGGTAAATCCTAAACCCTGAGCCCTAAACGCTAAACCCTTTGCATTAAACCCTTTACTCTAAACCATAAACCCTATACCTTTATCCATAAAACCAAAACTCTAAACCCTAAACCCTTTAATTTGAGCCCTAAATCTAAACCCTAACTCAACTGTAAACCCTGAACCCTAAACCCTAAACCATAAAATTTAAACCATAAACCCTTAGCCCTAAATCATATACCCTAAAATATGAGATATAAACCTTTAACACTATACCCTAAATACTAAACCCTAAATAATATACCCTAAACCCTTAGCTCTAAACCCTAAAAAATAAACCCTGAGCCATAAACAATAAACCCTATACCTTGAACACTAAACCGTCAACCCTAAACCATAAACCCTAAACCCTAAGCCCTAAATACTAAATTCTCAAAACCAAATCCTAAACTTGAAACCCTAAACACTGAGCGCTAAAACCTAAACCCTTAGCATTAAAAACTCTAAACCCTAAGCCCTAATCCCCTAAACCATATAAACTAAACCCTAATACCTAAGCCCTAAACCCTAAACCCTAAACCCTAAACACTAAACCCTAAACCATAAGCTAAAAAACCTATAACATAAACCAAAAACACTAAACCCTAAACCCTGAACCCCCTAAACCCTAATCCCTAGATCCTGAGCCCTAAACCCTAAACAAAAAACCATAAATCCTAAACCATAAACCCTCTAAAACTGAAACCCTATACCATGATCCTTCAACCCTAAACCCTAAACCATATACCCTAATCCCTAAAACCTAATACATAAACCCTAAAACATAATCCCTAAACACTAAACCTTAAATCATGATTCCTGAATCCTAAACACCAAACCTCTATCCCTAAATCCTAAACCTTGAGCCTAAACACTAAACCTTGAACCAAAAGCCCTAAACTCTAAACCCTAAATTCTAAAAAGGTAAACCCTAAACTCTAAACATTAAACCATAAATCATATTCCCTAAACCCATATTTCTAAAAACTAAACCCTTAACCCTAAACCCTAAAACCTATATCCTAATCCTAAAACGTAAAACCTAAACCCTAAACCCTAATCCCTAATCCCTAATCCCTAATCCTTAAACCCTGAAACCCAAGCCCCAAACCCTAAACCCTAAAGCCTGAAACATAAATCCTAATCAATCAACCATAAACTCTTAGCCATAAACCCTAAACCGTAACCTACTAAACCATAAACCCTAAACCCTAAATGTTAAACCCTTATATTTAAACTTTAAACCCTAAACCCTAAACACTAAACCCTATATTTGATCAATAAACCCTAAACCCTATATTCTAAACTATAAACCCTAAAACACAAATCTTAAACCCTAAAAGCTAAGTATTAAACATTAAACACTAAACCCCTATCCCTAAATACCTAGCCCTAAATCCTTAGTCCTAAACCCTAAACCTTAAACCTAAACACTAAAAACTAAACCCTAAATCCTTAACCCTACACTATAAACTGTAAAACCTAGAACCATGAACCTTGAATCATGAGCACTAATCCCTAAAGGCTAAACCCTAAACCTTAAACACCCTAAACCATTAGCCCTAAACCCTAAACCCTTATAAAAAACCCCTAAACCAAAAACCCTAAACCCTAAACCCTAAACCTTGAACCCTAAACCCTAAACCTAGAATCCTAAACACTAAACCCTAAACCATGAGATCTAAACCCTAAAACCTAAAATTGTAGCACTAAAATATAAATCTTGAGCCCTAAACCATAATTCAAAAAACTTAAGCCATAAACCCTAAACCCTAAACCCTAAACTCTAAATTCTAAATCCTAAACCGTAAATCCTTAGCCCTAAATCATAGACTTTAAACCCTTATCCCTATAACCTAAACCCTAAACCCTACACCCTAAACCATAAAGACAGAGACCTAAACCATAATCCCTAAACCCTAAACCCTAAACAATAATCCCTAATCCTTAACCCTAAACCCTATACCCTAAACCCTGATCCTTAAACCCTAACCCAAAACCCTAAATCATAAACCATGACCCCTAAACCTTAAAACCTAAACCCTAAACCCTAAACACCAAGTCTTAAACCCTGAGCCCTAAACCCTAAATATTAAACCCCTAGGTCTAAACAATAAACCCTAAACCCTAAACCATAGACCTTAATCCCTAAACCTTAAAACCTAAACCCTAAACCATAAACAATAAACTCTAAAACCTAAACATTGAGCCATAAACAATAAACCCTATACTCTAAACCCTAAACCCTAAACCATGTGGCTAAACTCTAAACCATAAACCCCATAAACCCTAAACCCATTAAATCATAAACCCTAAACCCTAAATCCTAAACCATAAACTCTAAGACTTAAACCATAAAACCTGAGCCCTAAACCATAAACCCTAAAACCTAAACTCTAAACCCTAAACCCTTAGCCCTCAACCATAAACCTTAATCCCTAAACCTTAAACCCTAAACATAAAATTATAAACCCCCAAAATCTTAAACCCTAAAAACTTAGCCCTAATCTGTAAACCATAAATCCTAAATGCTAAACCCTAAACCATAAACATGAAATTGTAAACCCCCTAAAACCTAAACACTAAACCCTAATCCCTAAACAATAAACCATAAACCCTCAACCCTTAGCCCTTAACCCTAAATCCTAATCCCAAAACCCTAAACCCTAAATCCTAAAGCTTAAACCCTAAACTATAAACTATAGAGCCATAAATCCTAAGCCCTAAGCCCTAAGCCCTAAACCATAAACCCCCTAAAACCTAAACATTAAACTGTTAACCCTAAAAACTAAACAATAAAACATAAAAGCTAAACCATAAACCTTAAACCCTAAACCCTAAACAATAAACACTAAACCCTAAACCCTAAACACCTTGAACCCTAAACTGTTACCCCAAAACCCTAAACCTTAATCCTTAAACCATGAGCCCTAAACCCTAAACACTAAACCCTAAACCATAAACCCTGACACATAAATCCTAAACCCTAAACCCTTACCCATAAACCCCAAACCCCCCAAACACTAAACCTTAGAACATAAACGCTACACCCTTAACCCTCAATCTAAAACCCTAAATTGTAAACACTTAGCCATAAACCCTAAACCATAAACCCCCTAAAACCTAAACACTAAACCCTAATCCATAAACAATAGACTATAAACCCTCAACCCTTAGCCCTTAACCCTAAATCCTTATCCTAAAACCCTAAACCCTAAACCCTAAACTCTAAATCTTAAAGCTTAAACCCTAAACCATAAATAGTAGAGCCCTTAATCCTAATCCCTAAACCCTAAATCCTAAACTCTAAACCGTAAACCCCCTAAACCTCTAAAACCCTAAACCCTAAACCATAATCACCAAACCCTAAACCCTAAACCTTAACCCTTAACCCTAAACCCTAAACCATAAACTCTATACCCTAAAGCCTAAACCCTAGAGCCATAAACACTAAACAATCAATAGTAAACCACTTAAACCGTAAACGATTAGCCCTAAACTGTAAACCTTAAACCCTAAGGAATAAAAACTAAACACAAAACTTGAATGATAGTCATTTTTGTGACTCCATAATAATAATGGATCCTCATAAATAACACAATCAAGGCACCCTAACACGATACCTTCAATATTCATGTGACACCCTAAACACTAATAGTAATGGGTCCTTATAAATAACACAAAGTTCTACTTCTATTTAGGTTTATCTCTAGAATCTATATTGACGTGAGATATTATGTGTAAATATCAGTATAAATTATATTGTTTATATCTCTTGTGAAGCTATTATGTAGTTGTAAATATTGGTATGAGTTTCATAATGACTTAGAGAAAACTTTAGTGGAAAATATTTGTCAATTCATGAATATTCTGGTTTTTGAAAATTGCATTTGGTGAAATTATAGGTGTAGGGATTACGAAAGGGTCGCCGAAATTTTTAGGGTTCAAGTTACTTTTAAGATTTGGTTCACCTAGCATTTACATCAATGGCCAAAAATTTTAATTCAAATCACCATTAACACAAAATTGAAATTTGTAAAATTTGACTTCGTATATATTGTAATTACAAATTTATAATTTTTTAATATCAAGTACACATCAAATTTTCTTTGTAATTCCTTTACACGTGCCCATGGTCTTGTAGGCATTGTCAATCAAGATTGAATGCATATTGCAACCCTCAAACATTAAATGTATTTTAATAGTTAATATTTTATCATGTTGAAGTTACATATAATGTAAAATACCACACTATTGATCTATAACATATACTTCGCTACCCGGCTAATAGAAAATTGGTTTTAAAAAACACCGCACCATAATTTTTTGCTATTGGTCGGAGAGAATAACATATGCTAACAGCCAGTAGCATATATAATATACCATCCAGTAGCTTAAATATATGCTACCAACTGGTAGCATACATTATAATACCCGGTTGATAGCACAAATATATGCTACTGATCGATAGCACAATATATGTCACTGAATGGTAGCATAAATTTATATTATCATCTGGTAGGATAAATATATGCACTACCGTCTGGTAGCATTATGTATGTTACCAACCAACAGCATAATGTATGCTACCTTACAATAGCATAAATATATGCTAATCCAACAACATACATTACGTTACCGACATGTACTATAAATGTATGTTATTGATCAGTGGTATTTTTTTTAGTGATGTAGTAAACCCTAGGAGGGGGAAAAAATATAGGAAATGTTTTTCTTATGCATATTTTGTGAGGACATATTTCTCATTGAGACGATCATTTTAACTGCTAACATCAAAAAATTTCAAAAAAAATCATTTTTCCCAAATTTCAAAAAAAAATCAAACAAAACTAGAAAAATCATTAATTTTCACAAAAAAGTCAAAATTTTGGTTTTTTATTTATGCCATATTTTTGTGAGGAAAAATTCCTCTTCGATGAGGGGTCATTTTAACTCCTATTTTTGAAAAATGAGTTTTAGAAAATTACATATGTTATTGGATGATAGCATATACTGTCTATCGACAATTTCTACCAAAAAACACCATTATCAATTAATTCATCAAACCATTTGAAACACATTTCCTTCATATTTTCCATGATTTTTGAGAGCCATTTTCATATATTCACCAAGTAATATTTATAATCTTTTTTATGGTCTTAAATTTTTCTCTATTATGATGTGACTAATGCAAAAACCCTAAAGATCACAAGTGGGACACACTGAGGACCTAAACACCAATGTGACATTGAAAATATGACACCATAATGGAGAAGTCCTTATTAAGTTGAAACTTAAACCATTTAAACCCTGAAATAATTAACCCTGAGAAGATTCAACCCTAGGATGTTAAACCCTAAATTTAATAAATAATTAATGAGAAATTCAATTTAGGATGTTACAGGGTAAATTTTAAGCCCCCCAAAGAAATTATTTAGAGAATATTCAAAAACAACTTTCAAAAATATGGCAAATCATAGGAAAATTTGTTTTATAAGGTTGGTGAATTCCAAGAAAACACTACCATCTAGCAGTTGATAGCAACTGAGCATTGGTGGTGTCAGTATTCAATAACATCCAAAATTCCATTAGACAGTAGCACCCCAAGATACTACCAAACGGCTGGTAGCATGATGGATGTTATCATTTGGTAGCATGATGGATGCTATTGGTTGGTAGCATTATGGATGCTACGAATTGGTAACATCTTTCATTATCATTCTATTAGCCAGTAGCATCTTCGATGCTACCAATCAATCTCTAAGAATTTTATTCACTGGTTGTACCCATTATTATGATTATAACCCTAATAAAGAACCAATTAGTAATAGTCAGATGTCCTAAATCCTAAGCCCTATATATAAAAGATGATCCTTTTTATTTTCCTAAAACCCATTAACGCCCAGTGACAACCCTAATACATATCTAACCATAAAAGAACTGATCCTTTTTATTTTCAAATTTACAACCCTACGCCCAATGACAACATAAAACCTAAACCCTAGAGCCATAAACACTAAACCCTAAAAATTAGACCTCCTTCCCTGAATTGTGTATCTTTTGATGAGTTCCAAAAAAAGATACACAACTAGGAGCCTAAAATTTTTGAATTCAATTTTGATGAGTCCAAAAAAAGATACACAAAAAAAAGATAAGAAATTATGATCACTAAAAATAGAGGTTTAAAAGACATTTTGAAATAAATATAAATGGAAACCTTAGAATAGATGAAAAATAAATAAAAATTACATATTTAGAAAGAGGATAGTTTTCTTGATGTTGTAGGATTTTTTACGAAAGATAAAGAACACTTTTGTAGGTTTTAGCATGGTGGAAGGTGAGTTTTGGTATATTTTTCAAAAACGTGCAAGTTGTTGTGTTGTTTTAGGGTCCAAGGCGCATGTTTGGGAAACCAAGGCAACTCCAAAAGTGTAAATTCTTGGTTTGGGGACATATTAAATGAAATACATATGTGCATATTAATGAAATACATATGTGTTATACGTACACGATATAACACGTATGCGTTACATAGATTATAAGGCATTATATGTACTTTTTGGCATGTTTCTATTCAAACAAATAAATGTTTAAGTATAAATTAATATATTAATTTATTACTTTAAATTTATTTTAGTAAATTTAAGAAATTAGGGGTCACTCTACTCCTTATGGAACTAGTCTCAAAGCTCCATGAGTCACGGTTTAGCAGATAGTTTTTTATAGTATAATTTGGTTAGTACATAGGTAATTTTAAGGATTTCAGCATTCATCGTAAATCTTTTAGTGTTTAAATTCTACAATTGAAATCCTAAACCCTAAACCCTAGGCCCTAAACCTAAATCATAAACCCTAAACCTTAAGCCCTTAACCCTAAAACCTAAACTATGATCCCTAAACCCTAAACCCTAAACCTTAAATCTTAAACATTCAACCTTTACCTGTGAGCCCTAAAACCTAAACCTTGAGCCTTAAGCCCTAAACCCTGATCCCTAAATCACTACACCCATAAACCCTAAACCATGAACCATGATCCTCAAATTAGAAACCCTAAATGCTAAACCTAGAAACCTTGACCCCTAAACCCTAAACCCTAAACACCAAATCCTAAACCCTAAACCTTTAGCCCTAAAAACTAAACTGTAAACCCTGAACTCTGTGACCTCAACCATAAATCCTAAACCCTTAGCCCTAAGCCCTTAAACCTAATCTATAAACCCAAAACCATAAAACAAAAATAATAAACCTTAAACACTAAATCCTTAACCCTTAACCCTTAACCCTAAACTCTAAACCCTAAACTTTAACCCTAAGACTTGAGCCCTAAACCCTAAACTCTAAATCTACAACCCTAAGCTCTAAACCCTAAACCTTAAACCCATAAATCTAAACCCCAAACCCTACACCATAAACCCTGAACCATGAACCCTAAACCCTAAACCATAAACCCTTAGACTTGAACCTTCTACCTTAATCCTTCATCCCTAAAATCTAAACATGAAACCCTAAACCATATACCCTAAGCCCTAAACCATAAAACCTAATCCCTAGACCATAAACCCTAAACCTTGAGCCCTAAATGTTAAATCTTAAACCCTAAACACTAAACTCTGAATCCTAAACCCTAAACCATATACCCTCAACCCTTAACCCTGATCCCTAAACCCTAACCATAAATCCTAAAACATAAACCCTAAAACTTAAGCCTTAAAAATTAAAACCTTGAACCAGGAGCCCTAAACCCTAAACCTTGAACCCTGATCCCAAAAATATAAACCCTAAACCATAAAAAACCAAATCCTAAACCTTAAACCATTAGCCCTAAACCCTAAACCCTCAACCCTGAGCCCTAAACCCTAAACCCTGAACCAAAAACCCTAAACCCCTACAACCAAAACCATAATTAATGATCCCTAAAACCTAAACCTTAAACCCTAAACAATGAATCCCTAAAAACTAAACCCTAAAACTTAAACCCTAAACCTTAAACCCTAAACCCTAAAACCCTAAAACTTAAACCCTAAACCTTAAACCCTAAACCCTAAATTCTAAACACTAAATCCTAAACTATGAAATCTAAACCATGAACCTTGAGCCCTAAACCCTAAACCCTTGAACCTGAGCCATAAACCCTAAACTCTAAATCATAAATCCTAAACCTGAAAATCCAAACCCTAAATCCTAAAACCTAAACTCTTAGCACTAAACCCTAAATCCTATACCCTAAACCTTAAACCCCCTAAACCCTTTTTCATAAACCCTATACCCTAAAACCTGAGTCCTAAACCCCTTAACCCTTAAACCATTAACACTAAACCCTAAACCCTAAACTCTAAAACCTAAACCCTAAACCCTAAACTTTATCCCTAAACCTTAAACCCTAAACTCTGAACTCTAAACTTTGAACATTAAATCCTAAACCGTATACCTTGATCCCTAAAACTAAAAACCTAAACAATAAACAAAAACCCTAAGCCATAAACTATAAACCCAAAATCCTAATTCTTGAGCCGTAAAACCTAAACCCTAATACCCTACCCCTAAACCCTAAACTGTAAAACTTAGACCCTAAACCCTAAACCAGTAGCCCTAAACCCTATACCCTAAACACTAAATCATAAACCATAAACCTTCAGGGATAAATCCTAAAACCTAAACCCTAATCTATAAACCATCTAAACCCTAAACCCCTAGATCCTAACTTTAAACCCTAAACCCTTAGACCTCAACCCTAAACCCTATACCCTAATGCCTAAACCCTTAACCCTAAAACCCATATGCTAAACCCTAAACACTAAACCTTAAAATCTAAGCCCTAAATATTAAAATCTAAACCCTAAACCCTGAGCCCTAAATCATAAACCCTAAATCATCACCCATAAACCATAAACCATTAGCCCTAAACCCTAAACCCTAAAAACTTAACCATCACCTCTAAGCCCTAAATCCTAAAACCTAACCCCTAACCCCTAAAAAGTAAACCCTAAACCCCAAACCCTACCTAAACCATAAACCCTAAACAATAAAACCTAAACCCTAAGCCCTAAACTGTAAACCCTAAACCTTAAACTCCATAATCCCTATAAACCTTTAGCCCTACACCCATAATAAACCCCCTAAACAATAAACCCTAAACTATAAACCTTAATCCATAAACACTGAGCCCTAAACTTTTAACTCTAAACCTTAATCACTAAACCCTAAACCCTATAAACGCTTAAGCCCTAAACCCTAAACCAAAAATCATAAACGACTATACAACTAAACCCTAAAACCCCAAACCCCAACTCTAAAACCATTCTCCCCCTAAAACCCCATAAATCTAACCACTAACCCTAAACCCTAAACCCTAAACTCTAAAACCTAAACCCTAAACCAAAAT
>JAHRHJ020002715.1:0-10547 GCA_019776745.2 Taxus chinensis | reverse complement strand
ACCTCAGACCCTTTCACATGGCTCGCCTTTATAAGCTTTAAGCTCAAACAAATTTTTAGGCTAGGAACCGTGTGAGCCATTGCGCTCATTCAAGGTATAACTTTTAGGGGACGCATCGCAAAGATGACATTGTGACGCGTGGGTAGTTTGAAATTCAAAAGACGGGGAAGGGACATTGGAGGCAATTTGTATTTCCTTGTCATCAAAAGGATCTAAACAAAAAAAGGCCCACATGCCTGACAAAGGATAAGTCAAAATTTTCTCCAGTCAATAGCGGAAGGGCGGAGTTGCAAGGGAAACTTGGAAAATTTTCCATTTTCCAAAAAGGAGGTGAAATAGCAGAATTTAGCCACGATTCCTTTGGGACCCACCTTAGGACACGTGTCAGGATCATTTCTCAAGGGCTGAGGTGCGAAGCAAAAAGTGAAAAATTTACATTTTTCCAAAAGGTTGTAAAAGGAAAGAGGAACCCATACGCCCATTCTAAATTGGATCTCCCATGTGGATGGTCCAAATTAAAAATAGAAAGATGTATGGAAACTATGCATTTATATCTTATTTTCTGCCATTTTTCTCCAAAGCTCTTGGGGATGTGTATTCTTTTGGTTTTTTATCATTTCTTTGGGTTCCCACATGCCAAATGAAGAGGAACATTAATCTGGTATCCTGGTTTGGTGGAGAAGGTCTGTAAATGTCTCTCACCATTAAATATGCAATCTTGACTGTCAGATTCGACCTAATTTTTCTTTACTTGGCACACAAAATACCTGTTGATATATTGGTTTGGTGAGGAAAATCTGGGGACTTATTTTACCATTAAGATGAGATCTGGTCCCTGGGCTCGATCTGATCTTCCATTTTTTCTTCCTAGGCACACAAAGAACCAAATTTGACAGATTAAGGGGTGGATGTGGTTGGCGAGTAGAGGGAAAATTTATCTACCAGAAGAAGGAGTTGAATGTGGGAGATGTTTAAAGAGATCAACCCCCTTAGCACCTAACAAATTTTTACAGATCTAATTCTGGGAATCGCGATCAGGATCATGGCGAGCACTGGTACACTCAGTGTTTGGATTTTGGGGGGGGGAATCTATGTTGTAAAATGTTATAAATTACATGAGTTTTTCATACAAATGGTTGGAAGGTTGGAGTGTTAGAGGCCAGAACTGATTTTCTAAGAGAAAATCTTGATAGAGCCTGTCTTTCTGAGGGACTATCTGAGAAACCTGTATATCTTTTTTGTGTTAAATTTGATCGTGTCAAGGTTTTTGTGAGTCTAAATCCATTGACAAGCTCTGATATTGTTCTAGAAACTTTCCCCTACTGATAGTTTTTAATCGAATTTGAGTTATTATGTGTTGACTCTTGAGAAATTAGTGTTTTTCTTTGTTTCAGAATGTATGCAAATAGTTCTATTTGTTCCTATTACAATCTTATACTGATTTTTTTGTGAAATCACACATGATCTCATCCCTATGATAGTTCAATGGTATTTGTAATTTCATTTCAAGAAGAGCCTTCATCTTGGATGAGATAAACAAATTTAAAATAAATTCATTGTCATTTATTGATAAAGATTGTCTATAAGTCTTCGGGTGTACCTTAGGCATGGTTAATCAGAAACTATAGTGTTTGATTGATTATTCTAATTCAAGCCTTCGTATTGGAGTCTTAAAGATTATGTGAAAACGTGTTGATTTGGGCCTCATTGAAGCACACCTTCTGGTTGAAGAAATGTCTTGACTATTCTAAAGGCTTTATGTTGTGAAGTTTCTCATTATTATAAAGTCTCTCCAAAGATATAGTATAACCAACTTTATCCTGCTTGACCTCCGGCCAAAACTTCATTTAAAAAAAACCAATCCTACCTGCACTACCCCTGTTTGTCATGTGTGTATACAAATGCGTAATTTTTACTACCAAAACATGAAGAAACAATCAGGATTCCAAATGCCTTTAGTAACCTTTGCCTTGTTTTGAAAATATCTCCATAATCTGGAAGTGACAACTCGTGCGAGTCAGATTTGGTGTGTTGACCATATTTTCCAAAGGTTTTCTCTACAAAATTTGTGCAAAAGAAGGATTTTACCAACATTCTTCAATAACAGAGGTTAGAAAATAGGTTCTCTTACCTTAGTTAAAAGGCACAACCTAAAATAGTTAGGATAAGATCACATCCTTTTATGTTGTTACCCACTCCTTCCAAAGCCTGAGTGCTAAAGAGTTAGATAGACTGCTTCCCCCCAACTACTAAATGACATATATAATCATCTATCTTCATCTCAGTGTCCTATCAAATCCGTGATGTTGCTTGTCCTTTGAAGGAGATTAAATTTGGGTACCAACATGTCCATTTGTGGCTACAATGTGTAATTATTTACAAAGTTAACTACTAAAACAATAGTACCAAGTGGGAATGTGTCCTTTCTTAACTTGAATTTTTCATGTAGCCATCAATCTCTATGTGTGTGCCTTACATACTCATAAACAATTTCCTCTCTGAATTTTACCATATATTCTGATACAGGTAATGTTTTTGTAACAAGCTCACACCTATTCAATTATTTTCCATATTTTAATTCATATGCCATTGATTTATATTTTTTGAAACCAACTAATTATTTTCCTATTCAATTCATGCTCTCATCATAGATACAACTTTTCAATTGTGGCATTCCACTACATATGTTGTACATTCCATCAAAACATGCTTTGTTATAAAAACATTGTCCAGTTGATTTTTCAAAAAGAATTGTAGGAATAAATTACCTTAAAGATTTCGGTGGGATATTTAATCCACACTCCTGCAACATGATGTCAGTATGAAAAACACAACGTATTTGAAAAAAAACATCATACTGCGTTGAACATTCAACATGATGCTTGCAACAACAAGTGGTACGTGAGTGATTGATTTTCACATAAAAGGGTTTGATTATTTCAAAGAATATTTAGCTAATGTTAATTTTTTGATCTTCATTCTTAAATTGAGAGAACAATTGTGTTTGAGTCATATCCAAGAATTTTTTTACACACGATTCATGATTACGATAACCTATTATTATTTTTATTATATCTCTTTTATTCGGTGACACCCTTGTATTATCATTCCAATACTTTACAAGTATTTCTGTTAGAATATAATATGTATGCTTATCTTTCTGTGGGATTCTTCTTAAGAATTCCCAATAGTCATTGTTATTAACTGACTCAAGATCTTTCTGTCTCCCTATTTCTTTTGTTAGTGTTTTCTGTTTAGCTTTAAAGATATGCTTTTTTTTCTAATAAAAATATTATTAACTATTTTATCACTTACTATACAATTAGTAAGTACGTGTCGTGTAGCTTTACTATCTTTGGTGCTTCTGTTGACACCTATAGTTTTGTATGCTATATGTATATTTTCAATAATTGACACATTTTGATCAGTAACATTAGATGTTCTTAACCCTAGGGTCCTTATTGTAGGTCTCATCTTAATTAATTTCATCAATGTAGCAAATAATTTAAATCTTTGTTTGTCATTTAAATTGTCAAAGTAATTATATGTAATTATCTCGCATATAATTAATTTTCTTCTCTAGCTTTTTTTCTCGCATTTCTTTCAGACATTTTTTTAGGAATTGGTTTTATAAGGGCGTATGCACCAATATGGGGTCCAAAAAGCGGACAAAAATCCATTTTTTGGCCATTTCGGCCATAAAGCGCTCGCATTATGGATCGGTCTCATTATAATACGAAAAGGAAATTTATAGGTCACATTATAATGCAATTACATTACGGATCGAGTTTACCAAGCAAAAACAAGCTTGTGTTATGGTTTTCTATGTGTTTTTCCATGTTATCCCTCCCAAATGGACATATTTTGCATTGGAAACAGGAAAGCAAGTGCGTTATAACGCGCTAAGATTTCATATTATTGGGGTTTGAAATACCCAATCCAAAGGCTTTGATTTCCAAACCAGAGGTTTGGAATGTGTATTGTGTGATTAAAACCGTGTTTGACAGAAAAACATCAAAATTTCATGTGTGCACCCCAATATGTCATGCATTAAAACATAATATTAAATTTAAAATTATAATATGATGTCAAGCTCAATTTTACCTTGACAACAATATAATTATTTCTAAAATATGATTATTTTAAGGCTTTTATCCATAATTTCTTTTACTAGTGTCTTTTTTTCTTGCAAAAACCTATGTATATGTTTTGGTGCACAATTTACGATTTTTTCATCCAAATTTTAAAAAATGTGGTTTTTTCTAAACTCCATTCTACACGTAGTTAAAAAACTAAATTTTTTTTTTTTTCTCAAATGTATAGGGGTGCACACACACATATTTCATTTTTGAGATATGTGCACTTTGAAAATTAATAAAAAATATCTATTCATCCAAAAATTACGAAACTTTATTGGGTCCTCGGAAATTGTCTTAGATAACTTTCTACCAAAGGGATTTGAAAAAAAAATATACAACTCAAAATATGGGGGGGCACACACACAATAGGTTCTTATATTTTTTACACACAAATAGACATATTTTGTGTGCGCACACCATTTGATCCTCTTAATCACATTCATTTAAGAAAAATAGTAGTTTAGAAACTAGATTTCGAGCTCTATAGTACTTATTCTTGTCACTTTGTCAAATTTTGAGTATAGACATGCCAAATTAATTGATGAAGTTTAGGTTTTATTGATTTCAGGAAAAAGGTGTCCCTTTTTTACCCCACTTTTCCCCCCCATATTTGTGCACTTACCCATAATGTTTTCATCAATTTCAATTAAGTGAATTGGTTTTCTTTGAAAAATGGAAGGAGGTGTTCTTAGAGGTGAAGATTCATTAACAAGGTTATTTTATTCATTCATTGTTTCCATGAAAATTTCAGGATTTACATTTGGTTTCTCAGGTAAAGGTTCAACATTTGGATTCATATTAATTTCTTCATCCATACGAACATTATCATTCTATTCAATATCAATATTCATTGCAAAATCATTATTCTCTACATTTTCGCTATGTATTTCATTCTCATTTTCTTTAACATTAGATACATTTGATATAGAAGATGTACCTTTCCCTCCACGATGTTTTTGAATTCTCTTCAGTTTTTTTTATTCTCATCTCTTCCAATTGCTTCTGGTTTCTTATTCTTGACTTTCATCTTGTCCTTAGCTCAAATTTTATCACCCATGATTAAAAAAAATTCAACTAGTTGGGTAGGGGACAACATGAACTACTAAAACTTCACAAAGAATGTACAGGAATCTGCTGACTAGATAGAATGAGGGCTTAAATCCCATGAAAGAGGTGAAAAGGACATTGGGGGCCCATAAAATATGGAAAAGAAAAAACATGTTTTGCCTTTTCCATATTTTCAAGGCATGCCTCTAGGTGTGTACAATTTGTTGTCACACTAAAAGCTCAAATGGTAGGTTGAGAGGGATCTCATCATGTTAACGAGCTACTACACCAACACACCCTGCACGATGAAGCTAGATGCAACCATGTGAGCTCTGCGCCCGCCATGTATACACCCAATTTGTTCCAACAACATTATGAGGAAATGAAATTGGGACTTCTTGGGAGGTCACCCATCCCAGTACTCCTCTGGGTCAGGCGCACTTAACTACCTGGTTCTGATACCATGTATGATTTTCCATCACACCAAAATTTTGAACTGATGGTTGAGAGGGATCCCATCATGTTGACCAACTGCCATGCCAATAGTATTCGGTTTGGATCCCTAATTCTAAGGCACGGACTTATAAAAACACAAAAAAAACAACGTATTTTTACATAAAATTTATAAAATGACTATTCTACCATTATAAATCCTACTTAAAACGATCAATACATTTAACCAAAAACATGCCTACCACGTTGAGAAAAACTTTCTTCTTTCCAAAAAATATATTTTTTTCAAATTTTTTTTGACTAATATAAGGTTTCCATATTAATTATTTTCTAACTATGCCTTTTTGTAGCTATCTTTCATCGTGTATCTTTATTTTGACTCATCAAAATTGAAAGATATTTTTTAAGCACAAACTAGGAATAATTCTATACATATTAAAAAAAAATTCTATATATATATATATTTTAGTTAGTCGGGGGGGCACGGTCGAAGCTCCATTAGTTTTCAAAATTAAATTTTTTTGTACTAGAAAAATATTAAAAACAAATACTCTCTAAAAGATATTAAAAAAATTCTAGCACAAACTAGATGTTCCTATATTTCTTTTTACCAAAGGGTTTTTAAAAATACTAAATAGTGCTCAACAGATTGTGGGGGGCACGAAAGTCACTCTACGATGTTTTCTAACAAAAAAGGTGCACGTATTAGTATTTTAGTTATTTGACCCACTTAAACTTAACCATTTTCAATTAAATTTAGTATCTTATAAAATAGACTCAAAATTCTATGATTCATGTTCTTACAACATCTTCCAATTTTGAATGTAACTATTTCAAATAACTCCTACAAGATGAAGTTTTTCATTTTTCAGAAAAATAAATGTCCACTTAAGACCTCCTTTTGCCCACCCCCCCCCCCCCCCCCCCCAATTTAGTGCACTTACCTTTATGTTAACTGGTTAAGTGACATAATGATGTCAAAGTATAATGGTACCACTTCTAGAAATCAATAACTAATGATTTAAAAAGTATTAAACAATGAAAAAAAATGTTTCAATTAAACCTATTCAAATGATTACATGGTTAATTAATCTTTCATAAAGAGATAAATTATGTAGACATTGTTGTGATAATCACGACATTGCCTAATCAGGTTTAGGATGATTACCTAATCCTAATAAGATGATTATTATGAAGTAATACATGACAATGAAAGTCTTAAGGTGTCACTAAGATTTGGGGGAACCTAGAACAACAATAATGAATGTGTTATTAATGACTGACATCAACCTTATAATTTTACCTAAACTCTTAACTTATATAATCATCTTACATGTTAAGTAGGCATGTAATCTAAGTCCTACATCCTTTTGATTTGAATGTGATCTGACTGTACTATATTAGGATGGCTATGAGAAGTGTAATGATTATCTTTTCGACACAAGTCAAAGAGTAATCATTATCTTTCTTATAGGGGTCCTTAGCTGGAACATTCAGCAACACTCAAATAGAGAGGTGAGATCTAAATTTAGACCTTCCTAAACATGCTATATTAAAACAATAAGATTGATTAAAAATGTGATCTAGATAATTGTTTGGAATGATGGTGTGGTAAAGGGACAAGTTTTGAGTGACTAATGTGCCAGCATGAAACTAAGGATGTAAAGCATAGATTTAAGATTTTGGCCTAAGCAGTGTACTAGTTGGTTACACTATCAGTTTACCAAGTTCCAATAAAATGGCATGGAATACCAGGATGAAACTTTGTAAACTAATATTTAGGTATGTAATTAGATTTGCTTCAGTTCACGAACCTAAATAGAAAGTTTAACTAATTACATACAAGTTATGTCACTTGGAATAAGTGGCGATTAATGAGATCGGGTAGATCTATTAATTATGTGATCTCAAAGAGAGATAAAGGGGATCGAGAAGATCTAATGGACCTTACAGTTGCACATGGTTATGATGATATCATATTGATTTTAAAAATAGATTAATTTTTGGATTATTATACTAAATAAAAATTATTTAAGGCATGTCTTAGGAATTAAGGGTTTTGTATTTTTTTAAAAATCCCTTAATCTAGAGTTTATATAGCATTAGGTGTTACACAAGGGTGCCTAGAAGGACGAGGGCACCTAGGCCCTGACATCCTTGCTAGGCATTAGTGTCCAGAGCCATAAAATATAAGAAAGTGAAATATTGACTAGGATGTAAGGTGTAAAAGTCTAGAAAGAAGACCACAAAAAATGTAAAGAGGGAAAAGATAGTTGTCAATTACTAGTTTTCTGGCTTAGGAATCATATGAATGCAAGTATGCTTTTAGGACCTAGAAATGTAACCAAGTGTGTGATTTTATGTCTACATTGGCCCCCTTTTTATGTTGTTGAGTGAATACTTCATAACATAAAGTAGATAAGATATGTGTACCTGATAACCATGTAGAATGCAATGGTGATAATGTGTCGAGGAGCATGTGAATTGATAAAAATGAAGTATGGAAGCTATGAAAGAGGAAGTGACCCTAGGGGTGAAGCATATAGTGTTGTAATTGTTTTTGTGTTTAATGTAGGGCTTATTCTTGTTGTGTATTAAGGATAGACCTGCAAAAGAAGATCGAAAGATTAATCAAAGTCATGTATTAGGAAAAATCTGTAAAAGTATGTGAATGTGTGTAAAAGTAGTAAAAGGAAAGTGTGTACCTAATAATCATGAGTGTAATTAGATAGAAATAATGTCGTGAAAATGTTATAGAAGAGTGAGATTTTTGGGCGATATCATGCCAAGAGTGATTTTTTAAGGTAATATCATGCCAAGAACAAGTTTTTTGGGAAATCTCACAATAAGTGCAAGTCTTTTTGTCAATCTCACGCCAAGAGTGATTTTTTTGAAGATCTGACACTACGACAAAAGAGTGTTGGGGAGAGGGGTTTAGTGTTACTCTCCTTCCATGACTGCTTCCTGAATTATACACCACTAAAAATTGTGTAATCTACATTTCTTGAGTTGTATCAAATTATTTCTGTATTTTTTCCATGTTGAAATAGAGAAAGAATGCATTCAGCTTATTGGAGGACTGTGTATGTACTGTGAAAAATGATTTGGGAACTGATGTAAAATGTGATGATATAAGAAATTAGTTATATCTTCTCCCAGGACATAGGTGCCTAAGGAGAGGTCAACAACACCCAACTACTAGTGTCTATATCTAGGCACTAGATTTTGTGCTGAACTGAGCACCCAAGTTAAATTTTGGGTCGTTTCTGTAATAGTATTTTATTATATTCTTGTGTTGAAATGTAATGTGTTATAGGTCTGAGCTACTATATTGGGTGACTGATTCAACCAATGTATGCTCCCTCATTTGGGGTGGCATGTAACATCATTAGGAGAATAAGTCCCAAAGAGAGGACCTGGTGCTGATATGAAATGAATACCTTATGGGAAAAGGAATTTTCATGGTAGAAACTGAGGAATTTGCAATCAAGATGGCTAGATACATCAGTTAGTAGAAAAATAAGAAAACATGTCATAGAAAATTAGTGTAATAATAAAATGACTATACAAGAGAGACTGTGAAAAGCGTGTTTCCAAAAATGGACATCCCTCACAATGTCATAAGACAATCAGGGAAGAAGTGAACAAAATCATACAAAACAAATCGCATAGCCTGAAAATAATGACATACAATAGAAATTTATGGAAAACAATATCAAGAAAAGTATCATACAACCATGGTGGTAAATATTTCCTGCAAGACAAATGATGCTCATGAAGCACCCTAAGCATATTAAAGAGATAAAGAGTATGTAAAAAACATGTATAGATCAATGGAAAATAGTGTGCTAGTAAGAGTATGAAATAATAAATAAAAATATGTATTTAACTAAATCTGAAAATATTCCAATGAATCTTGAACTCCACTGTTACATGTTTTGGAAGAAATCTGATGAGGGTCGTCAATTCCTCTCCATTAATAATATCAATCCAAGGCTAGTGTCCAATGGTTGTATGCATTAAGATTAAAAATATCTTTGGAAAACAAACTCTGTTTAAATACAATTCAAACATGTATAAAATAAATCACACTTGCAGAAATAAAGTTTGCATGAAATAAATCATAGTTTGCATAAATTAAATTGTTGAAAAAATAAAGGAAAGATAAATAGGACACCTGCAGGTTCACAAAAGAAATTGTACGGACAAAAGAATTACACAACATAAAATCAGAAATATCAACAAAAAGGAAAACACAATATAAATAAGGAATGAACATAACACATGGATACATCTTCCTTGGAGTGAGTGACCAGCTCATTCTGGAGAGGACTTATGCATTATTTAATTCGCTATGCAAAAAAGAATTTCTTCAGAAGATTAAATGAGGAAGAACAGATATAGTATTTTGTTAGTTAAAAATTAACATATAGTGTGGAAGGTGTATACAATTCTGATCCAACTGAATATTATTTTGGAAAAAATTATTTTTTTTATTCAAATCCTAACAACAGATCCCATTTGCAAAAAATATGGAGGAGATATAATATGAGCCATTTTTTTTTAAGATTGGCAAATGTTTTTGAAAAGGGACAACCATTGAATACAAAATAAGGCCTTAACGGATTAGAGTTGAGAAAGCATTAGAGGACGAACAAGATAAGTCAGCTACATGAAATCAAGTATATTAGCCAGAAACAACTACACAGGCGAGACTAACAGCAAAACAACAGCAAAAAAACAGTAGTAACCCGAAGAAAAAACAGTGAATAACTAAAGAGAGCAGTAGAAGCGAGGAATACGTTTGGTCTTGATCAAATGACTGATTTTTCCAAGCATGAAACATACCTAAAGGTAATGGGGAAGCATCCGTCTATTGAGCTCCTCGATGGTACTGTTCTCCCTTTT
>JAHRHJ020002714.1:0-10548 GCA_019776745.2 Taxus chinensis | reverse complement strand
ACTTTCTTGTTGAAATGTCTAAAGTGTGTTGGCACAAATAATGACATCATCCATGTTGCATCATGGGATGATGTCATCCATCAAGTTGTCAAAAGTCAACATGACTTTTAGATATTTTGTAAATATCTTTGTAAATATTTGTTGGCTCCTTTTTGCTTTTCTTCTCCTCTCTTCTATAAATACTGGAATACTTGTTGTATTCGGTGTGAACATTTTTTAGATGAAATAGAAGTGAGGAGAGAAAGACTTTGAGCTTTCTTGTAACAGAAGAAAACAATAATACAAATATTAAGACTTTGTGCTCAATAGCTGTGTTATCCATTAGATCTTTCTTACGTTAGATCTGTATGTGTTTAATCTGTTGGATTCATATCTACTTTTCTGTCATTTGCTCATCAGTATTGCTTTATTTATTTATGCAAGTAGGTTTGGATATGTTTGCTACCAAACTAAAAACATAAATCTACTGACCTTTCTGCTTTGGAATTCATTTCTTTTCTCCCTTCAGATCTGTTCTTTCTCTTCTCCCTCTTTCATTCCTTTCTTTTCGCAGCCTGAAATACTCTACTGGGATGAGATCCCAAACCCCCGAAGGCAGAATTTGTGAGACTTGCATAGATTCCTGCTGGTAGAATAGCAATAAACCAGTTTCGCTTTGTTGACTCAAAGAGGGGCTAAGCCCTGCACACTGTTGGCTCGTCTATCCATAGATCTGTCCAGGCGACAGATTTTCAGACCAACAGAAAGCAGACCAGTGCCTAATCCATTGGGAAATAGAGTCAAAGGCAAACCAACACAAAAGACAAAACACACGAAAAGAAAACAAACCAAAAGGAAAAATAGAAACAAAACACAAAGGAATGACCCAAAACCAACAACACTATACATAATATACAGAAGGACCACTTAGTCACCTAGGACTTGAACAACTTCAGATACCGCCCACTATAAGAAAGTGGGAGAGGAGAACCATCCAGATAATCCAAATAGAACAAATTTTCTCCAGCAAAATGCATGATTTTAAAAGGACCAAGCCAAAGGGAATCAAACTTACCATGGCTTCCTCGAGGTTCATGCCTTTTGTCCCACAGCAGAACAATGTCTCCTACTTGAAATCTTTGGGTCCGGATTTCTTGTTGAACAAAGTTTTCACCTTCAGTTGATGAGTTAATATTCTATCAAAAACCTACAACCTGTCTTCATCCAACTTCTAGAGATACATGATCCTCTTGTCTAAGGAACTGGTAAAACTTGAATCTTCAATAGCCTTCATTAAGTGCAATGCTGAAAATTCCATTGTCACTGGTAACTAAGCTTCAACACCATACACCACTTGAAAAGGAGACATCCAAATTGCTCTTTTGGGTGTAATTCTATCTGCCCAAAGAGCATCATAAAGTTTCTTGTGCTAATTCCTCTACGAGTCATTGAAAAGCTTCTGAATGATGGTTACCAGATTCTTGTTTATTCATTCTGCTTGTCCATTCCCTTAGGGGTAATAGTCTGAAGAGTGAGCAAGGGAAATTCCATAACCATAGCAGAAATCCATCATCTCAGAAGAAGAGAAATTTGAAGCATTATCAGTTACAATCTTGTTTGGTACCCCAAACCTTATCAATATGTTCTCCTTAATGAAATTACACAATACCCTAGAAGTAGTGCTTTTAACTGGGATGGCCTCTACCCACTTAGTGAAGTAGTTTGTAGTAGTTAACACGTGAGTATGCCCATCACTGGAGGGTGGGTTGAGAGTTCCAATGAAATCCAATCCCCAATGTTGAAAGGGCTCATCAATCACTACTGGATTTAGTGGCAAAGCAACCAACTTAGGTGTCCCAACAAAAATCTGACAGGCTTCACACTTACCTACCCATTTGGATGCAACTTTGAACAGTGTAGGCCAATAGTACCCATCACAAAGAATTTTGTGAGTAGTGACAGCAGAAGAGAAGTGGCCTCCACAAGCCCAATCATTAAAAGCTGAGAAAAACTTCTTTTGTTATTCCTTGTCTACACACTTCGAGAATCTCCCATTTATGCCTCACTTGAACAAATTATTCTCCCATAGCACATACTGTGCAGACCTTAGCTTTAGCCCTCTTCTCCTTGGCACTCAAGTGAGATGGACACTATCTATAGGTAAGAAAATGTGCAATATCTGCACACCGTTCATCTGTTGAACTAAGGAAGAGGACAATAGGAACATCAACTGCTTCTTTGGACAATTTTGCATCAGCTCCTTCAACAATAAGCTCACACAAGCCTTTACCCCAGACTAGCTTAGTTGGCTTGATATCCAGGTCATATTCCTAGACCTTTGCTACCCAATTGCCTCTCTTAGTTCCAAACTCCTGCTGTGTAAGAATGGATTTGATGGTTGTATCAGGAATAAGCACAACAGAGTGAGAATTAAGAATATAAAAACGAAACTACTTGACAATTTTGATCACTACAAAAGCATGTTTCTCCATCATAGTATATTTCAACTCATGAGCTTTCAGAACATAGCTCATGAAGGCAATAGGAAGCTCATGATCCTTAGAATTCCTCTAAGTTAGCACAATAGCCAGGGTAAACTCTGTAACATAGCAATAGATGATAAAGTCCTTATTGAAATCAGGACATGCCAAGATGGGGGTCTTCGCAATGGCTTGCTTAATACCTTCAAATGCATCCTTACCCTCAAAAGACCAACCAAAGTTTTAATTTGCTTTCATCATGTGAGTAATGCTCATGGTCAAATCTGCAAAATCAAGAATGAATCTCCTCAGGAAATTAATCTTACCAAAGAAAGAGTGAACACCCTTTTTACTTGTGGGAAGAGGAATCTGATGGATTGCTTGAACTCTTTCTAAATCTATCTTGATTCCCTCCTTTGAGACAATGTGCCCCAATAACTTGCCTTCAGTGACACAAAAGACACACTTCTTTGGATTGAGAGAGACTTCATGCTCCCTGCACTTCTAGAGGATTGATTCAAGATGTTAAAAGTGATCTGCCCTTGTTTTAGAGAAAACAATCAAATCATCAAGGTACACAACCACATGCTTTCCCTTCAAACTACCAAAAGCCAAGTCTATTTCCCTTTAAAAGGTGGCACCAACATTGATAAGACCAAAAGGGATTCTCTTGTAAGCAAAGGTGCCCTAAGGAGTAGTGAAAGCAATTTTGTGTTGATTTGGGGTACTGACCTCCACTTGATTGTATCCAAAGAATCCATCTAGCATAGCCAACATCTCTGAGCCTGTGATAACTTGCAAAACCTGATCCATCATGGGGAGAGGATAGTTGTCCTTCAAAGAAGCCTGATTCAAATTCCTGAAATCCACACATATGTGAATCTCACCATTCTTCTTACTGATAGGCACAATGTTGGCAATCCACATTGAATGGTGTATAGGAAAGATGATTTTTGCCTTTAACAACTTCTAAATCACCTATAAAATAGTGCTAGCAACCTTGGGATTATATTGCCTTTGTTTCTGCTTGAACGGTTTGATCCTAGGTTTTAGAGGGATAAAATGTTGCATCTTCTTTGGCTGAAAAGCCTTGAGATCATCATACGAAAATGCCAAAACATCAACATACCTTTTCAACAGATTTACTACCTTCTTCTTCTCCTCCCGAGTGCAAAATTTTCCAATGTTCACCATCTTAAGTTCATCAAGACTCCCAATATTCACTTTTTCACACTCAGCAGACTGCCGAGCTCCTTGGGAAGTTTTAGACTCAATGTATCTATCGTGCTTATCAAACAGGTCTTCCAAACTCACCATCCCTTTAGGGATCTTGTTACCTTTCAATTTGATGCATCCATCTTGATCCGCCTCTTCCTTGATATCCTCCTCATTAGAAGATACACACTCTCTAGGAAAGGTCTCACTTCCTTCAAAATATGGCTGGTCAAAATTATCCATAAGCTCCAAGAAAGAGAGAAAATGTTGGTCATCGTTGACATTTCCATATCTTAAATCTATTTAAAGGGTCAAGGGAGGCACTCAACAATGAAATTGCAGGGTAAGAGAAGAAGGGGAAGTGCCACAGGAGAGGCCAGGAGCAAGAAAGGAAAAACAACAAGGATCCAAAGTTTTCGGCCTTGAAAATAGTTTGGGAAAGAGTATAAAACCTGACTAAGTATGGAGAGGTCGGTGAGGCTGCCAAGTGTCTTAATGATGTTGATTTTAAGGGTCAAATATAGAAAAGGTTTCCAAACGAGCGCTAGAATGACGTGTGTCCTAGAGGAAAGCGGGGCGTCGGGGGAAAAGTTGATTCTTTGCCCCCTTGTTATCACAAAAAGGGTAAAAATTGCAAAATTTCTCGTAACTCCGTCGGGGAAAAAGTTAGTGTTAGAACCTGAGTCAAAGCCAAGGCTGGGAGTCGAAGGGAAAAGTGAAAATTTGCCTTTTGTTCAAAGGGAAAAAGATAAATTGTGGAACCACAAGACCGATTTTTTATTCTAATCCGGCTGCACGTGTCCCAAACCAAAAGGGGGCCTATTTTTCAAATTGTTTTCCCCGTCCATTCGTACATACCCGATACAAACTTTGAAGTTCACTATAACTTATATTTCTACTTATTTAAACATTAACATCCATAACAATAACAATCACATGAGATATAACAAGTGCACAACACAAGATTTATGTGGAAACCCTTTCGGGAGACAACCAAAAAGAAAAGACTACTTGGAGCCACTGTCCAAATCCAACCACAACCATAATTGTATTAAAAATATTCAAAAGCACCAACCTACTAGAGACACCAATCCCTAATGTTGAGCACCAACTTAGCTAATTCATGAGCACGAACTCACTGGAGACAAAAATCCCTAATTGTGTGAGGCCATCAACCTCAATAATGCACAAAAGATCCCACCTTTTGTAGTTGCTTCTTCAACCCAAGGATGGAAATCAATTCATTCGTATATCTCCTCATTATTCTTCTATAAATTTCTATGCAATTCTCCTTTGTTGTTCTGCTTAGACTGACATCTCTTTCTTGTTATCCTTCTCTTATCCTAAACTCTTCCTCCACAGTACTTCCTTCCACTGTAACATTTCTTGCCTCTCTAGTCAGCATGAGCTCATCTCAGATAATAAACACTTATCTACCTCAAACCTGGTGCATCTTTTAACCATATCATAATCTTCTTGAGTATCTCGCTCTTCTTCTCTCACCGGTGTCAGCATTTCACACACTTACTCCATACATACATCAAATCACCTTGAGAATCAAATCCATGTCTCCATTAGTCACTCCAAAGACTCACTCCCTCTTACCTTATCATTCTCTGTATGCAGCACTTGTTGCATCCTCATTGCACACTTTTGATTAATCCATCCATACTCCTTTACACAATAATTTTTGGGCTTTAATGATGCATCTTCATGATGCATAGCTCCTCACACCTTCTTCTCTACTCTAGATCACTCTCTTCACACTCTAATCCGTTCTCTTCAGGTGAATTCCCTCAAAAAAATCTCATACTCCATTGCTCTCTGCCATATTTTATGCACCCTCAAATCTCTTTAATTTTACTTCTTCTTTTATACCATATCTCATGTGAATCTTAAAAATGTGTGGGTGTTAGAACATTTGAGAGTCGACCAAACGTTATTCAAATAATAATGCCAAAATAGATTTCTGAGGGGTCAGATTTATGAATGAATTATATTAGTGTCAAAACAGAGGAGAGTTGGTCAAAACAATCCTTTAATTTGATTATAAACTTATCTTGAGTACGGTGCCTTTGAATGAGCAATGATATCCTGATTTAAAGATGAATTTTCAAAACTGATTTCTCGTAGACAACGGTTTGTGGTCTATTGGTCTTTCACAAAAAGATAAATCTATCATTTCTTAGTGTCCTTCACAGAAATCCATTGACTTCTGATAAGCTAAAGTAATTAAATTCTCTGGATTACACGGAATTCCTCATTTGTCATCGCGGTATCTTTAGCTTATACCACTCATACAGAATACCATTTTCTTCTTATTTGTTTAGCATGCAACATGTGACAACGTGAGTACTAGCATGATCACTAAAAGACTAGAAACTACATTTTAATAAACACCACTACCAGATACACAAAGCGACTATCATTAGATCTTCAGAACCTCGAAGCACTATAATGAAACATGTGGTATGAACTACTTACTATTTTCAATCTCTATGATGAGCACAACAACATACCCGCGGTATACTACAAGACCCATGTGAAAAATACAGAACCTGTAAAACAATAAAATTTGGACTATTCCTATTAAAGCACGGCACGCAGATGATATGCATCCTTATAGGTGACTCTTTGGATAGGAGTTGATCTGCGAGCTTTTGATGATAAGTAATGGACCATCTCAAGTCTGGATAAAAAATATTGAACCTTTCCATAAATTACATATAAATACATGTAACTTTCTATGTCTTCATCATCCTTCATCATTCCTTTGACATCAATGACAATATATTCCAACAATCTTCCTCTTTTATCATTTATGGAGCAATCTACCACCTAAACCATAAGAACATATTTGTGAATGTATCAATTTATCTCCAGGGATTTTAAGAACATGATGTTCCGCCTCTGTTGTAGTTATCCCCCTTACACTATAAATCCCCCTTTTAGTAATGTTGATGTACTACTCTTATCCCCCTTTATTTATCTCTCCCCCTTTGAAATCAATGGAAAATGAATTACATACTCTCAAAACTCTCCCCCTTGGAGTATACATTTGTTAATTTCTTATTATCTTATCTTCACTGTGATAATGAAGTGATTAACCCCCCCCCCCCAACTAGTTTTATGCTTTCCTCCATAATGACCTTCATGCGCATGCTTCATCCAAATAACCTGTGTGAACCATGAAACTACAATTCCCTACTCTGTTTTGGATGAAGATGAAGAAATAAAGTGCCTGTTTCTTAATTCATCTATGATACCAAACTATTTCCTAAAAATAATGCTACTTCTCTTGTACTCTTTCTATCATATGTAATGTTATCTCAATCTACTACTTTGTATAATCTCAATCTACTACTTGCATGACTTCAATTGACTCAACTCAATCTCTTTTCATGAGATATCCAAGTAACATATTTCAAAACTCTCAAGAATATTTTCATATGTCTCTCTCTTCACATCTTGTTATCTTAAAACATCCCATTAACTACTTATTACTCTGGACGGAAAATTATCAGTACTACCACTATCCATGATTACAATTAGATACTTACCTGGAACCTTACAACTTGTCTTGAAGACTATGATTCTTTCCCGTGGATTCTCTTGGCTATATTCTATTTTCCTGAAGTCCTCATTTGCTTGCATCTAAATTTTAATCTTTTGTTTCTCCTAGAACTTTTGTGGTATGTTGTGGAGCATGTTTTCATGTGTGGATGTGTTGAAGACTGTACACTAAAATTACTGTACATGTTCTTCTCATATGGGTAGGATTTTTAACCCATAGGTTTATGGGGTGGTTTTGGCCCATGGTTTTGGTACCCTAGGGTTTCTTGGTGTAAGAGGTAAGAAGAAGAACCTGTATTTAACCCTGTAGTACAAGCTTGTAATATTGTGGCTGTAGTGGATAACTGTCATATTTTGGTTGAGCATAAGGGCTTAAAAGAAGGACTGGATTATAATGTTGAATTAGTGAGAACTATGAATGGGAAACAAAAGTGAGTAAAGTTCTCAAGTAGACATACGAAGAAGGAGTAGTTAGAGTTTGGGTTTATGATTTGGGGGGTGACTCGGAATATCTTGGGGGTCAAATCAATTACTTTTTGATGATGCAACAAGGAAAGTTGGTTATTGTCTTAAGCTAAAATGTCTAGTTAGAATGGAGGGGATATTGAACAATGAATTTGATGATTATGTTTAAGAATGAATCCAAAGGAAATACAGTCTGAATCCACATGACTTGGGTGTTGATGAACAAGAAAAATGGAAATGCTAGGAGCAAAATACAGGGGACTGCTATTTATTTTAGGCAGAAGGGTGAGCAAAATGTGTACTTGATAAAAGAGGACCCTCAAGTGCCTAGTAGAGACCTAAGGAGGTTGGTCTAATAAGAAGATTGATTATCTCTTCGAGTTTGGATGTGAGGTTGTTCATAAAAACAAGGTGATAGGACCAAGGTAGAGGTAAATAAGAAAAAGTATTTATTGGTAGGTGGTGATGTCTTTGGATATAAATGTTGGAGTCTTAGGGAAAGAAAATAATTTGATCTAGGGAGTGGTCTTTAATGAGAAAATTATGTATAATATTGCAGGAAAATAGGAAGAATGCAAGAAATATTATGTAGGGGAAAGGATCTTTGGTGGGAAAGTGACACATGATAATTATGACCTACCAACATAAACCCCAAATGGACTATTTGAGGAGGTTTTTTAGGGTAAGGAACTGAACATTTTTCTCCTTACTTATTATTTATCACTCCGTAAGGGGAGAGCAAGAGATATTTGATGAAGCAAGCAGGTAGATGCAGAATAATTGGAGAAGCTATGAAGAGGATAAGTTTCCATGGAGCACTAGACTTGGGATTTGGTGAAGTATCTGAAGGTAAAGAGATACAGAACAAAGTTAAAGAGAAGAAGAAGGCAAGTAAATATACAAGCCGTTGGGGTCAAGGGGTTCACAGAAAAAAATATATGTTTTGGGATTTTTCTCTAGTCATATGACTTCTATAGAACTATTATGGAATAGTGCAAATAAGACTGCACTTAGAGCATAGATGTAAGACTACATTTCCTATGGTGATTGGAGGAGGATCTATTAGTAGCAATCAAGGCTATGATCAAAGGTAAAGAGAAATGGTGTGCAAACTGAGAGAGCTTATTGGTTTGAACCAAGTCCTGTAAATGGAAAGAATGAAGTTCATAATGGAGAGGTATATTAGATGCCTTTGCCATTCATAATAAAAAAAAGTTTAGGTAGCAGTTAGAATCATGTTTGTATGTGGATGACATGTGGTGCAGGTAAAAACATGCAGGAAATAAAATACCAAGAAACAAATAAGTGAATCTTGATATGAAGATTGGGGCGCAAACAATCTTGGTATGAGGATATCTAGGGATATAAGAAAAAAATGTATTTATTCCGAGAGTATTAAGAAGTCTTGAGAGGTTTAATAGGAAGTTCTAAACCGGTGGGGAATCTGTTCCCAAATTCCCCCCTAGCAAATTTGGGCAAGCAACCCGCACTAGGAAAGTATGAAGGGAAAACATTCAGACCTACGAGCTCACATTCTAGACGAGGCAAAGAAAAATCAAAGTTTGAACCCATTTCAAAGCCAAAGCGGGGAAGGGAATAGGGAAAGGGGAAAAATAATTGACACCGAGTTGATTTTTGCTCTAAAGGGGGAATGTCCCATCCAAAGGGGCCCGCAAGTTGTTTCCCCCTCTTGTATGACCCAACAAACTTCGAAGGGGCATATCTTTCAACTCAGGGCTCGAAATATTGCAAATATGATGCCATTGAAAAGATCTCGGCCTCACCTACACCATGGAAGTCTAAGACTTTAATTTTTGAGGAGGTTAGGTAAAGGAAAATGGAGGAAATATCTTTGGGCCTTCTATGCAGGATCCATCTGTCTCAACAACTAGATCGGATTTGATCTGTTTTTTCGTTTCATCTTCCTTCAAGGCACCGAATCAAGGAATCATGCAGTAAAGATGGATTTGGGGAATATTTCATCAGAGGCATTAACAATGGTGGATGAGCTCCAACCTACTTTTCTCGCTTCTCTCTCTCTTCTTCTCTCCGATCAAATCTATAAATACGGGGGCAAGATTCATTGTAAAAGGTTGTTGTTCATTCTTCTTCTCTACCTCCCCTCTTCTTTTCTTCCCCAAGGTCAAAAATGGAGTATGAACCTCCTTTCACGACTTTGTAATTGCATTCTCTTGCCTCTTTCCCACTAACGATGCACTGTGTGAACTTTTGGAGTAATAAATTCTATTTTGTGATGCATCTATCCATCCTTTGCTTATTTTATTGTCTCTCCTCACCTCTCGTCGTTGCAGGGTATATTGTGCGTATTCAGATGTTTGTTACATGTCATGGGAGCTGTGTTTAATGGGTATTGAAGTGGTGTTCTATGTGAAATCTATCTCTGGTCTATGGTGCATCTTGTCCACCCTCTCCTCTGCTCACCTCTCTCCACTTCAGGCAGCTGAGATTGTGATCAACACTCCCCTTTTCTTGGTGCTATCACCTCGTTAGTGTAGGATTTCCCTCTTTATGAACTTTCTCTCTCCATGTCTCCTTGGCATTGTTAGGATAGGTATAGTTAGACGTCATTTCTGCATTAGGAGTAGTTTAGCATTAGGATTAGGAAGAAGAAGCTGACTTTCTCTGGAGGGCCATCTCAAGTTTGTAAGTCCCACAGCTTGAGAGATGGTCCCATGTTATGAAAATCACACCAGATGACCTTGCCTTAGAAAAGTAGATCCATAACTCATTTGGGGGTGCTATGATTTCACACTAACAACTCCTTTGATAGGCCATTTCAAGTTATCAAAAGAGGTGTCCCCCAAGACAGAGCAAG
>JAHRHJ020002713.1:0-10552 GCA_019776745.2 Taxus chinensis | reverse complement strand
GCTTGCAGTAATCAGAAGCTTGAAGAAATTCAAGCATTTAGTCTCAAACAACAAGGTCCAGTTGCTGGTCTCACATGCTGGAGTTAAGGACTTCCTCCTCAACAAGGATTTGAATGAAAAAAGGGCAGGTTGGATCACCTGTGTCATGGAGTATGACATTGAGATCAAGATCACCAAGCTGGTAAGAGGGAAAGGATTGTGTGAGCAGCTAGTTTTGGGGAAGCAAAAAGAAGTATGCAATGAAGAAGAGGCTTTTTTGACAGTTCAAGACAGCCATGAGCCGAGTGGCAGGACAAGAAGAAGACAATGCTGCCCCGACTCCTTGCTGGACCCAAGGTATTATGCACTTCCTAGGCACAGGCCTATGCCCTCCAGAGATGAACAAGACCCAAAGGAGACACTTCAGATTGCAGGCTGTCCCATATGCCATTGTTGATGGAGTTTTGTTCAAGAAAGATGTGAATGGAGTGTTGCTGAGATACATTAGCACTTGTCAGATTCAAAGGGTATTAGAAGAGTTCCATGATGGACCAGCTGGTGGCCATTTTGCACCAAGAGTGACAGCTCTAAAAATCATGAAGGCTGGTTATTATTGGCCTAAAATCTTCAGTGATTGCTATGCATGGATCAAGAGGTGTAAGAATTGTGCATTCTTCACAGGAAAAGAGAACTTTGCTGCCCTTCCATTGCATCCAATCTCAGTTGACCAGCCATTCATGCAATGGGGTTTGGACTTCATTGGAGTCATTAATCCCAATTCAAGCCAAGGGCACAAATGGATTTTGACAGCCACGGACTACTTCACCAAATGGACAGAAGCAGTAGCACTCAAAGAGGCGAATGAGTCTAGCATCTTAGACTTTTATGAGGGGATAACAACCAGATTTGGTGTACCTACTACAATAATCTCTGATAATGCATTGGCATTCATTGGATCTAAGGTGACTGAGTGGGCTGTCAAGAACGGTATCTACCTAAGCACTTCATCAAACTATTACCCTCAAGGTAATGGCCAGGCCGAGTCTACAAACAAGAACTTGTTGAGGATCATTAGGAGGACTCTTGATGAGAATCAGAGGTCTTGGCATACCAAACTGAAATCAGCCTTATGGGCTGATAGGATCACTCCCAAAAGATCCACAGGTAATTCTCCATTCAGGCTTGTCTATGGAAGAGAGGCAATCTTGCCCATGTCACTTGAGTTGCCAACATTGGAACTCATGAAGCAGCTGGAGTTGCTTGAATTTGAGCCCATGGAGGTGAGATATGCAGAGTTGATGGAGCTGCAAGAGATCAGAAATCAGGCATCCCAAGCAATGGAAAAGGATCAAGCTTTGATCAAGAAGACCTTTGATAGAAAGGCCAAGGATAGATCTTTTCAAGTTGGAGATCTAGTGTTAAAATGGGATGTGGATAGAGCAAAACCGGGAAGGCATTCAAAATTTGATGCCATTTGGAGTGGCCCATACATGGTCACAAAGTGCAAGAACAGCAATGCTTTCCAATTGGCCTCATTGGATGGTGAAGAACTGCAGATTCCAGTCAATGGAATCTATCTCAAGCGTTGCTTCTAGAGGGAAGTTCACTACCTCTGTAAATATTAGATTAGATTTTCATTCCTCCAAGTGCTTGTGCACATTGTTTTGTTGTAGGTTAGTTTTGTTTTCCCTAAGTGCTTTGGCACAAGCTTGCTGTTCGATGGAGATGTTTTCTACAGTTCAGAGTCCTTGCTTTCATCAGGTGACATTCCATCTTCCTCCTTGCACATTCTGAGTCAGTTGAAGTTCTAAACAGAATATTTGATGACTCCATGCCCAATGGACTACTTCAGGCAACTGGTATCTTCTACCTAGTAGGCAGGTGACGCCGCTGAGTCACCAAATTGTTATCCAACTTCACCCCAGGGTTAATTTGATAACATGCATCAAAATTCTCAAGTCCCAGGTAAATAAATTGATTCAGGGCAAAAATCATGTTTCTAGGGTCCCCTCAGAAATTTTTCTAACTCCCCTGTCCAAGAAGGAAAGAGCAAGCTCTGAGAAAATGTGAAAAGTTGCAGAAGACAAGCTTGGGCCAGAAAAAAAATTGTGAAAATTGGCTAAGTCCTAGTCCTAGGAAATAGTCGGGACATTTGGGACGTCAAGGCGCGGATCCGGCCGAAAAGCCTGCAAGGCGGCCCAAATAGCAAAGGGACAAGTGGGACAAGTATGCGTGGCAGACGCGAAATGCCCAAATCGGCCAAAAAAGAAAATTTGCACTAAGTCCTTTACTAGGGACAAGTGGGACAAAGGACGCGGCGAAGACCGTGAAAATCCGGCTCGGGACCGAGTGAAAATGGACGAGAATTTGGATCCCGAAATAGTCTTCAGGAGGCAATGTGGGACAAGTGGGACGCCGGACGCGAACCGGCTCAGTTCGGCTGAACCGGAAGAATTTTCCCATTGAAGCATTTGGGACATCGTGAGGACAAATGGATGCAAACCGGCCGGTTCACCCGAAACAGAGAAATTTCGTACTGGGACAGTCCGGGACAAAATGGACGCGCGGGACGCGGATAGCCGAAGGAGCCGAAAGCCAATCAAACAACGCCACGTGTCATCGGCCAAATGAGGGACAAGGAAGCCCATTTCAAGCGGATCGGAGGATTTTGGCCCAAACAGCACTGGGACATCCGGGACAAAAGACGATGCGCGAAGAGCGTGAAAAGCCGGTCAGAACCCGATCACGAACCAATCAAATCATGACATGTGTCAGCAGCCAATCAGAAATGTCCAAAAGGAAATGGGCTCGAAGGTTTCGAAGGCACTGAGCCGAAAAGCGCCAATCTGCCCCGCGCCCCTGGTCGGCCAATCAGAGACACGTGTCCAAGTGACAAGGAAATTTCAAAAGGAGAAGGAGAGAGAATTACGCAGACCAATCAATGCTTGCCACGTGTCATCCAGGTGGCAGAGCGCGGGAAAGATTTTCAAAACACATTTTCACCTGTTTTGTGCCCTAAATCTTCAGATCGACATATCTTTCGATCCAGAGCTCGGATTTGCACGTTCTTTATATCAATGGAAAGCTTGTGAAATTCTCTACATGATTCTGGGGTCAATCTTGAGTTTTGGTGTAGTATGGAGAGAGAAAATCAGAGAAACGGATCTGACACGTGAAATCATGGCCAGAAGTGACATTTCAACAAACCAACTTTAATGCAGAATGGGTCGCATTCTCCTGTTCTCGTTGGACAGAAGTATGGGTTTCTAAGGATCCACCGCTTTTAATGCACCTAATGCAGAGAAATGAATGGGCTCTCATGTTTTTGTATGTTTTCTGTCCCCTGGGCTCGACCCTCTGCATTGTAAAAAGCCAGATTTGGCTCATTTCAAGGGTCTAACATTTTTTCTGACATAGCCTTCCCTTCTTTCACCTCCAGGGTGAATTTGATGGAAGTTTGAGACCTCTCCAAAAGAACTGTAATAATTTTTACCTCTTGACTATTGTAAATAGTGATTTGGAGCAACAAAAACTGGAAATGTAATGCAAGCTCTGTGAATGGTTTTCAGCCCTCTTCTGTTTGTGCATTTTTGCATTCATTTGGAGTCTTAATGTTATTCTTATCATCCTGTGCATATGATTCATGTTATCACATCTTCAAATTTGTGTCTATTTGCATGGCAAATATGTAGATTCACCATTCCCTTCTCTGGTGCATCACCATCTTTAGTTAGTTTCATTTTCCTTGCACTTCTACCTTGTCTCCTTGGCATTGATTAGATTAGGATTAGGATCTAAACCTCTGGATAGTTGTGTGCATATAGATGGGCTAAATCAGAGGAGTTTGAGGAACCAGCCTCTAATCTGGAGATTCCTCTCTCAGTTTTACAAGTCCCACACTTGGAGAGAGGTTTCCATGTTGTGCAATCACACTGGATGCTAGAGTGATCAACCTAGAAGCCTGATCTGCATCCAGGGGTGCTGTGATTTTGCACTAACAGGATTCTCATTTAAATTGGATATAAAAGATATACTATTTCATAGATCATACCTTTTTAAGGTTTCCTACCAATATGGTCAATCTCATTGATGATGACTTCATAGATCCAAATTTCATCACAAGTGCTTACAGAACCTCAATGATACAAGGACAAGTCCCACAAATGGTCTACACCTTAAATAAGATTGCACACTCATTGGATCTACCTTGATGATAAAATCTTTTGTCAGTGCATGGTTTAAGTTGGCATCCCACATTATATTTCCTAAGGCATGTCAGCACAAAGAATTATTTCTAAACTAGATAATCTCTAATATTATCTGATATGGTACATTTTAACTAGTCGGATTCCCAAGAGGTTGGAGCATCTTGAAAAAACTATTCAATCAATCTAACTCTTTAATCAATTCAAGATTGAATATGTAAATTCAACTATTGTGATCTCATGGGGGAACAATACCTTATATTTTGAATCCTTGGGGCAATCTGCATGAAGTTTTTTTATCATAGAATTTGCCCTCTTATAGAATGCTCAACAAAATCATGGTAAAAATTGCAGGAACTAGTTGGTTCACCCCTTGGTGAGCACACATATTTATCGATGTTATCATAATTTACACACTATTATTATATGCCTAATTCCATTATCCTTAGTCTAATTATACCATTTAAACACCCATTATCCATGTAGAATCCATTTACCTTTACCTAAAACCACCAAACCTAAATTTTGTTAAGATGGATTTTCCCTATCACCTTGGTAAATGTATAATATCACTGTAGGAATAAAAAACCCCAATCCTCATAAATGGAAAGTAGTTTAAATATTTTCCATAGCCTTTCATGGGTTTTAAAAAGTCTCGTGCATAGATAAAGCAACAACCATCCACAATCATTGTGTGATTTTATTGAATTTGGTCAATCATTTTATTAAAACATCCTTCATGCATTTCTTATTAGATGATTACATTTATTTTGGTGAAACACCACTGATGATAATTGAGATCCCTACATTTGAAACATGTGGTGATGTAGTTGAGCATCCTTCACAATGTAATAACCTGTATCTTTATCCACATCTATTTAGTCCATTTTGGAGCTTTATATATCCTGCATAAGTATTCAGCCCCATAAAATATTGTAATTTATTGATTAATAATTTTCAATCATTTTATATTAGTTATATCTTACAAATAGTCATCTTAAGTACCTCACTACAGGGCATTTTGGTTATCACTCACACAGCCATTTGTCAAAATTTTTTAGTAAATCTGTAAATTTACCCTAGTTGGATCATTATCCAATCCCCAATTAAATCATTTAATTGGAAGAAATCCCAAGCTTATAATTTATTTGGCTCCTTATAATGATAGAATCTCACCTCTTACAATCATTTGTGATTCTCCATAAAAAACCTTTCACATGTACATTCACCTTAGCATGGCTAACAAGTCGAAGTCTTGAAAACCAAGATTCTAATTGGATCACCCATATGCCTTTATTAAAATATAATTTTTACCAAATATTCCTGACCGTATAAATGATAGAGTGTGAGGCTATTATCCCTTATCACGTGTTCAAATTTCATCTATTTTTCTAACCACTAATCATTTACCACAGATGTGTTGTCTTAAGATGAATTGTTCAGAGATAATCGGTACATGTTTTTCAATTACAAAATCTACAAATAGTATACTAATCATAAAAATCCTTTCATTTGTAACCTTTTAATAGGCTCACATAAATTAGCCTAGTGTCATTTGATCATGAACCAAAATCGAAATATGATGAAAAATTGAATTCGATATTGAAATGAATAATGCATCAAGTTATAAACATGCCAATAATTTAGTAGGACATGAATAGTATCTCTTTAGCCCTAGACTAGGCTACCTACAATGCAAAAAGGGATCTCATCTATCCCTATTCAAGAGCAACGCATATCAATTATCTGGAGTCATTATCATATCAATTATTGAAGTCTTATACAAGTTGTTCTAGAGAATGAAGTTAAAGCTCCCTTTAGATTCTCATTAGGACTAGCCGAGCAACTATGCATTTAATCATTATCTACATGAAATGTATTGCTCATTCAGCTGGTTGTACACTATGTTCCTAGCATTATACAATGAAACTAAGGATTCTTAATCAACCATCATGTGTGCACATACTATCACAAATAAGCTTGGAAATCTTAAATAGAAAACATGAGACAATATCCACTAAGGAAACCCGATTTAAGTTAAACTCTTTTGAGAAAATTAGCTCCCCTTACATATGTAACTCAAACTAAAACTCACCATAAACACCTTGAATGGTTAAAATGCTTCTTCATCTCATGTATTGATTTACTTGCTCACATCATGGGAAAAGTTTACTACCAACAAAAATATTACCATTACAAATACAGAAACTTTTCTTGGGAAAACCATTATCAATAGTATTGGATGGTTATGACATATGGATTTATAGATTCTCAGAGGAACTCATATTTTCTTAATTTTGGTAGACCATTAAAATTGCTTCAGGTAGCAGTTTATGCCTTAAAAAGAGGGGGATAAACATATGGGGTTGATATTCTAGGCTATTAGTACTAGGTACTGACACTTTAGATCTTGCAATAGGACACTAATGAAATATTTTATGTTGTGAGATAAATTGGGACTCAAAATTATTATCATACATTTTTTCTAACATAATATAATTGTTATAAAAACGTATAATATGGTAAGTGATCATCATATTTAGGCATATTTAAATAATATATACTATAACTTATACCAAAGCGGGAGCATTTCTCTCTCTCTCTATCTATCTATCTCTAAACATTACTCGGATGGGATTTTTTATGGTTTGTAGGAAGTGGACATTGAGGGCATATATTCTTTTCCCTAGTTAGATTTCCAACATGTATCAATGTTCTAATTAGTTGTGTGACACATGGTGAAAGTACGAGGCTCCGAATTATTCTCTTTTCGTGAATGTATGTCACATAATTTTTAGAAAAGGTAAGGATTTATTACATTTATAGAGGTAATGGTACATGGGGTTATGTAAGGTATCAAAGTTTGTAGGTAAATTTCTTTCTAGGAAATTCCTTATCCTTTTAAATTAAGGGGAAGATATTAGAGTTTTGAATAAATTTGATACACAATTTATTTCATTAGACAGGGTGTTTTGAAATTACTTAGTTCTCTCTGTCAAAATTCCATTTGTTGGGTTTGGTACACCTAATGCATCGACATCATGTCCTCATGAAAATTGGGGGACTAAACCCTCAAATGGGTTGCATTTTAATTGTAAACAAACTTAACATAAATACTTGTGTAAGGGCCACAAAATCTGGGATACTTAGTAGTAAAGTCCCTCCAAAAAGGAAACAAGTTGTATTCCTTCCATGTTTTACATCTGTTTTGGACCCCTATGGTATGGTACATTTATAACATATACATTCATTAAATTGTGAGTTATAGTTGTAATTTTATTATCTTGGGTATTGAATACACTATCTGTTTTCAAACTTCATTTAAAACCATGCCAACACCAACATAATGGGACAATATAAATCAAACTTTACTATAAAAAAATATAAAGTGTGTCTACACACTAAAAAATATATTAGAGGAAAACATGTCAAGCTTCAATTTCAAAGGTTCAATCCGTCCTGGCCCAAGAATTTCATCAGAAAATGAAATTTGGCAATCTATCCTATGACACTGCTAATCAAGGACATGTGACACAAGTATGGAATAAATATGTGCACTCAATAACCTAAGAGAAAATCTTGGGTAAGAATGGAATCTGAAGAAATAAAATCCCATGATAAGTTAGGATCACCACTTTAGGTTACCATGCTAATTGGATTAAGTGCATATAATTGTAGATGAAATATAAGTAGGGGACATTGTTTGCATCCACAAGAAGTTTCATATTGATACCAATACAAAAAACCATATAGATCAAGGTGAATAATTTCGAAGTTATAAATTCAAAGGGAGTAATCCATGAAATCTAAACCCTATTAGTCCCTTTCAAGCCCACAAAAAAGGGATTAAATATGGGACACTTGTCACACTTCGTGCAATAAGAGACTTTGTGTTATCCCATTTGGTAATGCATGTCCTTTTTTCCTCTTTGTCGTGCCGACAAAAAATAAGAGATCTTTGCGTGCTCCAAGTCACGCCTTATATTGAGGATAACTTTTTTGTTGTTTTGTTTTATTAATCCCACACGGGGTATAATTGCAGTGGGTTTTTACAAGTTTGATATACCATCCAAAGGAGTGATTAAAGTTTAGACCACATGAAATTGCGTGGCCATGCCAATGTTGTTTTTCCCGTCGAAAGTATGCACATATCTCCCAAGTTAAGAGGGTTGTGATGTTATGTAATAGTGGAAATGACAAAGTCCACAGAATAGTGAAAAAAAATGGCTGAGGTGGTTATTACAGGATGTTTATTAAACTAAAGAATGAAGACCTGCATGTTAAAGGGAAGTGAAGTCCATGTAACATCAGTGGCTCAACTCACCGAGTTGGTTCTACCCAAAGATAGCACAAGTCAACTATCAACCATTCACATATAAACCCCATGCATACCTCCACGCATTTTTAAGGGATATTAAAAATAAAAAAAGTTGTTTTCTCTTTTCCAAAGCATAGAATAGCTATTTTCAGCACATCTTGTTAGTTTTGATGCATGAACTAGTTAAAAATAGTTAAAATCATGTAGAGGAAGCGTGTTTCATCATCTAAAATTTCTAATAATAGAACAAAGCATGAAAAAGTGGAGGAAAAGCTATTTTTCCTATTTATGGGACCACAAATTTTATTGTTTAGCACAAATTTGGATAACAATAAACCATGAAGGTTATTATTAGGAAGCAGATAAAAACAAGACATGAACCTTTCATGCGCATAAGCTATTTTTGGAACAAATGGAAAAAAAACATATGTTTTTCCTATTCTTAGAAGTTAGACTCGCATGTCTGAGTTTTCCTCGTCTCGCTCTCTCATAATTCCATAAAAATATCTAGAATGCATTGTAAAAAAAGTCTTTTCCTCTTCATTCATGTTTCTTGGAGTAATTCAATATTATAAGTTAGAAAGCAAGTGTCATGAGTGATTCTTTATGCTTATTCAAGCTGTTGGAGCAATAAAGGAACTATATTTACCTTCCTATAGTCTACTTTTAATGCATTTTTAAAAACCAAGTTTATATTCATGATAAGTGTTTATCCTTGGATTAACAGTTTAATCTTCATGCCTTCACATAGTTTTGTGTCAATTTTTAGGTCATATATTGTGTTTAATGAGTTAAAAGTAGGATTTTTTTGGATACATTTGTTGACCCTTCTTTATCTTTTCATAAGTCATCTCCAAACCCTTATATGAAACACTTTTTTCTTTGATACGATCACTAGTTGTTAGTGTATGGTGTGTGTGACTCCTATTCTTGATATGTGTGATTCCAATAAGTATGATATCCTCAAAACATTTTTGTGTATCACCACCCTTTTTTCAGTTTTATCTTCTTTCCTTCTCCCTTTTCCTTGTTGGTTTTTGTAGAGTAGAGTATCCTTAGAGATAAAAATAGTTTAGGTGTCACACTAGGGGAACCATCCCTCTCTGGAGACTTGTTCCAACATACAGGTCACTCATAACCTAGGAGTCTTTCCATTTTCTCAATTTAAAGGAGAGTTATCATACCATTCTCCAAAGGATGCATTTGAAAGTGACAATAATTTTTGGCATGCCTGGGTGGGACATAAAATGAATAATTTGTCAACAATTATGATGTTTTCCTTAGAGAATTTTATGTTTTCCTTAGAAAATATGATGACTTATTAAGTTTGAGTCACATCTTGGTAGTATTGTCAGTGCATATTTCATGCCAAATATTACAACTAGATCATCTACAAAAGGTATTCCATTTGATTTCATCAAGTTGCCTTTGAATTCAGCTAAGAGAAGTAGATTTTAAACTCCAAACCATACCCTAAATCTTTTCCCACTCCATAAAATTCAAGCTCATTTCTCAAATTTTCCATACCTAGTCCTAATCAGAATATGGCCCTCCCAAGAAATTATGTTTTTGATTCCTTCAATGATGGAAAACCACTATTTCTTTCTTAACATGATGATATCCTAGTTTATACTCTTTTAAGAACATCCCATTTTTTATTGGGGAAAATTAGGGTTACACCCATATAACACATTAAAGATGTGGCCAATAAATGTTCTATTAATCATGTTACTCAAGACAATGTTTCAGTTAGATTATTAGTAGCCTCTTTTAAAGTTTAAGTGTTGCAATGGTACAAGGGACTGACACTAAATTCCATCACTACATGGGATCAATTGGGGAGAAGTTTTTTTAGGCATTTCAAACGAAAAATCAAATCATCTTTCATTAGTGGAGAAATTGGCTGTTAGGTTATGGAGTCTGTTTTCATGTGAGAAAGTGTTGAACACTGTAAACTAAGAGTACTGTAAACTTTCCACAGTTATCTCGCTAGGGGTCGAGGGTGCAACCCCTGAGAAAACAAAATTGGCCTTAAAACATGCACGATATA
>JAHRHJ020002712.1:0-10552 GCA_019776745.2 Taxus chinensis | reverse complement strand
GGGACTATACCCTTGAGTACAAAATAAGGCCTAAGAGCTGGAATAGGAGTGAAAATCAGAGAGAATGGATCAACCTCCAAGTGTTACAATGAAGCTCGAAGTAGCCCAAAAATAGCTACTCAACGAGACAAAACAACAAAATTACCTGCAAAAAAGCAATAAAGAGACCGAAAAAAAATAGCAAAAAAACAAACAAGAACAGCAGAAGCAACCAATACTACTTCTTGGAAGCTTGTCGATGCAGGTCTTGATTCTCTTCTAGGAGTGGTACATACCCAAAGTTGTCATGTGGGCAGCATCAGTATAATCCAGCTCCTCAATGGTTCTTTGCTTTCCTTTTCATTACCCCAAAGTGTAGCCGGAACACTGCTGAGGTTGGATACACTTTTGAATGCCCCTCAATGAACTCCTCAATTGCCCTAAAGGTGGGCAATGATGTAATCATGTCGAGTTTTGTCCTTCCCTAAGCGGGAAGTCTAAGGAGGTCAGCTTCTTATAGATATCCTTAATCTGACTACTATCAATATCTCCCTCCCCCTCCATGTTTTTCTTGCCCTTCTGTTTAGCCAGGTTCTTAACCTCATCCTTCAATAGTTTCATCTCAACTTCTAAGGCCTCCAACCTCTTAGAAGAGCTATCCATCTGCACATCCCGGGGACTGGCACTGCTGATATTCAGAAGGCTCCTTCTCCACAGCAAGAGTCTCAAGGTTAAGCTTCCTGGAGGCCCCTGGTGACCAGTCTTCTAGAGGTAGATGTGAGGTGGGGTGGCAGAAGCAGTAGCAGGCGGAATGGATGGAGAAGCTTGGACAAACCGGCTGGGGGTGACAGTAGTGGTGGCGGGGGTAGATGGAGAAACAGGGCTGGCAGTAGCAGAGCCCATCAAAGGGGGATTCGGCTAGGAGAGGAAGGAAGACCATGGTATTTAAGGAGACAACATTTATGAATCAACAAAATAAGTCCTTGGTGCAAGGGAACCACCCGGGTGTGCTTCTGAAACTCCAAAATGGAGCGTTCAAGGGAGTTCAACAGATAATGTGGAAAGCAAACCAAACGATTCCTACGGAAGTGGTTTAGAAAGATAAGATGTTTAGCAAGAACAGTGACAAACCTACCTTCCAAGGAGATGAATCGAATCATCATGCAAGTAACCTCATCATAGGGTGGAGGAATTGAACTGACAAGCAGGACCGCTGTACCAAATGTGAGCTTCTCAGATCCTTCCACAAATCTTCTCTCTTCAGCATCTCTTTCAACCCTTTTGTTGAAGAAGCGGTATCCCTCCAAACAAATACCAGTCGCTTCAGCAATAAGATCTTCATTGACCAATTACATTTATTAATCTTGGTCTCATACTACTATTTAGAAGGGTTCTTGAGTGAAGAAAGTACTAATCAACCCCCATCTTTTTGGTCATCTTATTTTACTAGTATTTCTTCATTCCCGCACAATTTTTATCCTACACGACTCAGTTTGTTTCAGCACTTTCCTTGTCATTTTAGTCTCAGTCTATGGCACTCAAGGTAGTATTAGGGTGGTCCATGGGTGCCCCAGTCCTACCTGGAGCACCGTGATACCTTTTGTTACTTTCTCTGCCACTTTTTGGGATCTTTCTTGCTGTGTCTTCATTCATTATATTTTTCCTAGTCGGGCATGTTAGGGTTGATGTACGAAATTAGATCAAGAGAACCCTATAAATATAAAGTTATGTTAGCTGTAATGAGGGACCTAACATCATCTACTACTATCACTCATCTAGAGGTGCATCCATGCTATTACATTTGCATCTACATAGCTCCAGTCATCAAGGAACAAGCTAGGAAATCTGTATCACACTTCATAGGGGGAGGGATTCTATTATATTCCATGCACACATGCTATTACATTTTCTACATTTAGCTATTTCTCTCACTATTTCACAAAGTGCGAGTGGCACAAGAGTACCTAGGGCTCAACATGCACATACACACCAGAACTACATTTGGGTTTGAAATGTAGTGCAATGCTAAGATTAATAAGCCCATTGTTGTGGTAGCTGAGGTCAGTCTGACCCATTCATTCTGCATCTTTATTTTTAGGGTTTTGATACTCCTTGTCTTCTTACAAGTCTCTACACCAGTTTAGATTATTGGCGACATACAACATGGTATGAGGGACTTGATGAGACACACAATGAGGGTTTCAGACCACCTTCCGACCCTGCGAGAACCAGTTATGGAGTTTTTTCACATACCAGGGTGCCTAGATTGCATACCAGAGCACCTGTGGGTGCCCCAATCCTATTCCAGGTGCCCCAGTCCACTCAAATCCTCCAAATTTAGCCTTTTTTGGACCTCTGCACAATCATTCCTTATTCTGTTTTCTCCAGTGTGACACTCTACGACAATCACCTCTTATCAGCTGAGTTCTTTCCCTTTATCCCTTCTTGCACATTAGGTTTTATTGGTTTCATTAGTCATACTTCATTTATTTCAAGTTACATGTTGTCATAGTATACTACATTTACTGAGTTATTTACAATCCTGTGCTAAGATTATATTAACTATCCCCAAGCTTACTCAATGTTAGTTAAATTTTAGTTAATCACTATTGCTTTGTAGTACTCCATGACTTCTCTTACCACTACTTGCTACAAGGGCATGTAACTAGGAGTTCCCTAGGCTCCATTTAAATGATTTTGTTCTACTTTGCCATGAATAGACTTTGGTTTTTTAAAAAATGTCCCAAATGAGGGAAATTTCCATAGCACTATGCAGAGTGGCTTGTGCGTAGCGTGAAACATTTGACATTATGCATGTAGTACTTGTGCAAAACACTAACTTAGACACATAATCAACAAGATCAACTAGTAATATTGATACTTACTAAAAAAAATCTTTATAATTTGGCCTTTACCAGAATAATTCACATAAGGTAAATCATAAGTGCAATACAATTTAATCCTAGTATTTCATTTTTCCAACTCATGTGCTCTCATGTCATCTTGTTGTCTGGAACATAATTGCATGCTACGACATTTTCCAATGCAGAATTGGGTGTTCTTAGATGATATTAATGTGGAAGAGAAAGTATAGAGAAATGTACATATAAAGAATTTGACCCTAAGGCTTCAATCACTTTAGTTCAACCATATTATATTTTTTACGCTTATCGTCATGTCTCAATCTCACCTCCCATGGTGATGTGAAATAACCCTTTACCACTTAGTTTCATTACCATTTTTGATCTCCATTCAAATATGAAGTTAAACAACGTAAGAAAATGAATTTAGGAAATTACATCCATAGAGAAGAGAGAGAAAGAAGAATGTAGAAAATAAAAAATAAACAATACGTCCTACCCAATTTAGCTTATTATAGGTACCCTTAGTAGTTCACCTTTCCAACTTTATAGAAAATAGTGCATTTGATACATCTGGTGTTCAACATGAGCGTATCACTAAATTCTATTGGCCACTCACCTTAATTGTGTTGTTTATACTGCACATTCATATTTGAGAAGAGATTAAGTTTCAATTGTTGGTGCAACATACATACAAAGTAAACCAAAGGATTCCTCACTTTTCAACCACTTAGAATTTTTCAGGCTGGAAATCAAGTTCCAGTCTCAGACTCCCATGGTGATGTGAAATAACCCCCTTACACCTTAGTTATGGCATTACCATTTTCAATCTCCATTAAAATAAGGGCTCTGACATGATGTAAGAAAAATGGGCTCAATTAACCAATTCGGGGACATCCATAGTGAAGCCAGAGAAACTCCCATGGAATGCAAAAAATAAAAAATAAGCAAACTACAACGAAGTCTCCAACAAATATTATAACCCCTCTGCTTTCAACGCTTATATAGTTTAGTGTGTTGGATACAATCAAGTGCGAACTAATCTTGAAAAAATTGGTCACTCACCTTGAAATCAATGTAATAATGTAAAAATACCACAATCATTTTGGTGATCGCAACTAATTGAGCACCGTAAATACAAGATTAACTTTGATGTGTAAAAGAAATCTCCTCAAAGTGGTAAAAAAGCAATAAAATCTTGTTGTGAGAAAAATTCTCCATTTCACATTGCAGCAAAAAACCCCTTGCTAAAATGTCGTAGCCAGATGGCACTCACTAGTCCGCAAGTAATATATAAGGGTTATAACAATTAGAAAATGGGCTTAAAATGAGTCCTAGATATAGACCTTAATGAGGATTTTAAAATCTAATAACTATAAACAAAGCAAAACCCTACACTCTATGTTAGAGGGTGATATTACATACATCCAAACAATGATATTAAATCTAACAATCATTCGGATATATCTTTAAAAGAGCATTCATGTAAAACAATTTATTTGGGTTTTAGAAATAAAAGGCTACAATGGTTGGAGGTCAACCACCCATCTTCATTAAACATGGTTACTTATCCCACATATTACTAATCTTGCATATCCCTATTCTAATGAGCTTAATTTTAAATCACCATACCTGATAAAAAAAAATCACTTTAATATTAAAATTTGAATTCACCTTATTAAAAACTAGATTAGATTAAAAAGGGATAGTGGGTTCTATAAATAAACACATTATTAAAGGAAGTATTATCTAGGGGCAGTTTATGTAAGGTGTAAAGCACAGGATGATATTTAACCTAGATAATGTCACTCCACACTATTAACAGCCATTATTCATTTCTAAAACTGGTACATCTAACCAATGGAAAGGTAGAAAGGAGAATTAATCAACACCCACTTCTGCAACTTAAAGGCACCCTATGCAAATGCTGACATGATCAATAGAGTTTTGGCAGAAATAGGACATCCAACAAGCCCAAAGGAAGAAAAGCGGGATTGTTGAAGGACAAAACATACCTCAAAAACCGTGGAGGGTTTGGTATTGTCAAGATAGCCAACATTTAGGGTCTCAAGACAAAGAGTGATTTGAGGAGTTTGGTTGAGATAGATTAAACAATGCTAAATTGTTATGGTGACTTGATTCAATCTCGTGATTTCATTATCCAATATTTCATTTCATTTCAATAGGAATATTGGTTCGGTCAGAAATGAACCGGGCCTACGTAAATAGGAGGCAGGGTTGAACGAGAGGTGGAATGAACACTCAGATTTGAGACAAGTGAAGAAGATAAGCGCGGACATTGGCATGGTAAATGGCGCACAACAAGGAGTAGATCAACGTCTATGGAAGGGTTTGAAATGAAATGTTCAGGGGAGGAATGGCAGCACGTAGGTGCAAGCAAAAATGTTTGTATAGGCTCAAAGAAAAATAACATTGCAGAAGTATTGAAAAGGGGATTGTGAAAATTGAATAATCCAAGTCTGCAAACCTCAACTAAGGCAACCCAAAACTAGAGGGATTAACAATGCAAAATCCACAAAGCATGAGCAGTTATACAAAATGCAATAAGGATTTGTCATGCAAGGAAGGGAAAGCTCAGGAAAACATGAGCAACACCCATTGCAAAAAAACCAACACGGAAATTCAACACAACACATAGCAAGAACCATGAAAAAATGTACCCAAATAAAGCAAGTCCTATCTGACATAGTTCAGCTCAAGAAAAACAAGTGATAAATCAAGGAACCCTTTGGAAAACATCTGCTAACAAGGCCAAAAAAGGTAAAGATGTAAAAGATGTCATGTAAAAGTTCAAAGGGTCAAATGGAAAAAAAAAGGTCACAAGTTCAAAGAAATGCACCCAGGAATGAAAAAACTCACCTTGTTTTGAGGGTTCTACATGCAAATTTGATTATCCTGGGAAAGAACCATCTTATTTTACTGCGTAGAGACAATTAATAATTGAGCACAGACAGAAAGAGGCAAATAAAGTACCAAAATAAGGTGTAAGACCCAGAAGATTTAAAAAAAATAATCAACTTCATAATTAAAAAATGCAATGATTAAAAGACAAGAAAGAAATTTACCTCCAGATTTAACAATCTAAGTCAAAATTGCAGCTAGCAATACTCTAGATTTGAAAAACCCCTGAAGACTCCCAACTTGCACACATGCATTAAAACTAAAAACGAAAACCAGTACAATCTAGAAGAAAAAGAATATTATTAAACTTAGGCTAACAAGATTTTAAATAGATAATCCTGAAACATGTTACACGACAAAAGTGACAAATCCAAAACATTAAGTAATCAGCAAACTAGATTTCAAGATGAGTGCACAAGTTTAATCAAACAATCCGCTATGATACAATACTAGATTGTTCAGGATAAATATGGAACCTCGTACACATCAAAGAGGTTTTACACTTACAATGGAGATGAGAATGCTTCATGTAATCAACAAGAGCATGAATCATAAGGAAAATTAAGTACATAAAAGACAATGATGTGTCTCACATTCTCATAGATAAGAGATAACAGGTACATATATGAGTGTTGTGTAACTCCTATTCATGACACATGTACACAACCCTATTGACCTATTCAACTATTGACCTATTCTCACTAAGTGAGATGGGTAATGACATCTAGGTGGACAAGACATTCGAATGACTGACATGAGTCTAGTCATATACACCAACAAATATCATAAACATTCATTCTCCCATAGTTTTAATCTATTCCCCAAATCATGTATCATTAGATCATTGAGATCTAATAAGATAAGACAGAAACCTTGGATAAGGATCTCACATGCCCACCTTGAACTACCTCTTGCATCTTTCCCATGTGCATGCTTATTTTCAAGAGATATAGAGCCTCACCCATTTTCAAGAGACTCTATCTAGGTTTCCCACACCCTTGGCCACCTTCTGGTAGTATCAACATCCCTTGGGATTGTGAAATTGGAATCAAAGTGTGACACTCAAGGAGATCAAAATATTTGGCACTAAAAAGAGGGCCCCACTAAACCATAATCCATTAACCTGTAAACATGGAGGATCATCACAAGATCAAATTCTGGTGAAGGCTACTTTGAGATTTTAATCCTTCCAACCCATAGGAAGCACAAACTGAACAAATGAAAACCCATCCTACAGTAAACTCATTCCACAAGAATTTCACCTTGTGTAATCTCACCCTTTTTCTCTCCCTTTACATTCTCACAAGTCCCAATATGAAAACGTGGTTGGTGAATAACAATAACTCTCTCACCATTCCAAATGGATACCATGACTTTCCATATAACCCTTAAAATCTATGTGATAAGTATGTTCATGGTGGTTACCAAACTGTCGAGGAGCACATCCTTGCCTTCAAAAATGAACTCATGAGGGAAAACATCCAACATGAGGACATTTCTTGTAGATGTTTCTCTTACATATTTTATGATTCATCTTATAATTTTTTTGGGCCTTCCACATAGCTCCACCACTTCATGGGGTGACCTCAAAATATCCTTCATCAACCATTTTTCTACTTTGTTGATCCAATTTTATCATACCATCGATTTGTCATTGTGTACAATGAACCAAATGAACATATCAACGACTTTAATGGTTGATTTCACAACCTATATAAGAGTGTGAAATCTCCTTATAACCCAACTAAATAAATGGCTACTAATATTTACCTCCATATGTTTGATGCACACAATTCCATGTTTTTATGAAAAACCCTCACTACCTTGACCATGATGACCCTTTCTTATAGAGAGGTGCTCAATATTGAAAAAAAAATGAGGCCATGTGGTCTTGGTTATGTTGGACCTTACCTTACATAGACCATCTCACTACATAACACCAAACTCATCTTATCAATCACATGTTTGTGCATAGTGAACTATTTATCAATGAAATATCTGGTGTGTAAATTCCATTGTATTCTCAATCTCCCACTCTTTTGGCATCCACCCTTCTAACATAAATATTCCACATAACTAGTTTGTACACTAGTCAACTAATCAACCCTTAACATTTCTTACATCAAATCACTATGTCACAGTGTTTGGTAATCATATTACTCCTACCACCATGTAAAACTCTATGGGAAACTTTATGCATTCATACCCCTCTGCAAAATTGTTTTATAAATAACCTTCTTCTTTCACACCCCCACCTTCATCATCAAACATAGAAAGCGGTAAATTATATCAAAATGTCCAAAAAAATTCAAATGATGTTATAAAATTTCAAAGACAAGGTGCGCAATTGAATAAAAAACAATATTCAACTAGTTACCCCACAAAAAACTTTAGCTTCCAACATAATAATAGGAAATGGAACACAAATCCAAATAATGGGGGTATGCCAAGTCCTCTTAACCAAATTGTAAAATAAGCTAGTAGCTCTAGACATAGCTCTACCTCTGTCAACCTGACAAATTTAGCCTTATACTCATGGTGAAAAGTCCAAAAAACACAAGATCACTCTGAAGTGGACTGCCCATAATTTTGTTTAGCCTTTTATATCTTCCAAGAAGATATTGACAGACTCATGATAGTTACTGCACTTGAAAATAGTGCTAAAAACATTGAGAATGACCCTGGTATAATGTTAGTCTTAGAAACATACGATTTCTTAGGGGAAAATGTAATTAACATGAGGACAAAAAAGAGGAAGTTCACGCTTACCAGTAATACAGAAAGGGAAACAATTACCTCCTCCATAGTAAATATTTTGAGCCTCTGACTACCTCTATTCCTCCCAACTCTTCTCAAGTGCCTCCTGATGCACAAACATCTAAAAACATATCCACCTCCTGAAGGTTTTCAATAGATGCGTAAACTTGAAAAAATATCATTCTAATCTTACACATTCTTATAGTTAAAAAAATAATTATAAAGTATATTATTATTAAATACCTATTCAAAACCAAGGCCAATTTATCTTTTTATATGATGTTCTTCTGAATCAACAACCAATGACACATTATTGCTCAAATCTCTATTTTTCCTTATTTTATAAACCTACAAGTGGAACAACCAATGTGCATGTTACATGTTGCTATATATAAAGAAAAAATATATTCTCCTCCTTTCTTGTTAATAGGTATAGATTTTTTTTAAAAAAACTTACACAATTATTTGGTTTATTCAAGAGCCTTTAAAAATTTCATAGTCATTCTTTCATTTGCAAGCAAATGGGTTTATCTCTTGTAAAGTTAAGACACATAATTGGTATGGGTTTGGACAAGAAAAAAATGAACATGGTCAAAGAAATATCTCACATCCACATTCAATTTTTGAGAGATCCACAAGTCCAACAGTTCATCATTATTCATGTCATGGACATCGTTGAGGCATATGAAATGCTCCTAAGTAGAGATTGGGCAAAAAATATGAATGGCTATATGGTAACATATTTTTCACAAATGTGGATTCCAAGGCACAAAGTTGTAAATCAATTAAGGATTGACAGGGAGCCTCGTATGTAGTTCATGATCATATAGTGTAAAAATGTAAATGAGATCTTGTTTATATAATGAGAGGATAGAGTTTATGTTATGGATACGAAGCTGTGAAAATTATAACTTTTATTCTTAGACTGTATATATACACATGCACATAATATTTTTCCTTAGAGGAAATAAGTGAAATAATGTGTAGTCATTACGTCTTTGAGGAAAAATTAACCCCACATGTGGAAAAAAAAAGATTTGAAATAATCAATTAAATGTGCAATGTTGATATCATGGAAGGATATCATGAGGGAGAAGCAGTGCAAGAATAATAAAATAATGAAGAAAGAATGTTGCATACAATAATTGATGACTATTCAATCCTTTTCCAAACAACAGAATTAGATTGGGTCATATTTCCATTGGTGTTGGTTACATTCAAAGGAAGATGATGAGTGTCGTTGTCTAGATTTATTACCTGTATATCAGTGCACAATGAAGATTATGGGTGGAAAAGGAACTTGTGGAACAAAAGTTCCATGTAAATTTGATGATTCACATCCTAGCATCTCTCCATTACACCTCAAATTGAAGCATATTTTCTTGCATAATTCATTTTGAATGTCACCAAAAAAATCCTATACACAATGCATGATTAACAAGAAATAGAAGAAAAGTATTTTGAAACTCTCCATCACAAGAATACAGAATGTGTTGTAGAGAACCTAGAGAAATAAGAAGTATTTTAAATATTCCATTGTGAAAAAATTAAATAAGAGTGTCATTTGGCTTCTTCTTATTCACATAATTCAAATATGAAATATCATATTTGGACCATGACCTTTTATGGGTCCAAGTCGCGACAAGGATCATATGTAGGTGTGGATTATATCAACCCCAAAATAAAATGATATTGCACAACATTCAAACTTCAATTCACATTGCCAATAATGCCACAGAATGTGAAGAACTTATACATGGCTTACAATTTTCTTACATTAAGGATCTAAGTGTTTAATGGCATTTGGGTATTCACAGTTAATTTACAAGAAAGTCAGAAGCTAGTACACTTGTCATTACAAAAAAATTCCATATACATAAGTTATATGGAACTTTATTTAATATTTTGATGTATTTGACATTTTTTCTATACCATGTAATGAAAATTTTGTTGCAGACATGCTAACTTATGTGCCCAACACCTTATAGATAGTACAAATTCTTAAGCTTAAGTGTTTCTTAGTAGAATTTATC
>JAHRHJ020002711.1:0-10556 GCA_019776745.2 Taxus chinensis | reverse complement strand
CATCAAACCAACTAAGCTCGTTCGTGGAAAAGGCCTGTGTGAGCTCATTGCTTAGGGAGTTCGACATGGGTTACTGGAGGATGAGGCTGATCTTCCTACAGTTTTGTTTCTTGGCTCAATCGATGAATGGTATGCTGATATCGCACATTTTCTCACCTATGGGGAGTGCCCCTCTCTCTCATTTGACTACCAAAGAAAAGAGAGTTGTTAAACTAAGGTCAACCCAATATGTTTTGTGGGAAAATGCCTTGTTTAAGCGTGGATTGGATGGGAGATTTTTAAAATGTGTGGACAAGGAACAACAGAAGAAGCTACTTTCTGCTTTTCATAATCAGGCATGTGGAGGGCACTACTCATCAATTGTTACTGCTCATAAGATTATTCATGGAGGATATTACTGGCCTACCTTGTTCAGAGATGCATCAAAGTGGGTTGATAAATGTGAAGCATGTCAGACTTTCGTGGGTAGACCCAAGTTGGCCTCTTTGCCCCTTAAACCAGTTGTAATCGAAGAACCTTTTCAACAATGGGGTTTGGATTTCATTGGAACACTTAATCCCTCTTCTAGTGCTGGTCATACCCATGTATTAACCGCCACATATTATTTCACCAAGTGGGTAGAAGCCATTCCAGTAAAGAGTACTACTTCAGAAGTAGTATGCAGTTTTATCAAAGAAAACATCTTGGTAAGGTATGGTGTGCCAAACAAGATCGTGACAGATAATGCTTCAAATTTTTCTTTAATCGAGATGATGGATTTTTGTTATGGATATGGCATCTCCCTAGCTCACTCCTCAGATTATTATCCTTAGGGGAATGGACAAGTAGAATCAATGAATAAAAATCTGGTGGCTATAATAAGGAAATTAGTTAATGAGTCCCAACAGAACTGACACAAGAAACTCTATGATGCTCTTTGGGCAGATAGGATCACGCCTAAGAGAGCCATTGAGATGTCTCCTTTTCATGTAGTATATGGAGTGGAAGCTCAATTGCCAGTAACAGTGGAGCTATCAGCCTTGCATCTAATGAAGGCCATTGAAGACACCAGTTTCAATTATTCTTTGGATAAGAGGATCATGTACCTCTACAAATTGAATGAGTATAGATTGAAAGTTGCTGATAGGATATCTGCCCACCAACAGAAAGTAAAGGTTTTATTTGATAAAAAGGCCAGGTTCAGAGATTTCAAAGTTGGAGACATTGTTTTATTGTGGGATAAAAGGCATGAACCTCGTGGCAACCATGGCAAGTTTGATTCCCTTTGGCTCGGACCTTTCAAGATCAGGCACTTCACTGGTAAGAATTCTTTTTACCTTGATTATATGGATGGTTCTTCTCTCCCACTTCCTTATAGTGGGTAGTACCTGAAATTGTTTAAGTTATAGGTGATTAGGAAGTCCTTTTGTATATTCTGTATAGCGTTTGCTTTTCCCCTTCCTTCTCTTTGTTTTGGTGTGTTGTCTTCTGTATTGATTTGATTTGATGACTCTGTGGCCCAATGGATAAGGTACTGGTCTATTTTCCCTAGTTTCTTTGAATTCTTGCCTTGTCTCATTCTTTGAACTTATGCCAAGTCATCCCCAGGAGGAGCCAGCTGTTGTCCACTTAAAATTCCCCTGCTTTTGAGAAGTTGAAAATTGAAATTTTTTGAAGTTAAATGTTTTTTCTGTTGTCCTGGTAATGTGAAAAGTCAAGAAATTGGAAAAATCTGTGCTTTTGGGTCATTTTGTGTGATTTTCGGGCATGTCAGACATTTTTGTCCCAAGTGTCCTAAGTTCATTCGGGCTCTCTGTTCCTCGATTGGCCGCTTTACCCGAAGTCTGTTTCTTTCGGGCCTGTCAGACATTTTTGTCCCAAGTGTCCCAAGTTCGCCCAGACTCATTGTTCCCTTTTTGTCTGTTTCGGCCGAATCGCGTACTCCGCGTACTTTCGTCCCTCATGTCCCAGAAGCATTTGTGCATACTTTTCCCGCATCACCCGTATCAGCCGAATCGCGCTTTCGCATCCCGCGTGTCCCAAATGAACCAAAGGCCATTCGAGCTAATTTTTCCCGCTCTTCACAAATATATTGCTTTCTAAGTTGGTAGGTGTGTATTTAATGCACATTAATTGTCTCTCTCTCCCAAACGGCTATATAATGAACTGCCCCTTACGTGTTTTGGACATTGCTTTCTTGCTATCCTTTGCTCATACCTTTGCGATCAAGATTTCTGCGCGCATACTCATTTCCCCTGCAATTTCATCCTGAGTCCAGATTGCAACCTTGGATCTTCAAATTGCTATCAAAATGAAGATTAAATTTCAAGGCCAAGAGCAAGTCTCACCGCTCGAGTCTACCGTTCCCGATATTGGGGACAGTGAGGTTTGCCACCTCGACTTTGGAGATTTTTGGGCAAGAATGACAGACGTGAACCCTTCACCTATGGCAAAGGCGATTCATGACAGTGGTTTGGCATTCACTGGTGGTTTCCCTATCTCGGTGCAATGCGCAGATACAATACTCTCCTGTGGTGCTCATTTCAACCCTGACTCAAGTGAGCTGACGAACGTGTATGGGGAACTCATCGCCAAACTTGACGATTCCACCATTGGCGCTGCCCTAAGAATTCCAAAGATGGACAATGCTATAGTAATTTCTCAGAACCAGGCATAAGCCCTTTTTTATCAGGACAGTGAGAAATATAAGGCGTGGGTGGTGAAGTCCTGGCTTAAAAACCCTAAAAAGGGGGCATCTCGTCTATCCAAGGTTCTTTTCTATGTGGATTTCAATGAGGAATTGTCAGATTTTATAATCCTACTGGATCGGGTCATGGGCTTACCCTCTACCAATGAGTTTCATTTCTGGATGTGCCCACTCATCAATATGGTGTGCGAAGGAACTCACAATATTAATTGGGCAGAGATCATCAGTATGAACCTAGCAGAGCAACTGTCCAATGTACAACAAACAAAGAAATTTTACATAACTTCATACTTGATGTATACTCTGACAGCATCAAGGCAATGATTTGCCTTCTCATACATTGATTCTCATAAGGGTGACCCCATATATGCCTACTGCCCTCAGTTCACCTTTGAAACCAGCAATCGCAATTTCAGAAGGGTGAATGAAACTTTCACCATGTACATTGTCAGGCTTCTGGAGAGTGACACAGCGAGGAGATTTTCTGATGAAGCTATGAATCTGATATCACACTACGGTGCCTACTTCATCCAATTTAGAAATTTTTCCTATATAAGGCTTGCAAGCTATGAGAGCACTCCTCTCAAGCTTCCTATGTTCTGCAATGATAAAATGGCCTTGATAGAGGTATGCAGGAAGCTAGACAAGTTGTGCAGAACCTACAGGGATAAGAAAATTACTGGCTTGCACTTCCCCATCACTTTGGGAAACTATACCTGCAAAATAACCCTAGATGTTCAAAACATATAAAGAGCCTTGGCTCCCATCACTGTCCATTTCTTCAGGCCAAGAACCTGTTTTGACTTGAAGAAATTTATTGAGCAGAACATTAAGATCACTTATCATCATAGGGCAGACACAGAAGATTATTGGGCTGACTGTGCTGATGATTTTGAGGCAAGGAGGAGACACTACGGCAGATTTTCTCTTCAATTAATTCAAGAACTTAACCTATACCAAGTTCCTGAAGGGCTCCAGGATGATAACTCTGACCTATACTCATATGAGTATGACAACGTGGTCAAACACACTCCCTTGGAGGATTTGGATTGGTTCGAAAAGGAGAAGGACGATCTAGTAGAAATCCTAGCTCCCGTCTTGGTAAGAACCAAAATCTGGTTTGACAGGAGAGTTCGCGAACTTAGAAGGCACTCAGGGGAATCCTCCTCCAAGGATACTACAACACCAAGAAGGGATGCATTGACACCCAATTCAGAAACACCTGTGCAGACCCCTCCTGCCTCGTCAACTCAGGGTCCCACAGTCTCCACTCCTTCTTCATCCACCCAAGTATATAAGAAGAAAGCCAAGGAGGTTAAGAAGGAACTTATTGAAGAAGAGCCTACAACGAAGCATTCTAAATTTCCCTCAGGTCCAGAGAACATCATTTTTCTCAGTGAAAGTGAAGAGAGTGAAGTGCTAGCTCCCATGAGTGCCCCTGAAGCCTGACTAGATAAGGACAAAGAAGTCCAGAGCACTGAACTTCCAAGCACCGTTGATTCCTCCGCACCAGGCGTCCTGAATGCCCCACTCATATCTCAATTAGAGGCAACAACAGTACAAACCTTGGATGTCATGAGTTCTCTGTCTTTTGTCCCTCTTGCCCCACCTTCTTCTTCCTCCTCCTCTTTTGCATGGGTGCAGCCTCTTGTTGATAGTAGGAAGAGAAAGTCTTCTTCTCGGACCTCAGGGCCCAATTTTTATGCTGTGGCGGCCTTATTAGGTACTACTCCTCCTACTCCCGCTAAGAAAGCCAGGACTACCTGTTATCCAACATTCACCCCCCAGGGTAAATTTTGATAACATGCATTAAATTCTCAAGTCCCAGGCAAATAGGTTGAGTCAGGGCAAAAGGTCATGTTTCTAGGGTCCCCTCAGATTTTTTCTAACTCCCCTATCCAAGTAGAAGAGAGCAAGTTCTGAGAAAAGGTAAAATATTTGTAGAAAACAAGCTCGGGCCAGAAAAAATCATTAAAAATGGCTAAGTCCTAATCCTCGCAACAGTCGGGACATGAGGGACATCTGGGCACGAATCGGCCGAAAGGCCGCCAGGCGGTCTGTGCAGCATTTGGGACGTTGGGACGCGTAGGATGTGAAAATCCGAACTGGCCAAAAAGTGGGAAAATTGGCTAACTGTTGAAACAGGCAGTCTAGGACATCTGGGCAGTTAGTACGCGGAGGACGCGGGTCAGCCGAAAAGACTTAAGGTAGCCCGGAACAATTGGGCTGAAGGTACGTGAAGTACGCGAACCGGTCGAATCAGCCAAAATAGGGAACTATAGTTCGGGACAAGAGTACACGGCGGACGCAAACCGGGAACATAGATAAAGAGCTCAAGCTCTGGAGCAGCTGTATAGTAGACCTTCACCTTATGGGGCAAGCTGATGAAAATATCTTAATGGCAAGTAAGGTCTTCGATGATGCCAAGGATAACTTGTCAAAATCATGGGTATACAGTGTAGAATGGAAAATCAAGGTTCTGGAGGAAGCTTTGGGCCATAACTTTTGACTCCAAGCTCCAATTTTCACAAAATTGGACTTCTGGAACGAGCTTCCTGGTACGCCACAAAAACTGTATCTTAATTTTAATGAGGATAGATATATTTAAATAAAGGAAACATGTGTTCGGCTCCAGTCAGTTAGATGCTCTTCCTGTCAAATGACAGATCAAATGCTCAGGCCCAAAATAGCTGCCTGAACTCAGAAGGCCATAACTTTGGCATTTCTCAACGAAATCCACACAAAATTGGTACCGTTGGAATCATGTTCTCCTAGTCCGATGCACAAAAGTCAAGAAATTCTGGATTTTATCAGAAATTGCACGTCGAGATTTTTAAGAAAACGTTTCCGGGTTCAGAACAGTGTTTTATTTGGTAGCTGGGAGTGCACCATTAAGAGGCATGGTCACCATTCCTTCTCTGCTGCAGCACCTGGGACAGTATGGGGAGCCTTTTTCAAGTAATATATAGATCAATTCCTCAATTTAATGGGTCCTCTTACAAGTGGTTGAAGGATAGATTTCAGGATTTCCATTTTTCCTTCTCTTCTCTTCTTCATCACAAATTTTCTATAATTGGAGTGTTGGGCTTATTGTAAAGGGGGGGGTAGTTTTTGGGTAACAAAGCTCTGTCAAAATTAGCTTTGTGAAGCCAATGTACTGCAGGCCCTTGTTGTGGACTCCTTGGCATGGTTATCCAGGCCCTTATCTTGTAAACAGATTGAATGTGCATATCAGGAAGCAATAAAATATAAGTTTGTGGATATATCTTCCCCTGCTATGTTTCCTTGCATTCTTCTTGCCCCTTTAATCTTGATTACAAGAATATTGTGTCTATTTATTATGTTCTTGCAGGGATTTTCATTATCATTGTGTGTGCTTGAAATATTGTTGTAAATGCATTTTGCTGATTATGGTGAACTGTCATCACCAGGCTTCTAGTGTGCTCTTTGCTTCTGTAGCTCATGCATTTGAAGAACTACTCTCACACCTCCTTTTCTGGTGTATCACCATTGTAGTTCTAGGCTTTCATTTTATGCATTCTCTCTCCCTGGTCCCTTCGAATTTTAGGTTAGAATGGTCCTAGTTTCTCCTGCATTAGAGTAGATTGTGGCAGGTAGTTTAGGAGCAAGAACTAGCTTTCTCTGGAGGTCTATCTCAAGTAGCAAGTCCCACAACTTGGAGATATTACCCATGTTATCCAATCACACTGTGATGCTTAGAGTATAAGCTAGAAATCTGATCAGTATAAACCAGGGGTGAGGTGATTTGGTGATAACAGGAATATGGACCCCAGAGATAGAGTATTCCTTATTCAACAGATGTAGGATAATAATTCGAGGAGAGGAGCCAAGCTCCTCATGCTAGACATAGCAGAGCATGAGTTACAAGATAGTTTGAGACCTATTGTCAGGCCATCATAGTCAAATTCCCACCTGCGAGTAGTCCACAAATGAGGTGTTTGACACTCATCCACCATTTGTAGACCTCTAATAGTGTACTGATAGTCAGATGGGAAGGTAGTGACAGGGGATAAAACCTCTTAGAGGACCCTTGGAGGAACAAGGATTACCTAGATTCTTACTCAATTGATCTCATCAAGTCATTGACTGCCCATAGGCCATCTAAGGATTGAGGATCCTACCCCACTGGGGGATACCACCGAAATTCCTGTGGATTTGTTGGCTCAGAGATGGAAGGTACCAAGTATCTAATTTTTAAATCTCGTATTTGCTTCGATTACGGAGGAGCTACTGGAATATGGTGAGATTTCCTGAAAAACCCTTTTATTTTGCAAGGGCTTGAATGTGGTACCTTTGTGTAAGCCTTCAAAGTCAATGACAAGGGGCGTAATCAATTTATGCAGAAGTCAAGAACTCATCATCTCCAACACATTGGGCATAGTGATAAAGAGCTTCACAGCTCATGGATTTTTTGTATCCCTACCTCCATATGTTTATACCTGTCATCTTATAGGGCTTTTATTGATGACAATATAACTTAGTAGAGCAAATGAAGGTCTTCGACTGATGCCAAGGAATTAGTCAAGAATCATGGGTATTGATCTTCAGAATTTTGAAAATGAATTCTGGATTGAACACTGTTAGTGGAATCCTTAAAATTAGGACTGCGTAAAATGTGAACCTTCAAGGACAATTTGGCTTGACCATCTACCTTCCAAATTCATATACACTTCCTTTCGATTCATTATTGAGAATATTTTGGGCAATGGATTTTTTTACAACTATATCAAAGCTCAATTAAAATCTTTTAGTTAAAAATATATCTTGGAATTGAGGAAAAGATTATGGGAAGTTGAGGGGGAAAATATGTTAGAAACAAGTATGCTCGGAGACACCAGTCCGGCTAATCCGTATTGGAACGCAATAAGACATATTAAGCAGTATAAAGCACAATGTTCGAGTGTCATTTGTATGCTAGAATAGATAGTGAGAACATGTTAGAGGATTTTTGACTCAGTACCACTAACACATGATGGTCACCCCATGGCAGATTTGACATATGGAAAAATGGATTGAGAATGATTTTAGATTTCAGTGAGCTTTCCTCAGGAATTAGTGACCTCCCTCCAAATGAGCTGAATGCTTTTTTGATCTTGATTCTTGAGTGGATCCTATCTCACGTGCTAATCATATAGGATTACCGCCCCTAATTTATGTGAGCTAAGTTAGTTTATGAGGGATTTACAATTGAGCAAAGTATTACCTAATCACATCCTAGTTCATCTTCTTGGGTTGCACCAAGAGTATTTTTAAAGATAGATGGATGGATCCTATGTGTTCCCCATTTTTGTGGGGTACAACTTGGCTTAAATTATGAAAGTTTAATGAAATCATAATCAGTTACCTCATGGTGTACAGAAGTATCGATGAATTCTCTGATCATATGATGGTTATTTTTATTTAGCAAGGATAGATTCATTAAGTCTTGTTAGCATCATTTGTCTGATTAGGGGGTGAGAAGATTTTGTATCCTAGGAATACATATGTAGCATTCATTTAGAATGGTTCTACTATCTAGCTTTGAAATTTCATGTTACAAATTCGGTACAAATGATCTTATTTGCAAATCACGGTGTATCCTGAGATGCATAAGGAATTATTGCTGATTATCATTTGAACTAAACATGTATACTTGAAGACTTCTATACTCATGTTGCTTGATGATATATCACGAGTGGTAGTCTTACGAGGCCAATGCGTTTATGAGTAGTGTTTTAGGATCTATTACCATGTTGCTAATTCAAGGTGATCTGCATTATGTCTTTAATAAGTAACCACTATACGAGAACTTGAAGAAGTGTGTATTTTAAATCCAAATTTAGTTTATACTCTCATTTCCATTTGATAACTCACATTCATTTATGGGGTCAAGGTTATTTCCTTATGATCAACTCCTTCCATAACATTGAGAGCTATCAATAAATAAATCTGGTCATTGCCACCAACCAGCATGATACAAGGTGCATTCTAAACAAAACAACGGGACTAAGTAGGTTATTATAGGAGGTTTTGTTCAACAACATTAAAAGACTCTTGTATTATTCATTCCATCATCTTCCAAGCTTTATTGGAAAGGGATTGTAATTCTATTTGGTTATTACATGTGAGAAGGCCTTATGGAAAATGAGGGAATACCTTGTGAAAAAAGGGAATTCTAGCAGTGCTATCATATAAAAAATGGGAATATTCACTTGCCACTGTGCTCATTATTATGGATTGTTGACTTGCGACAAATTACTTGGAATTATACGTGGAAGTTGATCTTGTAAACAACTATCACGTCATTGAACCACTTTTTGTTATGTAACTAGGTAAGTGAACATTATAGGATGTTTGGTTTTAATCTAGACATGCTTGGCTATATCCATTAGCCATGTATCCAACACGATTGATGATGAAGACTAATATATTATCCATATTATTTATTATGATCCAAATATAGTCATTGATGGTAACAGAGCAGTAAAATGCAAGCATCCAGGAAAATGGATATTTTCATAGGAATTGAGGAAAGATGTCTTATTCGAAATATTACTAGTCTCCAAAATTTATCGTAAAAGTTTTGTTTCGTGATACAAAGGGGGTCTCTGATGGAATGCACTCAAATGAGTTTTATACAGTTATTTCTGTGATAAATACTGTCAAAATCTTCAGCTAAACCCACATCCATGGATCTAGAGAATAGATTATGAAAAATTTACGACAGGGATGTTTTTATCTGAAAGATCTGTAATGAATGGCCTGCTATGTAAATTCAGTGGATTCTGGGATATGAGTCTACATTTCATCTTGAGTAGAACGTGCAACCTGTATTGTAGCAGTCCACACAGAAGTGGCCAATGATATTTCTTTTACTTAGAAATTGTAGGTTCTTAAGGGAATATGAGCAACTGTCCCACGAATGAAGGCATAGGTGTCATATTATAAGGGATGTGTTTTGCAACAACAAAAATAGCTGATTACATGTCACATGAGTTCATATTAGGGTTTTCAATATCTGTCAAAATAGCAGCTTCCCCTCCACGTGGTATTTGGACTCTTATGAGGTGGTCAGTATGCATTGAATAATTTCATTCCTCTCTGACTTGTGGTATAATAGTTTTCTCCTATTTGTTATTATTATGCTCTTCTCTGTGTGCCTGGACATCTCTATCACCTGCAAGTTCTAGAATTATTAGATTTAAAACATTATGTGGTCATTGTATTAAAAAAAAAAAGTAATCTTTAATTATTTTATTATTGTTTCGTGTTGTCAAATCTTTTGTTTGTAAAAGTGTTATTATAAAAGACCGTAACATTAAAAAAATTACTTTACAGACGCATTTTCGGCGTAACTGACGTTTGATTTATAATGAATATGCTATTAAGCGTCAAAGCAATTTTTTCTAAGTAGCATTTTCAATGGAGATCAGAGGCAATAGAGGAAGGAGGGTGATCAATGCCTCTCACCAGTCACCAACAAAAGGGTCACATTTTGCAGTGGTGACATCATAATTTTTAGTTGTGTGCTTGCTTTCTTATGCAGAATAAGAACATAAGTTTGTTCCTATTCGCTTGTGCATTCCTAAAGTAAACTTTTGAACGTGTTGTGATATGGTGTGGAAGGTGCGGAATAGTGAAACAATTGTATAGGAGGGAAACTAATTGCAGAAATCCTCTGACTATAGAGATCCTCTAATTGTCGTACTTCTTTATGAAGATGATCACCTAGTAAAATGTTTATTATGTTCACATAGAGTAAATACAGGGTGAATTCTTTGCATAATATAGACCTCATGTGCAGTAAGATCCAGACAACAAGATTCAAACAGTAGTATGTAGACCTAAAAGTATGCGGTGGCGTATGATT
>JAHRHJ020002710.1:0-10557 GCA_019776745.2 Taxus chinensis | reverse complement strand
CATTATCTAAGATGTGAGTGCATGGGCTTTTTAAGTGGAACCCAGGTACACACTTAGAGGTTTTCACTTATATATCATATCATGTTAAAGGAGAAACAAAGGATACATTTTATGTATGGGCTCATACAGAGTATTGAGGGAGAATGGGTAAGTCATACAGTTACAAATGGTTCATGACAATTATCGAAAATGGATTGCACTAAGGTTTATGTAGATTTAAATATATGGGTATTTAAATCAGTTGTATAAAGTTTTAAAAAAAAATAGTGGATTGAAGTAATACATTGTAGTTACAGGGATGGCTCATCTGGGGCCCATGTGTTTAACATAATTAATGAGTCTTGGTGGTGGTGGAGCAATGGATGCCCAGTTTTTCCCTTTCTCCATTCTTATATAAAGGTAAGGTTAGCACATTAAAAATGGGCTTTTCTTATGTTTAGAGCCGTCTTTAGAGTTTACTTTTTTTCTCCATACCTTGTAATCTACATTTGTATGAGATATCAAACTGTTCTCTTTAACTTGATGAAAATTGCTAATATATAAATGTTTGTGGTTTTTGTTCTTCAAATTCTTGGATTTTTGTTGGATGTTTTCCCTTTCATTTGTTATCGCCAAATCACCGTACCCCCCAAATGGCCAAATGTGAATAGGATTTGGTGTGATTGTACATAGATCACCTTCTCAAGCTATGGGTTGGGTACTTGGCTCAGGTGGAAATCTTCGAAGGTGGTCAGTTTCCTCTTCCTAACAAGTGTGGTACTATCCTATGTGTAAAATGGTTATTCTAGGGACCTATGCTAACATTTTATGGGTTTAGGGAAATCTATTACAAGAAATAACAACTATACTTGGATGGTGATGCACCAAATAAAGGGGTTACTAGACGTTGAGAAGGGGATTTGAAGAGGTTGTTGTACAACAACAAGCTAACTTCAACCTACTACGATTAGAGGGGTAAACAAATACCACTGACTAAGAATCATGTGTTTCCTTGTTGAACTCAACTAGAAAAACAATCTGAGTCTTATAGTGAAGAAGGGTGAAACTGAAGCAAGGTGAACAAGCTCCCACAACTACTGAGGAAAAAATCCACCACTTGATAGCACAGAACTCCCAAAACATGCAAGGTAACTTGAAATTGCATAGTGTACCTACAAGCTGAGAAAGGCACAAAGAGTATATAAGATGATTGAAAGGACTAATATTAGTCACAAAAACATACACTTTTATTACTTCAAGTTTGTTTTTTTTTTTTATGCACGCAGCATTCATTACATTCAAAAAGATGCAATGGGATCATTACAGTCTTGCTTTGGAGAAGAGGCTTGAACATTTCCCCAATCAACCAAGTTAAGTTGCAGAAGAGGGGACTTCTTGAAAAATATGCACTTTTCTAAGATGTCTAAATTATGTCACCACAAACTTTTTGAACTATGTAACCAATGTGAAACCCTTGGATGGCTTCCAAACTTACATTTATAGAATAATTTTTGAGAGAGAAGAAGAGAAAGTCATAAATTCCTTCCTAAAATGAAGGTACATAATTGTTAACATTTATTACAAATTTAGTTGAAACCCTTAACCCTCCATCATGTGCCATTAATGACCCTTTGGCTTAATCCTCTTATTTAATTAAAGGAATATTTAAATAAATATTTTAATAATAATAATAACTATTATTATTAAAATAATTTAATAAAAAAATTAATTTAATGAAATAATATTAAAAATATAATTTAAGAATTAATAGTGGGACCCCCTTAGGAATGGTTTGCATTGAAGAAGGGGGTCCATGAGAATAGGTCAAAAATAGCCTAGCTCAGTTGGTTGGCTCACTGAGACAACTCACCAAGTTGGGCATCGAGCTCCTCGTGGCTAAAACATGGTGGGCTTACCTTCATATTCCAGCGTGCGACGAGCTCCTCCAACATTTTTTTGGATTTGGCACTCTCTTCAACAAGCTTTCACCAACTCGAGTTGTTTACGCTACATCAATCAATGAGTCCTCCTCATCTTTGTGAACTCAAAAAACCATTGACATGGTAAGATGATCAGCCACTTAATGCATCGCTGATTTCTGTATCGAGATCTTGCTCATATTTGTTGAAATTTTGCATGATCCATACATCAACTATCATAATTCACTTGAATTATTTCAAGCTCATACCTTAAACGATGAACCTATCTATTAACTAGGTACTCCCTACTCAAGTGAGCTCTCCATAACGACCTCAACTATATTTTCAAATGACGACTCATGAGATCATTTCCTCAGCTCTTACCATGATCCTATTTTCATCCTCTGGCTTGTCCTAGCTACATGAGCCCACTAAGTTCCTCGTCATGTACTTTCCATCACCAAATAGCTCGATGTATTTCCATTTCCGAACCATCGTGCTTTGATCGAAACTCGCTCAGTCTTAACTCGGCCCATGACTCCAAAGTGATCTAACTCTACTAATCGATCTCGACCTCCACATCACCTGACCTTGGCATTAGCTCACTGCAACCCAATTTTTGAGATCCCTCCACTCCTTCTGAGTTCTACGAGTTCACCATGCATTGGCCGACCTATCCTTGAACTCAACTGCATCACCAAAAAATGATTCCTTTGCGATCTCTTTCTACTCGGATTGACTCCATGAGCTCTACTTGTGGCCCTTTCCAATGATCACCTTGGTGTCCTTCTTTCATGATACAAGATCACCTAAAAACACTGAATCATATCTTCTGATGTGGAACCTTCCATGCTCCTCTTGTATTCTATCATGGAGTTTCTTCATCCTTTGTATCAAGCTCCATCTGATGGATCAAACTCAGGACTCACATCCAACTTAGCTTTCCCTTACACAGGAATACCCAACCCCATGCATGTTACAACCCAACTAAGCCTATCCATTTTTTAAATCATTAGCTCGACTTGGGCCATCCCCAATCTCTCTCCGATGCAAACCCGATAGGACACCAAATGTCTATATCCTTCCATCATTGTGAAACTCACTTTTCATGCCTCCTTGTCAGAATTATCGAGTTAACGAGCTACTGATAATCTCTCCTTTATAAACTCAGTGTCGACTCACAAATGACTCAGAACACTATGAATTCATTTTGCTCCAACTTCACCAACACCTCTTACTGCAATAGTGAGTCCTCTGTGAGCCTAAACACCATGTTCTCCTTGTAAGCTCACCCAATCTACTCGAACCCAAAAAGTTTACCTTAAGTTTTGGTCATCTCAAAAAAATCCATTACTGATCCCATCATGTAGTTGACTGAGCTACTCATTTGGTCTTAACTCGGCCGTAACTCACCATACTAAGCTCTACGTATAAATGAAACATCTTCACGCGAGATTTTTGTCGAGCTCGACTCTAAGCACACCTTTGTCTACTTATATGTCTGAGCTCCTAGCACGAGTTCCTTACAACCCCCATGAACTTACTTTTCATGGCTCAATTCCACAGACTCAGGTAGACTTCAAAACTCTTACCATGAATGCTCCATGCAACTCCATCTCCTGGCTATGGTTTGTCACCAAACAACTCTCTTAGCCTCTACCTAGCAGAGCTTGGTTGACATTCACAAGTCCTCCTTCAGAAAATGGTCCTCGTGCCTTTCCCATGAGCTTCATTTTTACCATGTGCTCAAACTGAGATAATATTTCATGCCTACGAACCAACACCACTCAAGTCCTGAGCTCCATGACCTCCTCTCTTTCCCTCTATAGTCTAAGACAAGTTGGCTCATATGACGGTAACACCATTAACATGTATTACCGAGCTTGATTTCATTTGCACAGTCAGGCTCAAAAGTCTATGTTTGTTTGCCTCCTAACTATGCCATGGAATTTTCATGGTTCAAGGAAACAAATCCTTCCCTACCAACCCTAGAATTTGTTTTAACCGATATCGGCTTCTTTGACAAGCAACTGTGTTGGATTCCTCATGACCCACTCTAACCATGATGCAACTTTCCTGATATCTTAGCAATGGACCCATACCACCTCCACGCATGGGATTTTTCCTTTGGGTTTCCATCTTGACATCCCTATATGGAAATGTTCATATGAATCTCCCACTTTTTGGCAAAGTGATTCTTGAAACCCCCTCACATGGAAACCTTTTGTTGGCCTGCCATCATTGAAATCCCACTTTTGCCACCACCCTACATTATCCCCTCTTGGTAGAAATTTGAACTTCTCCCACCAAACTCAGTTTTCTCCTGAGTCAAGGTCCTGAGCTCATTCATCCTTTAATGCATGGCTTAACAACATGTCCAATGATGAGCCCAAGCTGAGCTCCCAATGTAATTTGACATCAATCAACTCGGCCAAAAACTCGGGCTTGATCCACATCACCTCTAACTTGCTAACTCTTCTGAGACTTTTAAAGATCCCTCTTGCACGACTCGAGCAATCCCTGGCAATGTTTTTTTGTTAAGCCAATTTTCGAGTCATGACCCAAGCTCATTCATTGAGCATTTCATCTCATAGCTATTTAACCGAGCTCTGTAGGACTTGACTCAAATGACCAAGCTCCTCACTTAATGAACTCAACTTAGTTCAATTCAACGTTAGGTGAGCTCTCTTTATGCAACATTGGGTGAGATTTCAGTCTCAAAGACCCTTTTGGGGCATTCCCACACTTGAGATTTAAAAATCCTTGGATTTCCTAGATCCTCCTTGAATCCTAAGGATCATAGAGATACAGTAGAATCTCCTCGACGTGATTAATTAATTACTTTAATTATTTTATCTCAATTACAATCAAAAGTGGGTCCATTGGGACCAAAGTTTTGTTTCAAACACAACCTGACCCTGTTGTCTAATTTTTTGATGTTCAAAAAATTAGATAAAACATTCTACATTATTTTTTTCATTTCATGATCTTCATGTTTGATGTAGATCACTAACTTATTTTATCAATCAATGCACTTCTTTTCTACAAACAATTTTAGCATTGTCTTACGAGTAATTTAAATCATGTCATCTCACACAAACTATCTAAGGATTCTACCGTGTTACTTATACAATTGAATGACCCTTAACTCTACTTTAAAAGACATGATATGACATTTCTAGTAATTCCTTCCACAAGAGGAGTTAAAAGGGTTCTTACCATCTCTTGAGTAGTTACAAATTGTCCTTAAGCTTCAACTAGTGCCTACTTCTTCAAGATGTAACCTTCGCATCTAGATGAACCCTAATTTACAATTAATTGCTGCTTAATTAATATATCTCTCAGCTCTGGCCTTCCCCCATAAAAGCATCCTTCACATTTAGCAAGGCAATCAAAAAGACTTCAGTTTCCTTTAAGCTACTCTACCTCCTAAGGATCGTAATTAAAAAGAATATTTGTCAATGATGACTGAAACATCCTAAGTTCTCTTTTGTATATTATCACCTCAAAATACCCCTTTTTATATGTAATGTATACTCACGGGGGGGGTCCCTCCCAATCTTAGTTCTATGTTTCTTACCAATTACTCAATCCTCTTCTTGTGGTTCTCTTACTTATAGTTCGATCCAGAGCTACTGTACTTCAATTTCAAACAAGCTAATTTTCTTAATTCCTAATTAGGTTTTTTGCCTTGGTAATGTTTCTGGCCAAAATCCTTGTATTTAAAGGTCAAACCTCCTGATCGGCCTCTTTAGACTAGGATTATGAATTGGTATCAGTATTTGAGCAAGTTTTTCACCATTTTACACAATTGATAAGCTAATGAACCCCAAAGAATATCGATATTAACTCTTCCCCTTCCACTCAAAAATTATATTCAAGATCTTCTCTCTCGATTACTCCCTCAATCAAACACTTTTCTTACTATTTAGGTCATTGAGCCACACGTCATCCTTAATATAATTTCATACAATATATAAGGTTGAAGTTAGTTAAGAAATAAATCATTGGGGATAATCAGTGAAGGGTATAAAGGAAATTAATACCAAATCAACCTATTTCATTTATAGATCCTTCAAAGGCCAATTCTTTGGCTAAACCCAGAGTCACAGATATATCTTGTGTTGAGTCAATTGTCAAAAAATAATTTCCAAAGTACACTCAATATTTCGATTTCTCCTCCTCGATCTTAACGACACTTAATAATATTCCATATATAATTATGAAGGAGAGTCAATGGTTCATTTTTGAGAAAGATGACTTTTACTAGGAAAAATCGAGTTCCATGGTTTCGTCCAATGTATCAGCTGATAGGAAAACCAATGATATCTTCCTAGAAGTTAACTCCAACCCCCTAAAAAACTTCAACATGTTAATAGTCTAGGTTAACTTTAAATCATTCAAATTCAATCTACTGAATAATACTTACCTCTCGTATGATTTTAGTCGTCTTGCTTAGTCATACATGCACACTCAGAACAAGGGTTCATCCATTTTAACAATTTGAAGAATCTATAGTGACAAGAAAACTGAAGATTACACAGGTTTATTAAAATAGCTCTAGAGTGGATAAATATGAATTACGGTTGGATAACCACACACCCTCAGTCATGAAAAGCCTCCAACTCTGCTTGGCTTGCATACCTGATTGTGGGCCATGCTCTTCTAAGGGTGGTTTCTTCTTATCAACAAGAATAATAACAACAGTATGAGATCCTATCAAAGTCATAGATTGTTCCTCCCCAACATAGATTAGCTTGATTACTAAAACTCAGCTATTGTTTACCATATCCACAATTGCACTAAAATATACTAATTCACAGTAAGAAAATTTCACAAAACTTGTTAAAGTATCAAACTGTTGTCTCAACCTTTATATCAAACATTGCATGAAATTCAAAACACTGAAATCTTACCAAACTGGTTCAGGATGCTTAACATAAATCAATCAAATCTTCTCCAAACCTATATCAATCTTCATTAGCCTAAAACAGTGATCAAAATTCCCAAAAATAGTTACAGTCACAATGCAAAAAATACCATCTCCCTTGGAAGATTATATTGATTTCCATTCAAATGGAAATGAAGAGTAATTTGGTTACATAGACAATTTATAGTCATTTTCATCCACAATTGTAACTAAATTAGTCCTTTAGACCACTTGTTCAAAGGTACAATCTTAGACTTAAACATTAATTGTTAGTTAAAGACCAAACCTTGCGATTCTAGACTCGGATATGATTCCTGTCCCTATGAGACCTTGACACTCTTTATACTCATGAAAACCTTTTAAAATGTTTTAAGCTCTAAAATACATGAATCAAAGAGAACCAAGTTTCAGTTTTTCTCCGGATGCCCCTTCTACTTGCTTCCTTTTATTTATGCACTGCTTCTCCCTTATGATTCCTGTTTATTTCGTTCCCAGCTGCCCTACCTTTCTTTTTCTGCTACCCACTTTTTTTCTACGTTTCTTTTTTCCCTTTCCTACTCTGTTTCTTTCGTTTACTCACTCCCGTCTTCTCTATTTTGCTCTATTCCCTCCTACTTCCTCTATTACCCTTTTTCGTTTTGCGCACGTCGCGCTTTCCACCCTTCTCACTTTGTGGACTTCCATTTTTGCTCTTGTCGGTGCTCTCCTTTCTTGTTCTTCCGCCTTTCCTTCTCTCGCTCTCTAACAGCTCTTCACGCCTTTTCTAACCCCCTTTCTTACTTCCCTTGCCAGTCCGACTTATCCTTCTTCTTCTTTTACGTATTTTCCTACTTACCTCCGTCGTCCATTATTTTCCCCCTACCGTTCCTTTTTCTAGTCCCCCGCCGATGCACCCACACGATCCATTCTTCTTTTTCTTGTCCCCCGCTGCTTTACAATTGTTATATCTTAACTATACCCTCTACTCTTTCATCATGCACTCTGTTTTTATGTTGTTTGTCATCTCTCACCCTTCTGATCTCACTTGTCATTTCTTATACTATCTTGTTTACTTTTGACCTTCTCGCTCCTTTATCTGTACTTTCCTCCTGAACCTCCCTTTCCCTCTTTTTCTCCTACACATCGTTTAATCCTCCCTCCTCCAACCCCACCCCTTCGTCATTCCCTTTTTTACCGTTCTTGTCTTTCTTTTCTCCCCAACTTTCTAATTCTTCCTCACCCTACCCGAAAAGACGCCTCCTATTCCTTTATCCAACTTTCTACACCTCCTCCCCACTTTGTCTCACTTGCTCCAACGCTCTACATACCTTTATCCGTCCTCTTGCTCTCTCGTTCTTCGCGTCAGCACTCTTTTATAATCTCCAGATTGCCAGCGACTTGCTCTTCATCATCTTTCCTTGTCCTCCGTAGCCCTCCTTACTAATACTTTATCCATTGAGTCTCTTATCCACCTAGCTCTTTTTGTTCCTATTGGGATTCCACTTTCTTTTGTACCTTTTTTTCCATAATCGTCTCACTTTCTTTTTTCCCACGCCTCTCTCTTTACCCTGAGATCGTTTGCCCCTCCCTCTTACCGCCGTGCTTGCTCTTCTCTCTTCGGTCCTCCTGGCATCGCAAGGTTTCCCTTCTCATCCCCCCCCCCGTGTTTCCCTGAGTCGCTTCTCTCCTTCTTTTATTCCACCTTTCACAGTCCCGTTTTTATTAGTAATGTATACTCAAAGCTCTCAATTCTTAGGTTATATGTTTTCTACCAATTTACCTCAAATCCTCTTCTTGTGGTTCTTACCTTAATAGTTCTTACTCCAGACCCTTTACTTCAATTTTCAACAAAGATCATTTTCTTAATTACTAATTAGGTTTTTTGCCTTGTGTAATGTTTAATGGCCAAATCCCTTGTATTTAAGGTTCAACCTCTGATTCAGGCCCTCATTGCTAGGATTCATGAATTTAGCAGATTATTTGAGCAGTTTTGTTCACCAATTTTACACACTTGATAAGCTCAATGAACCCAAACTATGATATATCTCCCCATTCCAATCAAAACATTATCATCAAGACTATTCTCTCTCGCTTACTCCTCAATCAACCACTTTTCTTAATTTATTTAGGATATTGAGGCAACACAGTCTCCTAATATACATTTTCATTAATCATATTAAGGTTTGAGTTAGGTTAAGAATATAAATCCTTTTGGGGATAATCAGTGTAAGGTATAAAGGAAAATAATACCAAAAATCATACCTATCTCCTTTATTAGATCTTCACAGGCCAATTCTTGGGCTAAACCCCAAAGAGCACAGATATTATCTTGTGTTGAGTCAATTGTAAAAAAGTAATTCAAATTACAACTCAATTATTGATATATCTCCTCCTCTGGACTTCTTAACCGACGACGCCTAATAAATATTTCCTATAAATATGAAGGAGATTCAATGGTTCATTTTGAGAAAGAAAGATGACCTTTTAATAGAAAATCGTTGTTCCATGGTTTCTTCCACTGTATCAGCCTGATAGGGAAAAACCAATGAATCTTCTCTAAGAAGTTAACTCCAACCTAAAAACGATACTTCAAAAGGTTATATTAGTTCTAGGTGAACTTTAATATTCCAATCAACTCGATGAAATATAATCTACTCTCGTATGATGATTTTAGTCGTCCATTGCTTAGTCATTAAAAAATGCCACACTCGAACGGGGTTCATCCATTTTTAAAAAATTTGAAGACTCTATAGTGACAAGAAACTGAGATTCCAGGTATAAAAATCGATAGAGGGTGGATCATGAATTACGGTTGATAAACACACACCCTCAGTCATGAAAAAATGCCTCCAACTCAGCTTGGCTTGCATACCTAGATTGTGGGCAATGCCTTCTACAGGGTGGTTTATTACTTAGCACCAAGAATTCAAAAACAACATGTTATGATATCCTATCAAATCCTAGATTGCTTCCTCCCCACATAGATTAGCTTGATACTAAATCTCCATACTATGTTACCATATTCCACCAACTTGCACTTAACATATACTAATTCACAGCTAATGAATTTAACAAACCTGTTAAAGATACTCAAACTGATTGTATGCCAACCTTTCTAGCAAACATGCATGATATTCAAAACACGAAACTTACCAATGTACGGCTGCTTAACATAAATCAATCTAAATTTTCTACAAAACCTATACTCCATCTGCATAGTAGCAGTAACATGACAAATTCAAAACAAGTTACAGTTCACAGCAAAAATTTACCATATCACCTGGAAGCTTAATATTGATTTCCATTCAAATGGAATGAATAATTTGGTACATTAGACAAGTTATAGTCTTTTCATCAAAATTGTAACTAAATAAGTCCTTGTAGACCACTTGTTCACATGTACAATCTGTAGACTTACATTAAATGCTTAGCTTAAAGACCAAATCTTGCTTCTAGACTCGTGATATGGATTCCTAGTCCCTAATGGAGACCTGACACTCTCTTTTTACCTCATAAAACTTTCTAAAATGTTTAAGCTTAAAAATACTGATGACATCAAACTATACCAAGCCACAATGGCCTAAACATTTCAATTTTTTAAATTGGAGGGAAATGTCCATTTGAATTTTGAAGAGCCTAGACTAAGACTATCAATCTAACTCTTAGAAACCTCTGGTCTTATTAAAACACCTGTCCAAACCAAAATGGAGTTCACTCTTTGTTCACACTAGATTTGATTCTTCTACATAA
>JAHRHJ020002709.1:0-10564 GCA_019776745.2 Taxus chinensis | reverse complement strand
CTCTTACACACACAATCTAAACCCACACCCCCTAAGGAGAAAATTTTAAACCCATGTAAGAAAGTGTAATTAATGTAAATTTTTGTCTTACAAAACACATAATGGGGGATTTTTGACCCCCCAATCCATAGGTAGGGTTGGTATAAGAAATTAAGATGTTTGAAAAAATCTTAGCTTGTCACACAAGCCTAAAAAAATGACCTTGTTATCCAATTTTTGCCCTCAGGAAAAATTGATCAAACACACCCTTGCATAGGAGGAAATGGAGAGTTTGGTTAAGTCATGCAAGCTCAAATTCAATCCTAAAAATAAGTTGTTGGTAGGCTTAGCAGTGGAGAAGCAAGGTTGGACAATGAGGTGAAACAATTTTAAAGGAGATCAGAGATCAATAGGATAAAAATGGAGAAACGAAATGTTCACTTGAGGCCCGAATCAGCTAAGTATGAAAGAGTCAGTAGAATCCTCCACATGTCTTATTGGAACAACTTCAAAGCTATGATAGAATAGGGAATCCCCAAATAAGAACGGGATCTCCATGTGTCTAAGGCTCAGAAAAGTTGAACTTGTGGTTGAAAAGTCTAAGGTCCAGTTGAAGCCTCCATGTGTCTCATCAGTGCAACTTCAAAGGTGCAACAAAACAGGTAGTCCCCAAATGAGAACAAGGTATCCACATGTCTAAGACTCAAAAAAGTTGAACCAACCATTGAAAATTCTAAGATCCAGTGGAAGCCTCCACGTGTCTCATCAGCGTAACTTTAAAGGTGTGATAGAACAAGCAGTCCCCAAACAAGCGCAGGCTCTTCACATGTCTAGAGCCCGAAAAGATAGAACCGGTCATTGAAAAGTCAAAGCAGAGTATCATAGCTAGTGAAAGCCTCCACGTGCTTCATTAACACATCTGCAAAAGTAAAATATGGCATCTAGTCCCAAACCTGTGCAAATTCTCTACATGTCTAGGGTTAGATGCAGTTTCTCCACCAAACAGCAGGGACTAAGCCAAAACACAAGGGGACAAAGCAACAGGCTTGTGGACGATGCCAAGTGTCCAAACATAAAAAATTTAGGAATGAAAGTGGGGACTAAAATATCATGAGTGTGTGGGTTTCCACATAGATCCCACACCGATAGACTCCAAACATTAAGAATCTTGGAAAATATTTGGAAGAAGGTTAGTTTAAAGATGAATCATGAATCCCGCCACGGATTTTGAGTGCTTAGATCTTTAAGATATTATGAGAGCCCGTGTGGAATACTAGATTCTGACCTTCAGCTAATTTCAACTATGACTGGAATAAATACAGTCTGCCATTTTTGGAGTCTATTAGGCTTCTCACCTACCAAGGTGGTTGAAGCATGATGGGAATTATTCTCCCCTTCTCTCTTATTCTTCATATATATTGTAAGGATGGGTAATTTTCTAAAGGTTGAACTTGTCTACTTTTGACCCTCCCTTCTTCCCTTGTTTGCTAGTGATTTTGTGGAGTTTCAAGCATTTCATTCAAACTGTAAATGCAATCTTACCTCTTGGCCATTGTAATGGAATGTATCAAATATGGAGCAATAATATAAGTCTGTGGATGATTCCAACCCTCTCTTATGTTCATTGTATCTTCCTGATTTCTCATTGCAATCTTCATCACCTACATATGGTGGTTGTATTCACTTTTATGTTTTTGTTTATTTTCAAAGTAGGTGATCGACATTCCTTTCGTTCATCACCCTTGTTAGTTTAGGTTATATTTCTTGCATCTCCTTAACCCTGGATCCTTTGTAAGTTAGAGTAGGTTTTAGAGTAGATCCTCTAAAATATGAATGTGTGCACCTAAATTGAAGGATAGGAACTAACCTTCATTTGGAGACCTCACCCAATTCATAAAGTCCCACACTTTGGGAGAAGCTCCATGTTATACAATTCATAAGCACTTTCTCTTATTGGTTGGGGGGCTAGTATGAGGTTGACCAATTGGCTAGAGCAGCCTACAACTAGTCTCTCTGTCCTAGGATAGCCAAAAAATCCCACATTGAAATATTCACATTTATTTTATTCATTTGTTCAATGATGTTAAATGGGGTTCAACTATCTTTTTGCTATCCCTTTCCTGGTATATTTTTCTCTTGCACATGGGTCATTACAACCGGTGCCTGAGTGGGTCTGGGGGGTGGCTTGGGCTGACTCTACACATTTTGAGTTTCACTTTGAGTGCCAATACCTTGTGGAATAATAGAAGTTTGAGGATTACATGAGTTTGATAATCGTCCCTCTCCAATATTCCTTTGCTTGGATTATGTATTGGCAGCCACAATTTGAGAAGGGGCTTGGTTAACTCCACAGAAGTCCTCAACCTGCTAATTGACAAGCATAGTCTCATTTAGAGGTGCCTCTTACTGTGTTTCTCACTACTTATTTTCCTCTTGACTGGGCTCTTGGGACACACCAATGGTATATACCAAACTATAATGAGAGATCAGAAGATAAAAATGAACACATGGGATCTAGTTCATACCAAAGAATAAAGAATTCCATAGGTGTGGATATGGATTTATAAATTGCCAAATATAAGGCAAATGGAGAAGTTGAAAAATATAAGGCAAGGTTAGTAATGCTAAAATATGGATTGGCTACACATGAATATGGAATTGATTACAATCAAACATTTACTCCTGTATCAAGACCATGATACTATTAGAATGGTACTAGCAATTGCAGCTCAAACCAAATGGAAGGTTTCTCAAATGGATGTGAAATCAGCTTTCTTGAATGGTTATTTGGAAGAAGAATTTTATGTGCAGCAGCCACCAGGATATGAAGACAAGGTTTGTAGGTTGAAGAATGCACTTTATGGATTAAAGTAAGCACCAAGAGCATGGTACAACAAGATATATTCATACATGATACAAAATGGATTCAACAGAAGTACCGTTGAGCCTACGCTATACACCAAAGTCAATGAGCAAGGTAAAATTTTAATTGTTTTCTTGTATGTTGATGATTTGATCTTTACAGGAAATATTTCTATAGACATGTTTAAATCAGCAATGACAAACGAATTTGAGATGACAGATTTGGGATTGATGAAATGTTTTCTTGGCATCAAATTAAACAATGATGAAACATGGGCATGCATTTGTTAAAGTAAATATGCAAAAGATGTATTGAGGAGATTATAGAAATAAATGTGCAATCTAGTTTCTACACTTGTGGCTAGGAATAAAACTGTAGATTAGATCAATGACAGATTTAGTCACTCAACCTGTATTTAGAAAATTAGTATAAAGTTTGACTAGTATCTCACAACAATTTAATGGCCAAGATTATGGAGACTCAGTTTGATTTCAAGATTCTGGATTCACCAAAGAACTCACATTGGAGTAGAAAAAAGTTGTTTTGTATATTTAAACTATATAATTATGTGCATACCTGATATTCACGAAGACATCGTGCCGATGGACTATCTCAAGTGTGATTGGATATGATAAATAGTAAAAGGATGGATGAGCAGGAAACATTCTAAAGATGAAAAAAGTCACATAAAAAGTGATGCATTTCATCCTATAGAATAAGTATTGTAGCTATGGTGTATCAAAGAAACAACCAATAGTGACATATCATCAACAGAAGTAGAGTATGTGGCAGGTACATCAACAACATGTCAAGTAGTTTGGATGCAAAGAATATTAATCTAATGTCATCGTTGTAAAGGAGCCTACAACAATTATTGTGACAACCAGTCCTACTATTTGACTATCAAAGAATTGTCTTTCCATAAATGGACCTGTAAGGACATTGACACAAGATAGTCATTTCATCCAAGAATTGGTATGTATGTAAAAATTCTATGTAAACATTGCATAGTGTGTAAAAGCAGCTTGTAAACATACGTTCAAAAGGCATTAGCACAAGATAAAATTTGAGTATAACGAGAAACATGTGCACCTAAACATGTTGATAATTAGGGTGTTAATAGTAGACATCCATAGGGGCGGGTGTTACTGCATTGATCTTAATTTGGGTGACAAACTTTCATGCCACCATGATCTGAATAAGTATAAGGAGGAAATTATCTTTGTCCTTCCAGTACCTTTAAGTACCAGTCAAACCCACTAAAATGTGTGAAGAGATCTCTGTAGCATTTCTACCAGTCAAACCTACTAGAATGTTCCGGAATGTTCTGGTCAACTGATTTCTACCAGTCAACATGTCTAGAACATTCTTATTTCTTCTATTTGTTTGTGAGGAAAATGTATTCTTTACAGTGGAAGAAAGAGGATTCTAGAGAATGTATTGGGTTAATGTGGAAGAAAAAGGATTCTAGATATTTTTTCATTCTAATGACCTCTATTAAATGGAGGTGAATGTTTGAACTTCCTTTTATGTAAGAACCAAAAATGCAAGGAAATATGTGTTGAACTAAAATAATACCAATTGTGAAAAGTGCATCCGTAGCACAACAAATCATCTGGTAAATATGTTTGTTAGTGTGAAAAAATCATTTTAACTGATGCTCCCCACATCAAATGGGGGTGCATCTAAAATCAATGATTGCCAAGGGTTATACGTGGGCACAAAATTGGACTTTCATCCTGTTGACCTATTGACCTTATTCCTTGCAGGGGGAAAGGGATTTGGTAGATCCCGACCAAGTCACATTAAACATGGGTATGGATAGCCAAATCTAGTGTTAGTCCCAAACACCCTGCTCGCAATACAGGGCATAAAATAGGAAAACAATGTAAGAACTACCTAAAGTAGTGTAAACATGTTTGGGTATTGTGCAAATTTTGTAGCCTTGGGTTTCCACCCCAATGGATAAACACAGAGTGGGTTGTAAAAATTGGACATCACTCACAATTCGAAAATGCACAAATCATGTCCAGAAAAACATTCCATAAACTCGGAGTGTGACACAAGAGAAAATAAATTCTGGAAGATACTCAATAGGCCAATCCCAAATTCCAATACAATTCTCTGAGAAAAAATACCCTAAGAAGAGCTATGCAGATGAATCTTGACCATGCAACTTGACCTCGACTAAGACTTGATGTTTCACCAACTGAAATCAGCCCCACACATGTTTGAATCCTAATTTACCTTATGTCATAAGCATGTATGATCAAACCCAACCTTGCCAGATCCATCTAAGTACTAGATTTACTAATACATACTGGTTGTATGGTTATTAAGGTGGATGCCCCTAGTGACCAATAGAATAAGTGTAGAGGGCGAGCATTACATGAAGGCATGTAAATTCCTGTATCTTCGTATGATAACACTACATTAGTTGCTAAACTTTTGTGACCTGTAGTATGATCCCCAAAGTATGAAAGTGCTAAAGTAACCCTCATTATGGCCCAAATTAAATGCATCATGAAACTCATAATTTTGAATTTCAAATAACTCTATCATGTTTTTTAAAATATTATTATTGGACTTTAATCGTCAAATTAAAAATTGTTGCGTTCATGGAAGAATAGGCCGTGTCCGATCTGAATTCGATTAACTAATGTAATGGTGATGAGATGCAACATGTACAATAGATGTGCAAATATATGACTTATATCATAATCATGAACAACCCAAGCTCATTTCTTTGAATGATTGGATTGATGGTTTATCACCTAAGAATTTGCCTTCTATAGGATGAAACAAAATCACATTGGATTTTCTGCTTAAAACCGTATAGGCTCTAAAATAAAAAGTATTTTGGCCTTTGAGGGCTTTTCATCCTAAATTTTGGTCACTAAGAAGGAAGGGTGGTGTGGTGATTTAACCTCTAAGGCCATTATACCGACCCCTATCAGAGATGAGATAAGTGGGAGTAAATGATGACATGGCCTAAATCGAGTATTCACGATAACTGGATATATGAGTTATGATTTAACCAATAACCATATATTACCTTGAGATGAATTTTGGGCCCTTAGGTGATTTTAATATACTAGAAAAGCGTAATTCTCCACTAAGGAGTATAGGTGCTTGAAGGTGAAGGGTTGAGGTTTTAAATTCCTCTATGGATTTTGAACCCTGAGGAAAAAGTAACTACGAAAATCAAGCCAAAATGATTATTCAAAACTATTTATAATGTAGAACTTATAACCATGACAGTCACTCAACCAAATGTCTTCATAGCAGCCAAATCTAATTAAAAATTATCGTGGGAACTCGATTTTAGGCAATAATAAAGAAAACTCAACAAAACCATATGAATCCCTTTGTATTGATTAAAGAAAGGACTTATCAACCATCTTACAAGAAATAATTTCAAGTGAGGCACCACCTTTGAAGGAGAAAACAGTCCTACACTCTAATTCATGGATTATCAACCAACAAAGACTGATCAAGTGAATAAACACATCACCAAGAGTAGGTGAGCCGCCTTCCAATTTTGAAGACAACCGATTTCACCAATCCTCAAGGAATTAGTAATCAAAATCCATTAGATTTTTATGATCTATCTCTGTTCCAACAAATAAGACCTTCTCTAAAGATCTACTTAATTTTTATTCATTGAAAAAATTTCATAACAAACTTAACAATCTAAGATTCTAAAAGCTTTTCATATGAATATCTACATCTTTTCAACTAGATTTTTTTTTCTCATTGCCTAGATCCTACTTAAATCATATATCTCGATTCTTAACAATTAACCAATACTTGATAACCATAACAAAATGGATTTCCCATCTTTTTCTGCATGACATATTCTACCTTTATACTATATAGAAACTTGTCCTTTCTTTATCATTGACTTTTTTGTAATATCATTTATTAGATCACCTTTGATCTCGGATGGGCCCGTTTCACGTTATCACTAATACGCCTTAAAGAAATCTTCATGTAGATCTGTGAAATTCAGCAAGATCATTACATTATTTTTTACTTAAACTTTGTATCTGAGCTATTTTATGTCATCGGTAAATTTGGCCCGTGTCACATAGGATTTTATCCCAGATTCTTATAAGCTACTTAGGTAATTGTGGATGGATTGAGAACCTAATTTTCAAATTTATACCATTAGAAATTTAAGAGAGTACATGGTCACTATATTTAAGATTTTTAAAATGTTGGTTAGATGATGTACTCTTTACTAGGCTTCAATGAGAAAATATGGATTAATCTCAACTGATTCCCTAATTCAATGCCCGTACTAAAATAGTGGACCCTTAGTTCTTCTATGGAGATCAATTTAGTGAGAATAAAACAATCATAGGATATCGCAATCGTAGAATATTTGGAAAACCAAAAAATTTGTTCATGTATAAATGAAGTTCACATACCATGTGACTACCCAGATTTTGAGTCGCATATTCTACTCATAATCATGGCTTTCTCTAGCTCCTCTGACACTTCTCCTTTGTATCGAAGCTCCTTGATGACTTGGTAAAATTTAGGCTTTCTTTTGCACGCTATTTGCTTATACTTCACATGAGTTTAACGCTGATAAGATGTCCCATTACACACCTAGAGTTTTTTACTTTTTGTAACTGTTATCACTGAATCACAACACCCCTATGTTTATACAAGTGCATAGACTTGGATTCACAGTGTGATTGGATAACATGGGTACTATCTCCAAGTTGTGGGACTTGCTACTTGAGATAGACCTCCAGAGAAAGCTGGTTCTTGCTCCTAAACTACCTGCCACAATCTACTCTAATGCAGGGAATAAGCTAACTGTTCTAATCTAAATTTCCAAGGGACCAGGGAGAGAGAATGCATAAAATGAAAGCCTACACTAAAGTGATGATACACTTGAAAAGGAGGGTGTGAGAGTAGTCTCCAAATGTGTGAAATACAGAAGCAAAGTGCACACTAGAAGAGGTGATGACAGTTCTCCATAATCTAGCAAAATGCATTCACAACAATATTCCAAGCATACACAATGATAATAGATCCCTGCATGAACATGATAATAGACACAATATTTTTGTAGAAAGGTTAAAGGGGCAAGAAGAATGCAAGAAAACAAAGCAGGGGAAGATACATCCACAAACTTGTATTTTATTGCTTCTTGGTATCCACAGTTCAATCTATTACAAGATAAGGGCCTGGATCACCATGCAAGGAGTCCAAAACAAGGGCCTGCAACACATTAGCTTCACAAAGAAATTTTGACAGAGCTTTTCTATCTGAAAAAATCCCCCCTTACAATGAGCCCAACACTCCAATTTATAGAAAAAATGAGAAGAGAAAGAGAAGGGAAAAATGGAAATCCTGAAATCTGTCCTTCAACCACTTGTAAGAGGCATTAAATGGAGTGAAATGATTATATATTACTTGCAAAAGGCTCCCCATACTGTCCCATGTGCTGCAGCAGAGAAAGAATGATGACCATGCCTTTTAATTGCACTCCCAACCACCAAATAAAACACTGTTATGAACCTGGCCACGTTTTAAAAAAATTTCAATCAATTTATCATCAAATCTAGAATTTCTTGATTTTTTTGCATCGGGTTCAGAGCCATGATTCCAACAGGTACCAATTTTGTGTGATTTTGTTGAGAAATGCAAAAGTTATGGCCTTCTGAGTGCAGGCAGCTATTTTGGGTCTGGCAGGCGTTTTCTGTCATTTGACGGGAATGAGCATTAAATGACTGGAGCCGAATATGTTTATTTTAATTAAATATATATACCCTCATTAAAAATAAGAAATCCAGTTTTTTTGGCATAGAGGACGTCGTTCTCATTCCAGAAAGTCCAATTTTGTGAAAATCGGAGCTCGGAGTCAAAAGTTTATGGCCGTTTGAAGTTTCACGGCACAAACGTTGACTTTTCTTCCTTGCTGTTGGCCGCTTCGGATTTTTGCGTCCCCCACCCATGTGTACTTTTGTCCCAACTGTCCTGCGGACCACGTGTGACATGCATTCTCCTACATTGGCCGATTCGGGTTCCTTGTCTCGCGGCCTTTTCGCCCCTTTTCGCGTCCTTACCTGTCCCGGTTGTCCCAGACAAAAATCTCCTGCTTTGGCCTGAAATCGGACCCTTGTCCTCTTTTGCTGCCTTTTCACCTTTTCGGCCGGTTCAGCGTCCCACACATACCTTTGTCCCAGATGTCCCCAAGGACCGCATGGAAATAGGACTTGAGCCATTTTTTTCCACTTTCGGCCCGTTTCAGCTTTTCTGCGTCCCGAGCATCCCAACTGTTTTTTGCAGATTTTTTAGGACAAAAATGGTCTGACTTAGAACATTTCTCTCTGTCTTCTTGGACCCAGGCTTGAGTACAATGAACCTCGGTATGACCTGAACTGGTACGACGTGAACCCTTGAGGGGTGAATTTTGGATAACAGGGAATTCCTAAAAAAAATCTACCCATCATTCAATGTGATAATCAGGGTGTATTGAATCTTGTGAAGAATCCAATTTTAGATGAAATAACAAATCACATTGAGGTTGAATAGCATTATATTAAAGAATAAGTCTTGTACCACCACATCCAACTCCAATATTACCCAACAGATTTAAAGGTATCATACATACTCACCAAGTCTCTTGCCAAGGTGATCTTATCACTGAATAACAACACCCTTTGAGTTGCAAAAGTGTGTGTACTTGAGCTCACGGTGTGACTGGGTAACATGGGTACTATCTCCAAGTTGTGGTAGTTGATGCTTTAGATATAACTCCAGAGAAAACTAGTTTTTGCTCCTAAACTTACTACCACAATCTACTTCTAATGTAGGAAAAACTATAAAATCCTAATCTAAATTTCTAAGGGAGTAGGGAGAAAGAGAGGGAAACTAAAGCCTACACTAACAACAGTGATACACCAGAAAGGAGAGTATGAGAACAGTAACCAACATGTGGAAATGGAAGAAAGATGCATATTAGAGAGGGTAATGATAGTTCTCCACATTATAATGACAACATATATCCATACAACAAGAATAATGCAACAAACGCAACAAGGGAATATATATCTAAAAACTTGCATCTATTGCTTCATTAATATGCATAGTCCAAACAGTTACAAAGGAGAGGCCTGGATCACCATGCAAGGAGTCCACTAAAAGTCCTATAGCACATTGGCCTCAAAAAACTAAAATGATAGAGTTTTACTACTAAAAAATAATCCCCCCTTTTCAATGATCCCAACACTTCAATTTATAGAATTTTGGAAGAGAGAGAGAGAGAGAGAGAAGATGCAATTCCATAAATATAATTTCCAACCACTTGAAAGATGTCATAATTGTGCCAAAATAGTGATATATGACCTACAGAAGGCACCCCATACTATGCTATGACTTGCAACAATGAAAAATGTCTTCCCATGCCTCATTAAACGCTTCTCCAACCACTTTTAAACAACCAAACAAAATTGGGCTCATTTTCCTTAAAAATTACTATAAAAAATTCATTAATTTCCACATTTATTTATTTTTGTGTTTCAAGCATGGAACCATGATTCCAAAAAAACCAATTTTTCGAAAATCTATTTAAATTTTTTCAAGTTATGACCCTTTGATTGTGAGTAGCTCTTTTGAGTTTATCAGGATTTCTTACATTTTATGGGACTGAAGATTTAAATTTTTTCTAGGTTAAGATGTTTTTTTTTCACCCACATACCC
>JAHRHJ020002719.1:0-285466 GCA_019776745.2 Taxus chinensis | reverse complement strand
GAAGTGTGGCAAACTGTTCAGTTCATATGAATGGAATGGAAAAACACTTCTCGGTATAACTAATTCAATACAAGATAATTAAATATTAATTGATTTACTTAAAGAAAAAAAATCATGAGAACGAATTCAACAACTGATAAAGGATATATATATATATTGGAGTTCTCTTCATTGCCAAGAAAATCTCAAACTTCCACGTTAAAATGAAAAAAAAAAATAGTAAAACAAGGGTATGAACTCTTTCACCCCACCTTATTTTAAGGTAACCTCTCTCACTACTATCACACATTAAATTGTATTAGGAATTGAGGGTAATTCATAGCAAAATCTCCCTACAATTTTAACAGAAAGATCAAGGGTATGTTTCGATTCGAAAAAAGATAAAGCTATCAACCAAATTAAGATATTATCAACCTACCCGTAATAAATTATTGAAGATAACAAAGATATTTATACCCCTCAAAGAGGTGCAAACATTGGTAATACATGACTCGAGATAATGCAATTTCGAGCTACAATCTAGGGTGATCAGTATTAGCACTGTAATTTTTAACATTGAACGTACATCTGAGTCTGGAGATTCAAAAATCAGAGTGTCCTTTACAAAATAAACAAAAAACGAACAACCTTCTAGACTTACATTGTTGATCAGGCCTAGAAGTTTAAAAGCTCTAGCTTTCTCCATCTTATATCATAATATACTAATGCTACACGTGTAAGGATATATGTAATAGATTTTGTCCCTAAGACAATTATTATATTTATAAGAGATTACTTATTCTATGAAATTTAAACAACAATCGATCACAAGGTATTCCAATGATTATAATACCTAAGTTAACCAAAAAAAGGTTCATACCATTCCTTCCTCTCGATATATATATATCCATATCCATACATATATAATTCAATTCTATGAAAATTTAGCCCTACTTGAATAACCCACAACACAAGCTTAGTCACGAAGTAACAAAACAAGATAATACAATTAAATTATATCCCTACAACCATGATCCATATGAAAGATAAACTAAGGTAACTGATATCATGGCTTACAAGCCATCTTATCCCCAAGGATGGGGTGCTCAAGTGGGTGTTACAAATCTTATTATCAAGCCTACGTAATCACATGATAGCACCGATTAGGAGTATTACACAAGATATTTCCTAATCTACGTAGATTTTCAAGTTTAGAATGAGCCTTTAAGAAAATCACAAGGATATAAACAATCAAGATTACCAAAAAATTAAATAATTTTCTAGACAATCCTTGAAGTAACTCATTCCATAAAAGCTCCATAAGCCACTTAATTACCTTCCCATAGTTTTCATAGTAAAGAGTCTGTATATGATTGGCTTATCCTAACACTATAACTCGTAGGCAATATTGAACTCAAAATTTAAACTCAGCCCACATAAGCAAGATAAACTCAAGGTATTACCAAATCAAGACGTTAGATATGTTTAAGAGTGTAATCTTATGAACATATTTATTCACAACTTTAGGGCTTGTTTATAGCTTTAAAAGAAAGTAATCTGCTCAGGTGGACACATGGAAGGGAAACCGTCTTGAGCTACTTGAGGGGTCACAGAACCTCACCCAAACTATTTTATATCCATAATCGAGTAGGAGTACTCATTTCCAATAAAGCTATTTAAAAGCAATACAATGTCAAGCTTAGATGGTAGTCTATTTTAGGCTACCCCTTTATCAAACATGACTCGAAATGAACACAATTACTATCAAAATAAATGGATACTCAAAGTCTCAAGTACTTCCCCATATCACCTCCTGTACACCATTAATACCCCCATAGATATAGAACAACTCCTAAATTTTATATTATTTATAAACTATTATTCCTAGACTGGTTTAATAGTGAGAATGAGTTATAACTTATCTCAAACATTCATTAAAAATATTAGAGTATCCAGGTCAAATTATCAGGAGGATTTATTCAATACTTATATATAAAAAGTAAAGAGTGCAGAGAACGAAGAAAGAGTAATAATTCTAAAACACAATAAAAGGAAAATACCCAGTTCAAGATCATTAATATGACTTCCACTTATCACTATTCACACAGGGACTTATTCACCTACTTTATAATGAAAGAGTTAAGTAGGGAAGAATATTGCAATGTCTGCAATAACTGGAAGGATTTAGCAGAAATCCTCTCCACGTAGGTCAGAGCACCACATAAGAAGTAAGAGATCCTTGGCTCCTCTTCGACCATCTTCAGGTACTAAACCTCCTCATAGCCTACATCTGAAAAGGGAAAAAAGGCAGGACTAGGGCATTCATCGGAGCAAAAGGAAATTGGATCTCTTACAGCTGTAGAAATAGGATCTCCAAAAGCTAAAAATGCAGAATGTGGAAGCATCCACGAGGAGTGTAACCAGATAAAAAAATGACTCAAAGAGATGGGGTTTCCATATACTGCCACTATTTGTCAAGATATGCATGGAAAAGGTCTACAACATGGTTCACTTCACCACAAGCAATAAACAGGTTACCAAACTGCTTAGTTCACCTTTCCAGAAAGGACACAACCAATATCATCTTCAAAATAAAAGCATCCTTACTACCCGAGTCATGGGCTAAGCATGGCGTGAAAAGGGAAATAAATGGGAGAAGGTCAAAAAATGACCAGGGATAGATTTCATTAATACTCGACTTAGGAAAAAAGAAAAACCGGTGGCTAGCTCCCCCACCAGCTAATTTCCAACACGCTTTTCCTTAAAGAAGGAAAGATGGAACGACAAGTGTACAACCTCAAAATGTGTATCACTAAAGACCAAGTCCTAAAAAAAATAACACAAGTATATGCAGCCAGCAATGATGAATAAATGGTGGTGTGGGTGGATGCCTCCACACAAGAAAATAAAAACCATTTTATCAAGAACAACTATATTTACAAAGCATACATGATGCCTAGACGACCAAGGAGGAAACATTAAACATTATACATGAACACCATGTCCTAAAAAAAGGTGCCACTAGCAACAAGCTCCTCCTCTTTTGCGTGAAAGAAGGTTCAAGCATGAGAGCGATCAACATTAATATAAAATAGCTTAAAGGTAATTAATAACAATATTGATAAAAATTTGATACTAAAAAAAATGATCATCAAACAAAAATTTGAATTATAATATTATTATTAACATTATTTTTATGATTTTACGGCTAAAAAAAGTTATTAATAATATTAAGGACGACAACCAGGAAAGCTTGAAGAAGCGAGAAAAATATTTTCCTTTAATAGGATAATCATACAGGATGCTATAAGGTCCACATTTAGAGGTGTCGACTATGACTCGAGAAGGCAAGATAGAGAGGGAGGGTGCTAAATCTTCACTGCGACAAGGATGAATTCAACTAATAGTCAATGGGATCATACACACAAGCTTCCCATGTTTAGCAACAAGTTCGTCAGGTCAAGAGCTGGGGTAACATTGAACGGGGCATTACATTCTCCTCCCCTTAAGAAAGTATTGTCCTCAATGTGACATAACACAGAAGGAAGGAAAGGAAGTAAGCATCAAGGAGTAAATAAGGACAAAATTACACCCTATGGTTAACATTTCAGATGTTAGAGCACGACCACGAGGTGGCCTTAGAAACATTTTGGTAGAATGTTTAAATTTGAAATTTATGTGAAGGTTGGTGGCTCCCTCTTATTCATTATTTAATTAGGCTCTTTCCATTTACATTATTCCTAATTCAGGTTTCCTTAAAATTTCATTGTTTTAGAATTTTAGTTTATTCATTCTTATGGGTGCCCAACATGAACTACAATCATAACACCCTACCAGGGTCATACACAATACTAATGATTCACAAACATACTTTTTCATAATTTCATGTCTATACCACATCACAAAAGCTTGACCAACTATAGAAGAGAAAAAGACTCGGTCCACAAACATATTACTTTTCACACATCAATGATTGACATATAATTCTTGAACAAATGTGTACTACAACAACCTCAAATTTCCACAATTCTACGAATGAAGATTTTACATAACTCAGAAAATAGCTACATGTACCTAGGGTTAACAAGCGTATCAATTCCATATCCACAACATCATGAAACAAATCCAACTGACATGAGTAACACGTACATCCTAATACCAAAACAAAAACATCATAACAACTCTGCATACCTTCCAAAGAATCAATCACACACACACACACAAATCTCTTATGCCTCCCTCATTCTCTTATTCCTCCCTCAAGTCTCTTATGCATCCCTCCATATCTTATGCCTCCCTCAAGTCTCTTATGCCTCCCTCAATCTCTTATGCCTCCCTCAAGTCTCTTATGCCTCCCTCAATCTCTTATGCCTCCCTTAAGTATCTTATTCCTCCCTCAATCTCTTATTCCTCCCTCAAAGAGGCCGGTCTCCCTATGGCCCTAGGCACATAGATTCCAGACACCCCTAACCCAAGTGACATAATAACTCGTGGTTCAACAACCCGTTAGTTATCTGTAACTCCTTGGGGCATACCCCCATACAATGAAGCGGGTCCAGAGTTCCAGCCATTCCATGGTGCATCCCATGACACTATTCCACACATCATGACAATAGAATAAACATAACAATCATATTCATATACCAAGTGGAAAAGTACAAGCCTTGGGCAAAGCAGTAAAGTTTTAAAATTTTAAAAAATATCCAAATCCAAGCAAAACAAATGGCCAAATAGCCATAGTTAGTGCAAAAACAAAAATAGGAATGTTAGTACCACAAACCAAGGAAATGCCCAAAATATAAAACATGGAAATCAAGAAAACTGTTGGTCATAGATTTCAATTTACGAATAAAATACATATATAAGAATAAAACCCTACGATGACTATGTGGCCTTAACTGGCCACCAAGGGAGTACTAAATGAGTTGTTGGCAATCAGAACATCGAGCCTCAACTCAAAAAATAACATATCAATAGTATAAATGTCATCATCACTATCTGAATCATCCTACGCCACCACTTCGACAAGGCTAAACACGGTCATAGATGCACATAGGGGTCATCCATACAAAAAACACAAGGAGATAGGGAGAAAGGGGCACAGTTCATCATCTACTGAGCCTAAGGTCAGCCCGTGGTACTCATAACATGCCCCTGACACAATAGTACTCATAACGTATGTAGACTACGACAAAATGGAATTCCCAACAGCTACACATAAAAAGGTTTCACGTAACTCGAAATAATAATTACAGCTATATAGTGTCAAGATGGAAGTAGTATCACTAGACATAAACCAAAATCATAAGAGTACATATAAATTATAATAGAAATACCATAATCCTACCAAAACATCACAAAACATCTCCATATGCCTCCCAAAGCATCACAAAATACTACATATGTCTCTTAAAGCATCACAAAACAACTTCGTATACCTCCTAATGCATCACAAAACAACTCCTTATACCTCCCAAGAAATAAAATAAATATATAATTTTCCTTTTTTCTCCCCAAAAGAGGTCGTTTACCCTTGCTCCCCAAAAGAGGTTGTTTACCCTATGGCCCTAGGCACATAGAATCCAAAAACCTTTAACCCAACTTACATAATAACTTGTTCAGCACACCCCACACATCACAAATGCTAAAAGTTTCCAACACTCCGAAATCAACAATCACACTTCTTCCACACACACAAAAAGACAGCTCTTCACACTTGATTTCTCATCAAATTTCAAAAAAGGAGAAATAATAATCTCTTCTCCAACCCATCAACATACCAATAGTCATGCACTAAGTGACATACACAACATGTGTGCTCACAATATCACAATTACGACATAGTTCACATCATGCCTAAATCACATTACTCTTCCAATATCTACCACCAACCATCATGTAACTACCTTCATCAACTCCAATCTGTCCTAGAGGTTCAACCATGATGAAAGTCTTGTTAAGGTATCTTGTTTACTAAAATGTCTCTTAATTCTTAACTTACGTTCTTATAAAATTCATGTAATGATTCACACAATTATTTTCACAAGGGAGAACTTATTTCTTTTATACTATTGACTAAATAGCTTAAGGCCAAGCTTTCTAAAAGAGGATCAAATGATATGTCAATAAATTGCTTAATTCAAATAAGGAAGATTACATTTTCCATTTCTCATCAATTGGATTCATCTTTAAGGCCTCATTAGTTATTCCACACCCAGATTTTAATGGCTAAGAATATAGCTCCATTGAGGAAAGTAAGATTTCAGGTTAGAACAAATAATCTTCTTTGAAAGGATCTAAATTTTAACATTAGGTAAGAAAAACAATACGTCAAGGCAAAGGTTAAGGGGGGGAAACATTGAAAAATGGTTTTTTCAGGGTCTCATCCTACTTATTATCAGTCTTTTATTCTAAGAATTTATCAAATTATTTAAAATTTCACCTTTAGACTTTGCTTGATTAATTTTGACAAAGAGGTAAACCATTTACATTTCGAACGATAGAGAGAGATCAAAGGGTTTCTTAATAAATTTCCTCCTACTTATACAACCTTATTATCTTCCAAAAACTAATCATTTATTTCACCATAAGACCATTAAGAATTCACTATAAAAGGATAATGTTGATTTGTTTAGTTTGGGGAGGGGAACACAAGGTATATATGTATTTACTATAAAAGATAGTTTCTTTTTTGGACGCTTAAGGCTCAATTGTTATCAAGAAGATCATAACTACATTATCCCTTTCTTTTAATACATTTATAAGAATTACTAACCCACTTTATTATGCCTAGGTTTACATTTATGCCATGACCTAGAGGGAGCTATTACACAAAATTTTAACTCAAAGATACGTTTATCATTACCCTGTTTGTGAAACTATACATGGTTACACATTTTATCCATCACGACATACAAACCCAAAGGTGGCGAAGGATTCTAATGAACTTTGACTTGAAAACAAAAAGGTAACAATATTGGTCAAATCCAAGCTAAGCTATCTTTCAAATTTGTTATAATACAATTAATTACTCAAACAAAGTTGTGATCTAGTTATATTATTTACAATATTATTTACAAGTTCCGTTTTCAGACACATGCGACAACATTACCCATAGTACAAACTGGGCCCATCAAACTTTCCAAACAAACAAAAATTTAGAGGCTCTCAACAAAAATAAAGCACATACGAACAAACGAGCTTCGAAGCAACACCGATGCAACTCTCCCTTTTCTACCCACGAAGGCCATCTGCACATTTATAGCCTGAGTCAGTTCACGAGAACTGAGCATGATAAAGACTACACATAGGAATAGTATGCTACCATTAACAATATCATGAAATGAACCTTCTATTTAATGAAATAGTGCTAAGCTCTAAACCTCTACAACTTCTTTAATCATGCTAGAAGATTTAGTATTTTCACATTAAGAATGAAGCCATAAACAAGAGTGTTATGAACATTGTTCCTAAAACAACCAAAAGTCTAACCATCATTCTAGTAGGGGTCAATGACCCAATGAGTTCGAAACAAAGTGATGAGTGTATTGGGATGTGAATCTTGTAATCGTATGTATTATATGATTGAAACCCCAATACTCAAACATCAATCAACATTTCCTTAAATAAACCATATGATCTAATAGATTTAAAGTTAAAAATTCAACATCACATGCTAACCACTATTTTCCCCTTCAAAGAAAATCAACATAAGATCATCTTACCATGCTAACAACAGTCAAAAGTAAGATAAAAGGAATAACCCATATTTAGTAAATCAAACATTAAAGTAAATCTAATGCCACTAAACCAAGATTTAAAATTAAGATCAATCAATTTAATTACCCTTGAACCTATATCAATAAAATTTAAGCAAACCATCCCAAAGGAACCCGTATGACGATGTTACAAATTGCACTTAGCCATATCACCTCCAACTAGAAACAAAAATCCTAAGCTTCCTTAATTTATTCCAACACCCTCTACCTTGAGTCAAATACCTTAAAAACTAAAACACAAGTCATTTATATTAAACAAATAAAACCCTCTCTCTTATTTCTTTTGAACATAAGCAAATATCTCGGAATCTCATAAATGAATAACCAAAGTCTTAAACCAGGTGAAACTTTCCTTAGTCACATCAAATAATAGTAATTATAATTAGTAAATAACCAGAGTCATGTCAAAAGTAATACTTCCCTCTATCATCACAAAAATCATGATCCTTCCTATTTGTAACAGCTGGAGGGTAAATCACCCTTATCCAACCTACTAGGTAATGGATTGCCTTAAGTTATCAAAAGATGGCAACAATGATTCCCGACCGTAATAACAAACAAAGAAGATAATCAACCAAACTCCTCTTAATAGTTAAGACTTTACCATTATCCAGATTTCTTCTTATTTTATCATGAAAGGTAAGGCATCGGCTAGAAAAAGGCATCCTACTCATTAAGATTCATGCAGCCAAGTTAGCTAGACCTTTTTATCTCATAGATACGAAATGCATCTACTCACCAACTTTAGCCTGAGCCCCATTTACCCTGTTGTCCTCATGATACTGACTTTACACAATCAAAGGAGAGTATAGGAGGGTACACAACACTAAACCTTGTTTAGAAGTTAAAAAAAGTTCATGGAAATCAAACACACTTACCCCTCAGTCAGATATATACTTAGATTCACAACCTCAAAATAAGGAAAACCGGATTTAGACTACAACACAGAAACCCATCAAAACTTGCCAATACAGGTTCACAGAACCTAACAACCCCTCCTAAGTAGAATTAAAAACAAAATGCCAATGGTCAAAGGATAATATTATCTCTCATGTTTATAAAAAAAAACATCGGTTAGAGTATCCAATCCATTAACAACTCACAGTGAACATAGCAAATAATCATTCAAGTAAATTAGTAACCCAAGCTTATCAGTGCACTCTCTATTATTTTTATCAGTTGCATAGAATCGAATCTTCATTGAAGGGGTGTTTATTCCTAAGAGATAATGCCTATATTATCTTATCATCCTTCCCAAACTTAGGGTAGGTTTATCAAAGTGTATTTTCACATAAGCAAACATCATCAAAAGAGAGAGATGATGATCAAATGGTGAGCATCTAAGGGACGCGGCTAAATTTTAAAGTATCCATCCCCAGGAATAAATCCCATGAAGAGTTTAAAAAAACCCCCTAAGGCATCACATATCGGTCTCAAAGTAAGGACAAAAAATGCATTCATCATAGATTCACGTAAAAGAACCCAACAAGCTAGTCCTTAATATTTCTGTATGATTTAAAACGTAATAACAAGAAGAAAGTTAAGTATCCCTAAAACCATTGGTATACAGGCAACAACAAGAGCAAGTGAAAGGTCAAGTGCCAAGACCATTTGCAGAACCAAATCTAGCAAGGGATCATCCCAAGAAGCAACTAACACAGGAGAGAAACTAAAAACATAACCTGGAAGATGAGAATCGATAGAAAAACCACAAAATAACCCCAAGCAACAGCCACTTCAGTAAATAAAATAAAATTTCTTTCATGCTATGGTTAATGTTAACATAGTAGATAGATGAGAAGAAATTATCATGTCTGGAAAATGTTTCCACATGCTCAATGCATCTAACAGGGCCTTTGATGTAACAACTTAGTGAATCTTCCACATTTTTACTTGTTGGGCGCCTAAAACAGTCCATGGCTTTACATTTTAGCATTGGCATGGGGTTTGCAACAAGGCTAGGAGTGCTCTCCACTGAACCCATCACATATATTTTCTAGAGTTTCAGAGCATCCATTCAGAAAACCAACTGAAAACTCTCCACCAGATCCATGTGAGAACCAAGGAAAAAGGGAACTCCTTAGATGTTCCTACACATAGCCTCCTACAAGGAACAAAAAGGGCATTCCATGCAGCCAACCTTGGCATGAGACTGGTAACATGAGCAGGTAGAAAAGGATCCCAGGTATAAAAGATAAAAAACTTGTAATAAGTGATAGGTGCATCCAACATACACCAGTAGTTTTGAAGACTTTTCAACAACCTCACGAGACTGCCATGATTGGAAAGATCCTCACAAGAGGAGCTGCAACAAGTTCGCTTCACCACATGCAAAAGAGACCAATTACCAGTTCTGAAGATTGAATAACCAATCCCATCTTAAAATAAAAGCGACCAAACTTCCTGGTTGGGCCAAGTTTCCTTCCCCAAAAAAGAATAAAAAACTTCAAACCAAGAAGGTTTCATTAATACAAAAAAAAAAGTTAAAAGAAGGTGACTAGTCCCCTACCAGGCCAACACGTCTTGACTTAAAAAGACTATTAATGGAGTGGTAGGTGCTCCACCTCCAACGCATTTCACTAATGACCAAGTCTTTAAAAAAAAAAACTAAGTGTATGCGGCTGGCAGGGATGAATAAATGGGTGGGGTGGGTGGATGCCTCCACACAAACAAAAAAAACAAATGTTTTACCAACAAAATGTTATAAATACAAAGCATGCAAGGATGCCTAGTACGGTAAGGAGGAAAACATTAAACATTAAACATGAACACCACTCCTAAACAATGGCATCACCAACAACAAGCTCCTCCTCTTGCGCGAATCGGGGCTCGGTCACGAGAGCGGTCAAAAATAAATAAAATATCTTAAAGGTAATTAATAATATTCATGAAAATCGACGCAAAAAATAAAATAATCGTCAATCGAACAACTAAAATAATAATAATATTATTATTATTTTATTATTTTTAAACTAAAATAATAATTATTAATCATATTAATAATGACAACAATCAAGCACGACAAAACCAGAACAAGATTTTCCTTTAATAGGGTAATCAATAGGGCTACAAGCCCTCCACAAGAAGCAATCGACTAGGACACAGAAGGAAAGATGGGAGGAAGGATGTTAATCCTTCTCTGTGACAAGGTCGAAATTCAACTAACGACCAACAGGAACTCACACAACCTTCCCATGCCTAGAAACAGGGTCACCGAAGTATGGGACTAAGTATCCATCGAACAAGGCATTACATTCTCCTCCCCTTAAGAAAGCATCATCCTCGATGCAACATAACATTGAAGGAAGGAAAGGTGGTAAGCATCAAGGAACAGATAAAGGTGAAAGTACACCCTATGGTTAAAATTTAATCGTTAAAGCACAACCATGGGGTGGCCTTAGAAACATTTTGGCAGAATGATTAACTTTCAAGGTTCTGTGAAGATTGGTAGTCCCCTCTTATTCATTATTTAATTAGACTCTTTCCATTTACAGTATTCCTAATTCAAGTTCTTTAAAATTTCATTGTTGTAATTTTAGTTTATTCATTCGTGTGGGTGCCCAACATGAATTGTTATCACAACACCCTACCAGGGCCATACACAACACTAAGGATTCACAAGCATAACTTTACATACTATCATGACTGTACCACACCACAAGAGCTTAACCAAATTATGGAAGAGAACATGCTCTTTCCACATGAAATCATACTTGACACACATCTATGACTGACATACAATATTCGAACAAAAGTGTACTTCAACAACCAGAATTTTCCACAATTCCACAGATGAAGATTTCACATAACTCAGAACAATAGCTACAGGTACATAGTGTCAACAAGGGCATCAATGCCATATCCACAACATCACAAAACATATCCAACTAACATGAGTAACACATACATCATAAGACCACTCCCAAGACATCACAATAACTCAACATATATCCCGAAACATCAATCACTACACACAAATCTCTTATGCCTCCCTCAAGTCTCTTATGCCTCCCTCAAGTCTCTTATGCCTCCCTCAATCTCTTATGCCTCCCTCAAGTATCTTATGCCTCCCTCAAATCTCTTATGCTTCCCTCAAATCTCTTATGCCTCCCTCAATGAGGTTGGTTTCCCTATGGCCCTAGGCACATAGAGTCCAGACACCCCTAACCCAAGTGACATAATAACTCGTGGTTCAACAACCCACTAGTTATCTATAACTCCTTGGGGCGTACCCCCATACAATGAAGCGGGTCCATAGGTCCAACCATTCCATGGTGCATCCCATGACCCTATTCCACACATCATGACAATAGAACCAACATAGTAATTTGATCCAAATGCCAAGTGGCAACGTACAAGCCTTGGGCAAGGCGGTACAATCTTAAAATTTAAAAGAAGATCCAAAACCAAGAAAAACAAATGGCCAAATAGCCATAGTTAGTGCAAAAATCCACATGTTAGTACCACAAACCAAGGAAATGCCCAAAATGTAAAACATGGCAATCAAGAAAACTGTTGGTCCTTGCAAAAATAACATAAAAAGTTCAATTTACAAATAAAATACATATATAAGAATAACACATTACGATGACTATGTGGCCTTATCTGGCCACCAAGGGGGTACTCAACGAGTTTTTGGCACTCAGAACATCGAGCCTCAGCTCACAAAATAACATATCAATAGTACAACTGTCATCATCTCTATCTGAATCATCCCACCACCACTTCGACAAGGCTAAACACAGTCATAGCTACACTTAGGTTGCATCCATACAACAACCACAAGGAGAGAGAGGAGGAGCACAGGTCATCATCTACTGAACCTAAGGTCAGCTTGAGTTACTGGCCCATGGTACACATTCCCTCACTCCAAACATACACTTTTACCGATTTCCCTCAGGGTCGGTTAGCGTAAGGTTCACAACATAACATGCAACTACATCACTAACACAATGGTGGTTCACACACATTAACCATAACATCTTACGCATGGTACCGATATAGGGTATATCACATACATTACATTCACGGTTTACAACACACCACATCACCACATGCTGCACCCAAAGTGCAATCATTGTATGATAGGGATCATATACTCACCATATGTCCCAAATTTATGACATTAATCATTACATATTACATGAATTTTACTTATGATGAGCACAATTACAACATACAGTCAATCACCATATAACATGGGAATACACATATTTCTACACAAATGATAATGACATCATTAAGAAATCCAGTTCACTACAACCAACCTTGTCATACAACATATCAGCACACCCACACATCACAAATGCCAAAAGGATCCAACACTCCGAAATCAACAATCACATTCTTCCACACACACAACAAGACAATGTTTCACACTCAAATTCTCATAGAATTCCTAAAAAGGAGAGAGAATACTCTCATCTCCAACATATCAACATGCCAATAGGTATGCACTAAGTGACATACACAACACGTGTTCTCACAATATCACAATTACGACATAGTTCACATCATGCTTAAATCACATTACTCTTCCAATATCAATATCCACCACCAATCATGCAACACCATCATCAACTCCAAACTGTCCCAGAGGTTCAAGATGCATGAACCTCCGCTCTGATACCAAGTGTAACACCTGCTAAAACACACCCACAAATACAACACTGAAAAACTTAGATAAATTTTTTTTTACTTACTTGGAGTTTACACGACACAACAAGAGATTACAATGGGCTACCACCAACTCATGATAGGCTTGACACAACATTGACCACATAAGGTACAAGGAAATCATATGCTCACACATGAAACTATTCACTTTCCCATTTCGACAGAACATCACATACAAGTCCAAACACAAAACACACTTACAGTTTAGGGGCATCCCACAGGAAAGTATTGTTAAGGTTTCTTGTTTACTAAAATGTCTCTTAATTCTTAACTTACGTTCTTATAAAAGATTCATGTAATGATTCGAACAATTATTTTCACAAGGGAGAACTTCTTTCTTTTATACTTATTGACTAATAAAGATCAAGTTTTCTGAAAAGAGGATCATTTATAATATGTCAAAACTTGCTTAATTCGTTTGATTTAAAAAACAATTTTCCCATTCCTCAAAGGTTATTTATTCATATCAAGATACTGAATCTTTTACCTAACCTCCAATGCACAAGGTGACGAGCAAAGCTCCGTTTTAGGGAAAGTACAACTTAGATTACAAATCTTTTTGGAAGAAGCTAGAGGAAGGAAACATAAAATTGGATTCATCTTTAAGGCCTCATTAGTTATTAGTTTGGATTTTAATGGCTAAGGATATATCCATAATGATTAAATATTTCCTTTAGGCTTCTCTGATGAGATTGACATAGGTAGACACAATACATTTTCAAAGGGTGAGCTAGATTGAAGGGTTTTTAATCAGTCTCCTCCTACTTATTATAACCTTATTACCTTCCAAAAACTAAATATTGATTTCACCTTAATTTGTGTAAGAACTCACCAAGAGGGAGAACAATGTTAATTAGTTTAGCTAGGGTAGTAAGGTATAAAAAAATTTCTTTACAAAATAAAGTTTCTTCTTTGAACACTTAATGGCTCAATTGTTATCAAGCAGATCACAACTACATTATTCTTATTTTTTAATACATTTATAAGAATTACTAACCCACTTTAATATGCCTAGGTTTACATTTATGCCATGACCTAGAGGGAGCTATTACACAAATTTTAAACTCAAAGATACGTTTATCATTACCCTGTTTTGTGAAACTATACATGGTTACACATTTTATCCAACATGACATACAAACCCAAAGGTGGTGAAGGATTCTAATGAACTTTGACTTGAAACAAAAAGGTAACAATATTGGTCAAATCCAAGCTAAGCTATCTTTCAAATTTGCTATAATACAATTAATTACTCAAACAAAGTTGTAATCTGGTTATATTATTTCCAATATTATTTACAAGTTCCATTTTCAGACACATGCGACAACATTACCCATAGTACAAACTGGGCCCATCAAACTTTCCAAACAAACAAAAATTTAGAGGCTCTCAACAAAATAAAGCACATACGAACAAACAAGCTTCGAAGCAACACCGATGCAACTCTCCCTTTTCTACCCATGAAGGCCATCTACACATTTATAGCCTGAGTCAGTTCACGAGAACTGAGCATGATAAGGACTACACATAGGAATAGTATGCTACCATTAACAATATCATGAAATGAACCTTCTATTGAATGAAATAGTGCTAAGCTCTAAACTTCTACAACTTCTTTACTCATGCTAGATTATTTAGTATTTTCACATTAATAATGAAGCCATAAAAAAATGTTATGAACATTGTTCCTAAAACAACCAAAATTCTAACCATCATTCTAGTAGGGGTCAATGACCCAATGAGTGCGAAACAAAGTGATGAGTGTATTGGGATGTCAATCATGTAATCGTATGTAATATATGATTGAAACCCCAATACTCAAACATCAATCAAAATTTCCTTAAATAAGCCAAATGATCTAATAGATTTAAAGTTAGAACTTCAACATCACATACTAACCACTATTTTCCCCTTCCAAAGAAAAAGTCAACATAAGATCATCTTACCATGCTATGTACAACAGTCAAAAGTAAGATAAAAGGAATAACCCGTATTTAGTAAATCAAACAATTAAAGTAAATCTAATGCCACTGTCTTACCAAGATTTAAAATTATAGATCAATCAATTTAATTACCCTTGAACCTATAACAATAAAATTTAAGCAAACCATCCAAAGGAACCCATATGACGATGTTACATGAATTGCACTCAGCCATATCACCTCTAACAGATCACCAAAAAAATCCTAAGCTTCCTTAATTTATTCCAACACCCTCATTTGAGTAAAATACCTTAAACAAATGAACCACAAGTCTTTATATTAAACAAATAAAACCCTCTCTCTTATTTCTTTTGAACATAAGCATATTATTTTATCTCACCACTCCTAGGTACCTCCAACTCTCAATTAGGAATATAATGAATAACCAAAGTCTTTAAACTAGGTGAAACTTTCCTTAGTCAGATCAAATAATAGTAATTATAATTAGTAAATAACTAAAGTCATGTCAAAAGTAATATATTCCCTCTATCATCACAAATAAATCGTGATCCTTCCTATTTGTAACAGTTGGAGGGTAATCACCCGTATCCAACCTACTAGGTAATGGATTGCCTTAAGTTATCAAATGATGGCAACAATGATTCCCAACCGTAATAAAACAAACAAAAGAAGATGATCAACTAAATCTCCTCTTGTAATAGTTAAGACTTTACCATTATCCAGAAATCTTCTTATTTTATCATGAAAGGTAAGGCATAGGCTGGAACGAGACATCCTACTCATTAAGGTTCATGTAAATCAGTTAGCTAGACCTTTTTATCTCATATATACAAATGCATCTACTCACCAACTTTAGCCTGAGCCCCATTTACCCTATTTTCCTCATGATACTGACTTTTCCACATAGTCAAAAGAGAGTATAGGATTGTACACAACACTAAACCTTGTTTAGAAGTTAAAAAAAAAGTTCACATAGCTCGAACACACTTACCCGTCTGTCAGATATATATAAATCCAAGTCAAAATTTCAAATAAGAACTCAGATTCACAACCTCAAAATGAGGAAAACCGGATTTAGACTACAACACAGAAACCCATAAAAACATTGCCAACGCATGTTCATAGAACCTAACCGTCCCCCTACTAAGAGGAATTTAAAACAAAATTCCAATGGTCAAAGGATAATATTATCTCTCATGTTTATAAAAAAAATAAACACTAGGTTAGAGTATCCAACTCCATTAATAGATCAAAGTCAACATAGCAAATATGCATTCAAGTAAATCAGTAACCCAAGATTATCATTGTACTCTCTATTATTTTTATCAACTGCATAGACTCAAATCTTCATTTTGAAGTGGTGTTTATTCCTAAGAGATAATGCCTATATTATCTTATTATCCTTCCTGGACTTAGGCTAGGTTTAACAAACTGTATTTTCACATAAGAAAAAATCATCAAAATAGAGACATGATGATCAAATTGGTGAGCATCTGAGGAACACATTGCTAAATTTTAAAGTATCCATCCCCAAGAATAAAGACAAAACACAACAAATATTCCATGAAGAGTATAAAAAAATCCCCTAAGGCATCACATATCAGTCTCAAAGTAAGGACAAAAATGCATGCATCAAAGATTCACGTAAAAGAACCCAAAAGCTAGTCCTTAATATTTACGTATGATTGAAAATTTCCAAATAACAAGAAGCAAGTTAAGTATTTCTGACAATCATTGGTATCAGGCAGCAGCAAGAGCAAGTGAAAGATCAAGACCATTTGCAGAACCAAAATAGTAAGGGATCATCCCAAGCAGGACCACTGGTATACACAGGTGACAACAAAAAATAATGACCCATAAAGATCAGATTGATAGAACAACCATAAGACACCCCAAGCAACAACCACTTCAACAAATAAAAGAAAATTCCTTTCATGTTATGGTTAATGTTAGCATAGTAGACAAGATGAGAAGAAATTATCATGCCTGATCCAATTGGACGTAAAAAAAATTCGCACCCAGGATTTCACATGTCTTAAAACATGGTCAAGGATTTATAGTCGATTCTAGGAGTTTCCAACACCAACTCATCACATAACTGTTCTATATTCTACAGCTCCATTTTACATAATAATGCATGCTGAAAAACCATTACTAACAAATTCCACATATACATGAACCAACAAATAAACCCTTGAATTGCAAAGAAAAACATACTGGATTCCTACATCATCTATCACTCTGATACCATGAAAGGAGCAATAAGAATATTGTTCCAATTCATGATCTCAGATGATAATAGCACACCACATTAGATTTGCAAAAAAAAAGAGCTAAAATACCAGATATGGAAATCCATCATAATCCATAATGCTCAATACATTACAATAGAATGACTTGAATTATTCAATAAGAAAGATGTACATATAGGAGGAGGGAAGTGTAACTACTACCTAAATCAGTGGTGAAGAACTCCCACTAACTGATACTGGTAGTTAAGTTAACTCCAAAAGACTAGTAAGCTAACTTCACATAACTGAGAAGCTAACTCAACACAACTAGTAAGCTAACTCCACACAACTAGTACACCTAAGCAAGCTAACCCAACAAGTGTATGCATAACACAAGTGTAAGAATTATCCTAATAAATAAATAAAAGGATAAATAATAACCTACACTAACACCCTCCCGTAAGCATAGCTTAGGTGGGTGGAAAAGAAGGTGGGTCATGGCAATAAGGCCTGATGAGGTACCCACGTATAACAACTAGAAAAAATGAACACCGCAAGGTACCCAAAACCAGTAATAACAAAGTAGAGAGCAAAATCCTGCTACAAGATATCCTTAGAAGCTCGACTCCAAAAACTTGTACAATGATTGAAGAAGTGTGGTGAAAACTATGGTTTGAATCCATTGCTCGATCATATAACTCAAAAATAAATGACACTGGGCTTCACTAAAATAGCTCCATGTAAGGAGACTATCAATGGAGTGATGTTGAAAAGTGAAAAACAAACACCAAACATAATTTGATCTATTGCTACAAATAGGTGTGCCACGATCCAAGAAAAACCAAGGCAACAAGGCAAGGACATGAGATCCAAATAAATAGGAGTGCCACGATCCAAGAAAAAGCCAAGGTAACAAGGCAAGGGCATGAAACCCAAAGAAAAAGTATCAACACCACACCCTCCCATACTGTAGTGTGAATGGGTAGAGTGACACCACAGATCTGTATGAGTTGTCAAAATCAACTACTCAAACACTAACAAACTAATACTGGGTTCCACCAGAATAGCTCCCCCATAAGAAAGACTGTCAACATGCCAAAAAAAAGTGTCAAAATACATAGTCCAAAATATCTCAACAAATAAGAGAGATATAAATGTATACACCCATATATACAAGAATGTAATACCCAAAATTTTAGGATGTTGGGCTCAACCGAAAATGCATCCACAAGTGATCACAACACCCTCCCGAATTTGGCACTTTATAATTGAGTGCATGTAAATATTACAATGAGTAATAATACCTTTTAAATTTGAAAATGTGTATAAAAATTCTCACCAACGCGTAGATCTCAAAAAAATACACAATTTCGAAAAAAAATGTGTCACCTTAATCCGAGCTAACGAATCAAAAGTTATGAGCTCTAAAAGGTTTTCTATTAAAATAATATTTTAATGCTGATCTTTTTAAAAGGTACACATGACACCCAAATGTCCAAAGGGTAAAAAAGTGCATCCACATGATACATTATTGCGACCAAAGGACAAAATCCTTACTACGCCTAAAACCTAAAATGTCCAGAGGGTAAATCATTACATCTAGAGGGTACACACTTATATCCAATGGATAAAAGAATGCACCTAGAGGGTACAAATCTACATCCAGTGGATAAAAGAATGCATCCAAAACCAAAATACCCAGAGGGTAAAAGAATGCATTCGAAAGGTACACGCTTATATCCAATGGATAAAAGAATGCACCCAGAGGGTACAAATCTGCGTCCAGTGGATAAAAGACTGCATCCAAAACTAAAATACCCAGAGAGTAATAAAATGCATCCGGAAGGTACACACTTATATCTAATGGATAAAATAATGCACCCATAGGGTATAGATCTGCGTCTAGTGGATAAAAGACTGCATCTAAAACCAAAATACCCAGAGGGTAAAAGAATGCATCTGGAAGGTACACGCTTATATTGTACAATGGATAAAAGAATATCTAGAGGGTGCAGATATGCATCTAGTGGATTTGCATCAAAAACTGAAATACCCAAAGGGTAAAATAATGCGTTCAGAAGGTCACACTTATATCCAATGGACAAAAGAATGTACCCAGATTTGACTGTCTCAAAACATGGGAAAGTTTACAGTCGATTCTAGCACCTTCCAAATCTAATTTTGCACTTTTTTTGCATAAAAATGCATACTGTAAAAAATTGCTAACAAATTCCATAGACATGAAAAAAAATAAACCCTTGCTTGCAAAGAAAAACTTACAAATGGATGTCTACATCATCTATGTAGCTCTAATACCATGAAAGGAACAATAAAAAGATTGTTCCAAGCCGCGATCTCAGATGATAATAGCACACCACATTAGATTTGCAAAACAGTGAAGAGTTAAAATACCATGTATGGAAATCCATCATAATCCATAATGTTCAATACATTACAATAGAATGACTTGAATTATTCAATAAGAAATATGTACATATAGGAGGAGGGAAGTGTAACTAATACCTAAATCAATGGTTAAGAACTCCCACTAACTAATACTGGCAGTTAAGTTAACTCCAAAAGACTAGTAAGCTAACTTCACATAACTGAGAAGCTAGTTATCAACACAACCAGTAAGCTAACTCCACACAACTAGTACACCTAAGCAAGCTAACCCAACAAGTGTAGGGCTAACACAAGTGTAAGAATTATCCTGATAAATAAATAAAAGGATAAATAATAACCTACACTAACAATCTCAGAGCTTTTCAATGGATGTACACTCACAACCACCTTGACACAAATTAAATACAGAAAGAGATATACAGGCTTCTCAAATAACTTCTAATAAAAATAGGCTCTGTTAAGACATTTTTTGATTAGAATAAATTTCACTGTTAATCCCTCACAAGGATTAAGTTTACGCGGCCAAGCCTAAATATGTTCCACCATTTAAACATTAGAGCAACAGATCCCTTTTCCCCCCAAACATCCAGGTTGGGTGCCACTTGCCTGCAATGAAATGCCCATCGAAAAAATTCCCTAGAAGATTTTCAGATCTACAAATTAAGTTAAAGGTGCCAACACGATCTTTACTTAAAGAATATCTCCTGAGTGGTAGGTGCTCCTTCCTCCATGAAAATCACTAAAGACCTTCTTTCAACAAAATAACCAAGTGTAAATGGCCAGCTAATGAATGTCAAATGGTGGGGTCCTTGGATGCCTCCACATAAATAAAAAAAAAAATTTATCAACAAAAGCTATTTTACAAGGCATGCAAAGACCTAGATGGCCAAGGAGGAACATCAAACAGATTCAAACATTAACACCATGCCCTAAACAAAGGAAATACCAAGAAATCAAGCTCCTCTTACGGAATTTTTAGGCTAAAAATGAGAGGAACAAAAGGTGAAGAAAATAAGTAGCTCAAAGGTAATTAATAATATTCATGAAAATCGACACAAAAAATAAAATAATCGTCAATTGAAAATTAAATAATAATAATATTATTATTATTTTTACAACCTAAAATAAAATAATTAATCAATCATATTAATAACGATCAACAGGAAGTTTGATAAAGTGAGAACAAGATTTGTCCTTTAATAGGATAATCATACAGGACGCTACAAGGTCCAAAACTAGAGGTGTCGACTATGACTCGAGAAGGAAAGATGGAGAGGGAGGGTGCTAAATCTTCACTGAGCAAGGACAAAGTCAACTAACAGTCAATGGGATCACACCCTCAACCTTCCCAGGCTTAGCAATAGGGTCGTCGGGGAAAGAGCTGGGGTAACGTCAAATGGGGCATTGCATTCTCCTCCCCTTAAGAAAGCATCTTCCTCAATGCGACATATCACTTAAGGAAGGAAAGGTGGTAAGCATCAAGGAACAGATAAAGGATGAAATTGCACCCTATGGTTAAAATTTAATCATTTAAATCACAGACCATGGGAAGTGGTCCTTAGAAACATTTTGTTAGAATTTAACTTTCAAATTTTTCTGAAGATTGGTAGTTCCCTCTTATTCATTATTTAATTTGTTTCTTTCCATTTACAATTTTCTTGATTCAAGTTCTCTAAAATTTCATTGCTGTAAAATCTTAGTTTATTCCTTCTTGTGGGTGCCCAACATGAACTGTTATCACAACACCCTACCAGGGTCATACACAACACTAATGATTCACAAGCATAAATTTTACATACTTTCATGATTGTACCACACCACAAGAGCTTAACCAAATTATGGAAGGGAGAACATGCACGGTCCACATAACATATACTTGTCACACATCTATGACTGACATACAATACTCGAACAAAAGTTTACTAAAGAACAACCATGAACTTTCCACAGTTCCACAAATAAAGATTTCACATAACTCAGAACAATAGTTATAGGTACATAGTGTACACAAGGGCATCAACGCCATATCCACAACATCAAAAAACATATCCAACTAACATGAGTAACACATACATCATAATACCACTCCCAAGACATCACAATAACTCAACATATATCACCACAAACATCAATCTCTATGCCTCACACAAATCTCTTATGCCTCCCTCAATCTCTTATGCCTCCCTCAAGTCTCTTATGCCTCCCTCAAACAATGCTCTTATGCCTCCCTCAATGTCTCTTATGCCTCCCTCAAGGAGGTCAGTTTCCCTATGGCCCTAGATACATAGAGTCTAGACACCCCTAACCCAAGTGACATAATAACTCATGGTTCAACAACCCACTAGTTATCTGTAACTCCTTGGGGCATACCCCCATACAACGAAGCGGGTCCATAGGTCCAACCATTCCATGGTGCATCCCATGACCCTATTCCACACATCATGACAATAGAACCAGCATAACAATCCAATCCAAATGCCAAGTGGCAAAGTACAAGCCTTGGGAAAGGCGGTAAAAATTTAAAATTTAAAAGAAGATCCAAATCCAAGAAAAAAAAATGGCCAAATAGCCATAGTTAGTGCCAAATATCCACATGTTAGTACCACAAACCAAGGAAATGCTCAAAATATAAAACATGGCAATCAAGAAAATTGCTGGTCCTTACAGAATAAAGTAAAAAGTTCAATTTACAAATAAAATACACATATAAGATAATTGTCACATTATGATGACTATGTGGCCTTATCTGGCCACCAAGGGGGTACTCAATGAGTTTATGGCACTTGGAACATCGAGCCTCATCTCGTAAAATAACATATAAATAGTACAACTGTGATCATCTCTATCTGAATCATCCCGCCACCACTTTGACAAGGCTAAACCCAGTCATAGCTACACTTAGGTTGCATCTATACAACCACCATAAGGAGAGAGAAAAAGAGGAGCACAGGTTCATCATCTACTAATAAGCCTAAGGTCAGCTCGAGTTACTGTCCCATGGTACACATTTCCTCACTCCAAACATACACTTTTACCGATTTCCCTTAGGATCGGTTAGCGTAAGGTTCACAACATAACATGTAACTACATCACTAACACAATGGTGGTTCACTCACATTAACCATAGCATCTTATGCATGGTACCAATACAGAGTATATCACATACATTACATTCATGGTTTACAACACACCACATTACCACATGCTAATACCCAAAGTGTAATCATTATACGATAGGGATCATATACTCACCATATGTGCCTAAATCATGAACATGAATCATTACATATTTGCACATGAATTACAATTATGATGAGCACTATTACAACATACAATCAATTTCCATATAACATGGGAATACACACATTTCTACACAAATGATAATGACATCATTAAGAAATCCAATTCACTACAAACCAACCTTTTCATACAAACATATCAAGCCCACACATCACAAATGCCAAAAGGATCCAACACTCCATGAAATCAAAATCACAATTCTTCCACACACACAAGCAACATAACATCACACTTGAATTCTCATAGAATTCTTGGAAAGGAGGAAGAATACTCTCATCTCCAAGCACATCAACATGCTAATAAAGTACGCACTAAGTGTCATACACAACATGTGCGCTCACAATATCACAATTACGACATAATTTACATCATGCTTATATCACATTACTCTTCCAATATCCACCACCATCACACAACACCATCACCATCCTATCATGCAAACTACACCATCTGTCAATAGATTTCGAGAGCATGAACCTCCTCTCTGATACCAAGTGTAACAACCTGCTAAAAACAAAGGTACACAAATACAACATTGAAAAAACTTGGAAAATGTTTTTTTTTTTGACTTGCTTGGAGTTTACACGACAACACAAGCAAGATCATTCCTATGGGCTACACCAACTCTGTGATAAGCTTGACACAACACTGACCACATAGGCAACAAGGAAACATATGAACACCCAACATGAACAATTCACTTTTCTCTTCGACAAGGCACATACGTAATAGTCCAACCACAAACACACTTACACTTTAAGAACATCCCATGAAAAATCATGTTTAAGGTTTCTTGTTTACTAAATTTCTTAAATCTTAACTTACTTTCTTATAAAGATTCATGTAATGATTCCACACTAATTTTTTTACCAAGGGATCAATTTCTTTTATACTTATTGACTAAAGAGATGAAGACCAAGCTTTCTAGAAAAGAGGATCATCAATTATGATTTCAAAAACTTGCTTAATTCATTTGATTAAAGAACAAGCAATTTCCTCACAAGGTTAATTAATCTTACTCAAATCGCCATTGAAACTTATTCCACACCTCCAATGGTAAGAGCAATAGGTGATAAGCACAAGCTCTATTTGAGGGAAAGTAAACGGCTTTTAGAGCGGAACAATAATCTTCCACCCTGTCATAAAGGATCAAATTTTAACATCACTTAAGAAAGATGATTACAATGAGCACAAGGCTAGGAAGTTAAGCTTATTGTCTAAGGAGATAAATCAAAAAGAATTCATCTTTAAGGCCTGCATTGGTTATTAAACTCTTGATTTTATTGAGTGCTAAGGATTTATCACCATTGTTCAGAAATTTCATTTAGACTTTCTTGATGAAGATTTGACAAACGGTAAACAAATTTCACATTTAAGTACAATGGATTGAGAGGAGATTGAAGGGTTTCTTAATGTTTCCTCCTACTTATATAACCATCATTATCTTCCAAAAACTAAACATTGATTTCACCATAAGGTTATTTTGGAATAACTCACCAAGAAAGATGAATAATGTTGATTAGTTTAAATAGGGTTGAAACAACAAATAAATTTTCTTTACAAAAGAATTAGTTTCATCTTTGATTAACTTAAAGGAATCAAGTTATCAAGTAGATCACAACTACATTATTGCTTTTTTTTTTAATACTTTTATAAATATTACTAACCCACTTTATTATGCCTAGGTTTACATTTATGCCATGACCTAGAGGGAGCTATTTTGACATTATTTTGGAAAAATATGTTATCATTAACTAGTTCATCAGAAACTATACATGTTACACATTTTATGAACCAAGTCCCTCAAAGTGTATTTATTAAGTGATTCTAAGTGATCAATATTGAAAGTTGGAATAGCCTGGCAATTATTTCAAGTCCAACATTTGTTGAAGCCTATTCTTGAGTTCTTCATAGCTTTGAGGATGTTGTAGGGGTGATTCTAAGTGAGGAAATACGAAGAAAAAGCTCCATGGAATCTTCTACTTCAGGGAATGCTTTGACAGTGGAAACTAGAGGGAGAAAGAAGAATAGATGAAGCTGTGGAAAATCAAAGGATCGGGCAAGGTCAAAATCCAAAAGCAAGATAGTATGTTGGCACTATGGAAAGCTTGGGCATGCAAAGAAGGATTGTTGGGAGCTTCAGGACAAGAAGAAAAAACATGAAGAAAACAAGGAGGAAAATGTGGCAATGGGTAATGTATGTCAGGATGCTTTGATTCTTTCTTTGCACAATATTATTAAATCTAAGGTTTTACATTCGGGGGCTTCTTTCCATGCTTCTCCACATAGGCATTATTTTGTTGATTATGTTCAAGGAGATTTTGGGCATGTTTTTCTTGGTGATGATGAGCCTTGCAGCATAGTTGGAAAAGGAGTTTTTTAGGTTAAGATGCAAAATGGGAATACGTGGCTATTGAAGGATGTCAGACATGTGCCTACATTAAGATGAAATTTGATATCAGCAGGGTAGTTGGGAAGTGATGGTTGTACTGTGATATTTACAACGTGACTCTTGGAAGGTTACCAAGGGTGCTCTTGTGGTGGCAAGAGGTAAGAAGGTTGGAACCTTGTATTTAACCACTTATAGCACTAATGATTGTAATCTTGTGGCTTCAGAAGTAGATACAACAGTTTGGCACTATAGGCTTGGTCATATGAGCCATAAGGGCATGGAGATCATAAAGAAGGATTTTCCTAGATATATAGAAACAAGTTTGGAGTTCTGTGAGGACTGCATATATGGGAAACAGAAGTGAGTAAGGTTTCTCAAGGTTGGACCTACAAAGAAAGAGAGTAAGTTAGAGCTGGTGCATTCTGATGTGTGGGGGCCAGCTCAGGTATCATCTCTTGGGGGTTCAAGTTATTATGTTACTTTTATTGATGATGCAACAAGGAAAGTTTGGGTTTATTGTATTAGAAACAAATCTGATGTATTTGACACTTTTGTTAAATGGAAAGCCTTGGTAGAGAATGAAACAGGTCTTAAGCTAAAATGTCTCAGGTCAGATAATGGAGGGGAGTATTGCAGCAATGAATTTGATGATTACTGTTCTAAGAATGGAATCCACAGGAAAAAGATGGTTCCAAGAACTCCGCAGTAGAATGGGGTGTCAGAAAGGATGAACAGAACAATAATGGAATGTGCTAGGAGCATGAGGTTACATGCAGGACTGCCTCTTTATTTTTGGGCAGAAGTGGTGAGCACAATTGTGTACTTGATAAACAGAGGACCCTCAAGTGCCTTGGATGGAGGCATACCTGAGGAGGCTTGGTATGGTAAGAAATTTGATTATTCATTTCTTAGAGTCTTTGGATGTGAGGTGTTTGTTTATATAGACAAGGATGATAGGACCAAGCTAGAGGCTAAATTAGAAAAATGTACTTTCATTGGTTATGGTGGTGATGACTTTGGATATAAATGTTGGAGTATTAAGGACAAGAAAATCATTCGATCTAGGGATGTGGTCTTTAATGAGAAAGTCATGTATAAGAAGAAGTTACAAGAAAACAGGGAAGAATCCAAGAAAGAATATGCGGTGGTAGAGGATCTTCTAGATGGGAAAGTGACACATGAATCAGTTCAAGAACTTCCTTAATAGGAACCCCAAACTCCTATATTGAGAATGTCTTCTAGGGTAAGAAGAGAACCTGAACGTTTTTCTCCTTCTCTTTATTATTTATTACTCACTGATAGTGGAGAGCCAGAGAGCTTTGATGAAGCAATGTAGGTAGATGTCAGGAAGAAGTGGGAGCAAGCCATGGATGAGGAGCATCAATCTCTCATGGAGAACTAGACATGGGATTTGGTGAAGCTACCCGAAGGAAAAAGAGAATTACAGAACAAGTGGGTGTTCAGAGTCAAAGAGGAAGAAGGAGGCAAGAAAAGATACAAGGCCCAGTTGGTGGTCAAGGGGTTTGCACAGAAAAAAGGTATAGATTTTGATGAGATTTTTTCTCCTGTAGTAAAAATGACTTCTATTAGAACTGTTCTTGGAATAGTTGCAGCATAAGACTTGCACTTAGAATAGCTTGATGTAAAGACTACATTTCTCCATGGTGATTTGGAGGAGGAACTATATATGCAGCAACCAGAGGGCTATGAGGTCAAAGGTAAAGAGGAGATGGTGTGCAAACTGAAGAAGAGCTTGTATGGCTTGAAACAAGCTCCACGTCAATGGTATAAGAAATTTGATAGCTTCATGATGGAGCAAGGTTATATTAGATGTCATTCTGACCATTGCATGTATACAAAGAAATTTGAGGATGGCAGTTATATTATCCTTTGTCTATATGTGGATGACATGTTGGTTGCAGGTAAAAACATGCAGGAAATAAAAGTACTCAAGAAGTAGCTAAGTGAATCCTTTGCTATGAAGGATTTGGGGGCAGCCAAACAAATCCTTGGTATGAGGATATCTTAGGATAGGAAGGAACGGAAGCTGACTTTATCTCAGGAAGAGTACATTAAGAAAGGTCTTGGAGAGGTTTAATATGCAGGATGCTAAACCGGTTGGGACTCCTTTGGCAGGCCATTTCAAGTTATCAAAGGAACAGTGTCCCAAGACAGAGAAGGAGAGAAACCAGATGTCCAAGGTACCTTACTCATCAGCAGTTGGCAGTTTGATGTATGCCATGGTGTGCACTAGGCCTGATATTTCCCATGCAGTGGGAGCTGTGAGTAGATTTATGAGTGATCCAGGTAGAGATCACTGGCAAGCAGTAAAGTGGATCCTTCGGTATTTGAGAGGGACCATGGGGATAGTTTTGTGCTATAGTGGATCAAACACCATTTTGTGTGGTTATGTAGATTCAGATATGGCTGGAGATGTAGACAACAGGAGGAGCACAACAGGTTATGTTTACACTGTAGGTGGGACAACAGTGAGCTGGATTTCACGACTACAGAAGTTGGCGGCTTTGTCAACCATGGAGGCTGAGTATGTTGCTACCACATAGAGGCAAGCAAAGAAATGATTTGGTTACAACAATTACTTGAAGAGTTGGGGCATAAGCAGGAGGAAGGAAAGTTGCATAGTGATAGTCAGAGTGTTATACACCTAGCTAAAAACTCTGCTTTCCACTCTAGGACAAAGCATATACAGTTAAGGTACCATTTCATCAGGAACAGCTTTGGAGGAAGAGAAGTTGAAGTTGGAGAAGATTCATACCAGTCAGAATCCTGCAGACATGATGACCAAGGTGGTCACAAGGGAAAAACTAAAGTTGTGTTCAAATTTGGTTGGTCTTCACAGAAACTAGTGAAGGGTTGAGAAGCTTGCTCAGAGGAAAACTAGTCTCCAAGTGGGAGATTGTTAGGTTTTGGAGCCTATTTTCATGTGTGAAAGTGTTGAAGACTGTACACTAAGAGTACTGTACACTTTTCATGTATCCTTGCAGTTCGGGGCCGGGCCGGGCCTCGAGCGGGGTCCTCAGCTCACCGGTAGTCAGGGGGGTTCGGGGGCGCAGCCCCCAAAAAAATGAAAGGGTTTCTCATAATGGGTAGGATTTTTTGACCCATAGGTTTATGGGACGGTTTTTTTGCCCATGGTTTTGATACCCACAGTTTTGTAAAACTGCTTAAGTAGTTGTCTATTTATATGGTTTTATGCATATGATAGGGTTGATGTATGAAAAAATATATTGCAGATGTGTTTTGAATTCGGGTGTGAATTCTGTAGAGTTTGTTGAGCATAGCTCCAAACAGATCTGGGTATTGTATTGAGAGAGTGGTGGCTTGTAATAAAATCTGAGCAAGTGATTCTTGGTGGACGTAGCCCAAATTGGGTGAACCACGTTAAATATTGTCTCTTTGTGTTGTGTTATTTTATTCTGTAACTTTTATTTGAGATCTGTAATAATTTCTGCATATTAGTTTCTACTGTTGTAATTTTGTAAGGGATTATTCTGCATATTTTATCCCTTATTTCCTAACACTAATTAGCTTAAGTAAATCAAATAGAAGAATTAGGTTTGAGTTTATTGTCATAAGCTTATATTCTTAGTGACATCATCGTGAACCCAATGGTTAGGAATGAAATGGTTAAACTATGTCTTGACTATGTAACGGTTCACTCTTAGAATGGTAATCATTGTGTAGTGAGGATAATTTGTTCTATTAAGGATACTAATCCATGTGAATGGAAACCAACAATATCTGGCTGACATAGTGTAAAATAATACACTTGGTCATGCCTCCTCAGGGTGAAGAGTTTTAGGTGGAGAATATCTCCAACTACCCTTCTAAAATCACCCTTAAAGAGTTGCATTATTAAATGAACTCCTTGTAACCATACCTCAATTATCATTTGGGTCAATGATACCTCATGCAATATTCGAGAGTTAATTGTGAAACTTAACAATATTTGGTATTTCATATTTTTGGTGAAGATGGACCATAATATGACCTTGCTTGGGGACAAGGTGAAATTTTAGAATGTTCATATCACATAGTTTAGAACCATCTTTTGGTGAGAAATAGAGATTGACATTGTGTAATGCCTAATGTTTTTTAACCCTTTAAATGATGGAGAGATATTCCATCTTTTCCTCCACAAGTATTATGTAGATTAATGGATGTATAGATAACTATGTGATCATGTCCTTAGATGATAAATTCCCTATAGAAAGGGAGTAGTATTCTTGTAGGATTACAAATGGTAGCCATCTATTAGCAAATATGGTTTACAAGGGAACATTAATTTAAAAAGGTTATATGAATTATAGTTAGAGGAGAAATTAACTATAAGCTTGGTCCGAAAATGATACTGTGCACGGAAACATAATTTATAATAAAAAATAAAGAAGTATTTAAAATGTTGAGACCCTTAGTGAATCCTATAACTAATTGCTGGAACATAACTAGACTAATCAGTGGTAAATCTATGATTGATGCTTGTCTACAGAAGGAATAAAATTATGAATTTATTCCAAATGAAAAGTGTTTCATGGAAACCAATCAGTTATATGTGAGTTGACAACCCTCTTACTTGGAAGAAATTAAAATTTCATGAATACTTATAGGTTGTTCCACAACTCGATACTATCACCCTATGAAAATTAGGATTTATTAAATGATATGGGGCCAAAATTTCGAGGGAAGGTGATGTTAAATATTGGTAAAGTTTCTTTGGTGTAAACAACATACTTGCGGAGGTTATAACGTTACTGATTAAGTGTTGGACGGAGGTTCTTGTTGGTGACGAATCACAACACCCATTGAATTTCTGATAACTCGATGGGTTGAGACTCTCAGTGCATATTGCATAACATGGATCTTTTCCCAAGTGTGGGACCTTGCGAAATGGGAAATCTCTCCAGATGAAGGTTGATGATTCCTATTCCTCTGTTCAGATGTACACATTTAATAAGATGCAGAGGGTTTACTAAAAACCTAATCTAATTTTCCAAGGAGACAAGGGTAAGAAAATGCATAAAAATAAACCTATACTAACAAAGGTGATGCACCGAGGAATGTTTAATGTCTTGTCTTGCCAAACCTAAACACAAACCATTAAAATGCAATGCAAGATCATGCACAGATAACCAAATTTGTAGTGAAAGATCAAGGGGATGCAAATGAACACAGAGAGGGTTGATAATCATCCACAGACATGCATTAATTTTCTCCAAAGATTGATAAACACACTACAAAATGCCAATAGGCAAAGTTGCATTATAGTTTCAAATGGGAGGTTTGAACTCCACAAATTCACCTTACAAAGAGAAGAAGGGAGGGGACAGTAACAAAATAGTCCAAACTAGTTAGAAAGATGCCCCTCCTTACAATTTATAGGAAGAATGAGAGAAAAAAGAGAGGCCCAAATTTTGAAATTCTACACCAACCACCTCTAGATTGTATTTAATTCATCACATTATGCTTGTGGTAGGTCAGAGCCCTAGTGCAACCCATGCCTCCATGGTGAATTGTATTTTGGCTCATTTTTGAAGAACCCATATTTCACCCAATTAGGTGAGATATTTAAGATTACCTCCGTAACCAATAAGTAATGATATGCATGTAATCTTAGAATTCTGGGATCCCATGAAAAGTTATTGTAGGAGTAATCCTTTCAGGATATCATGAAAAAGTCCTTTTTCTTGTTGTCTTCAATCTCAAAATTTTGCACCATCCTGAAGATACAAAGTCGGTTATCCATGGGTTGGATCCTTGGAATGTCATCATGCAAGACTCCACGTTAATCCATCATGACGGTCACTGAAAATTCCATCGAATTTCACTGCTCTACCAATTGTAACCTGGTACGCTTGGGCATCAACCATGAGTTCCTATCTCTACATTAGGGGCTTGCCCTTTTAGCACCTACAATTGGTAGTCAAGGAGCATTAGGGGGATCTATGATGAGATTTGACATTTCCTGCTTGACACCTAAACCTACGTTGGCACCTTATCAGTGGAGTTTTGCTTCAGTCCTTTATTTTCATATTGTTTTGTTTTCCATATTTACTCGGGGAGAGATATGTTGGACCTCTAGAAACATATAAGGTCAAGATGTGTTTTAGGATTGAATCCTTTTGTAGGGATGATCTACCTATTAGTCCTTAGTGACAAATTCTGTATGGCCTTCCCATAACAAATGAAAATATCGGTTAAACAAGTAATCAAAATACATGGAGACGGCCTCAATTATTTAATGAGATACATCGTAATTCTGTTAAACTATGAGTTGGAAATTTGACAAAAGCTGATCGAATTAATCCATGATTCAATCATATGATGGATGTCGGTGTCACCTTTCTTAAATTAGATGATTGAAATCATGAAATGTAATAAATGTTTAAACCTAAAATATTAGTGTTAATATACGGGATTTGACTTATGATACTAGTGTTGAAGATTTAGTTGAATCATTATGTTGTCCCATTTTCATTAGAAATAAAAGTGATGATGTAGCATCAATGTTTAATCATGTTGTCTATGTGGGTTTAGTATGTTTAAACATATCATGTGTTGTGCATTGTCCTAACCTGATGTCCTGGCATAGTATCTTGTAGATATTACGCATGTGTAGACAAATAACAAATATATTGACCTGGTAACTTAACCAATTAAGCAAATGTTTTTGTCTGCAAAATAGTGGGTATTATGGACATATTGTTAACAAAATGGTGTAGACCATACTTTTAAAAATTGATAGGCAAGCTAAAAACATCCATAGGCACTGAAGGTAATAATAGATATTTAAGTAACAAATTGGATCCAATCTCCTGACTTGTTTAAGCTATCACCTGGTCTACCTATGTTTGTAAGTTAAAGACATATTTCAATCAATCCACATGCAACCAAACATGAAAGAAGAAACTTGATATTGATCTTGTTCTCTAACAAACTAAGCTTGCTATTATTGATTTGTGATAAATACCTTTATTCAATCTCAATTTTCATAAGAAATTATTTAGACAATCCCATCATCTCATTCAATTTCTATTCATTTAAATATTACATGATGTGGTCTTTCTAATTTTGGAAATGGAATTTACATTTCTAATTTTAATGTTGAATGGAAATATACAACCTTGGAGGACGAAACCTGTAGAGAAGCATTTATGTTTTGTGTATTTCATACATTTTATAAAGGTAACTGTGCAACTAATGTAGAGGGAGTGAAACCGAGATATTACACTTGTGCCCCCAACGTCTAGATGGGACATTAATATTTCAGGTGATCATTTTATTACATGAAGTTCCTCGTCAAAGTTGCCAACCACAATTTAGAGTCATACATTTTATTCATATAATTCACCCTACACATAAAATAAACAAATTCATGATACATACACATAATGTATCTGAAGGCTTAATTCTAGCGTTCACATCTATAATCACAGGTGTGGAATATATTAGGATGAAGTAGCAAATACACTATAATGATTAAAGTAGAAAACGACCTTATGAGTAAATGTACACACAAAGTATTTCAGGGTGAACTATCCATTGAGCACCACAATTGTAGTGGTTCTTCATTCATTAAGGATATTTTCAATGTCAATTTTCAATCATACCATTCATCTTTATCCTTTTTAGATAAGTATTTTGTAATGTTTATAGGAAAGCTATTCTACTTTTTAGGAATACAGAGCTCAAAATCTAGGGTTACACAATTTTTAACTACTAACATATAAAGTATCTATGAAATACAAAAACTGATTTAAATAAGGTTTTCATATTCAAAGATCCATTATGTCAAGATGGGTTATCCATTATATGCACATTAAAAAAGTATCTTAAACTATTGATAACATTCTATGTCCTAACCCTAATATGGTATTGACCTTTGACTTTAAGATCTTAGTGTCATTTTCTCATGATTGCCCATGATTGAAAATCATCTCAGCAACATGAACAATATCTAAAAAATCATCCAATATCGTGATGAAAATTGGAATTTGTACAATATAACTACATGTTACTTAAGACAAACTGATTACGATTTTGAGAATGGTTAAGGCTATATCTCATATCTGGGTCCTTCTGTAGTCCATATAGTCACTATTGTAATAAGTACAATATCTAGGTACATAAAAGATATTTAAGTGAATTAAACATTTAATTACAATTCAATCATGCGCATTATATCGTTTAGAAGTAGGAGTGCGAATAAAGTCCTTATGGAGAAATCTATTTTGTTTAAAACACAAGTATAAACATTTTCTATCTATTTTGACAAGGAACTAGTGTTTTGTTATCATTAGGGTAAATTATGATTTTTCACAGGGATCCTACCCTGGTACAACCAAAAAGGGCCTAGCCACCCAAATAATCAAATGAGAAGACCAAACAAGAAACTAACCAAAACTGTAGTGCTCAATCCTCTTTAACACTAATCTTACTATGATTTTTTCTTACATTGGATTTGAGGCATGGACTTTGTTATCATATTTGATCAGTAGACACTGATAGAAGGACATTATTATGTTTTGATTAGCCTATTTGATAAACAGTATGGATGTTTATACTTTTGACATGTTGTGATTTAGATTATGGATTATATGCATGGATTGAAATTTCAATATTGATGATGATTTAGAGTTACTACTTTATACATATACTAACACATTAGATTTTGATTCATAGATTTTCTTAGAGGATCTAGCTAGTATTGTGATCTTATTTTTGTATTGATGAAATGATAGAATTGAAATATTTTGAAATTATAAACAATTGGTGAAATTGCTTGATTTTAGTGATGATTTAGTTATGTTATTGGATAATGTGAATTTATATGTATATGTATGTTTTATAATTTTGATGTCATTGATATGGCCACGAGGCCAGAGAGGTATTGTTTTGATTTTACAGGAAATTGTTAAGACAACAAATAAAAGGGGATAGGAGACCAAAAGTGAAAGAATTTTGGGTATTACAACAGGTCACCTTGGCAACTTGTGTTTTTGTATGTTGCTATGTTGTTGATATTTTGTTAGGAGGTCCCCATTGGGGGGTGACCTCAAATGTGACCATGGGTAAATGTATTGTTTCCCTTTTATTTTTAATTATTTTATGAGTATGTGATTTATTATTGTAATGTGATAGTACTTTATTATTTTTAGTTAATGTGCTCTAATTAAGTTGATTAATATTGTTAATTATTGTAAATTTGGGATGTGACCAAGGGGTATTTAATTTTGGTAGATTTTCCTTGATTTTAGTATGGATTTGAAAGGATTTTAATTGTTTTGGTGTTGTGTACTCAACCTTGCATGTAAAACTCGAATTTTGCATTTGGAGCCATTTTTGAAGGCTTATAGGACAAGTTAAGTTTGTCCCACACCTCTTAAATTCATTTACCAACTATAGTTATGAGGTAATGGGTCGATATTAGACCCCAATTATGTAATTTGGATGGTAAAAAGTTGAAATTATTGCTAACTTCTTACATGAGCTTTTAATTTTTTCCTTTGGAGTATGGCTTAATGGTTTGTGTGTGTAAGGTGAACTTTTCAATTCTCACCCACCAATTTATTGAGTCTTGGGTTTGGATTTTGACCATGTGATGTGGATTTGAGGAGAAGTGATGTGGCATCCTACATGGAGCCACCTCACCCTCCTCTTTCCTCTTTTCTATTTATCCAAGTTTTTTTGATGGTTTTTTGGGGTTATATGTTTTATTTTTCACTCTTACATTTTTGGAGGAGCTTTATTTTGGAGTTCTTGTTGGAAGCTTGGAGATTGTTTGTGCTTCTTTTGGACTTGGAAAAACTTGGAGCTTGTGTTGTGGATTGCATACTCTTGCAATGGTAAGGTAAGGACTTCACCCATGTATTTTTATTTCTATTTTTTTTGCAAATGGTTGTAAATGAATGAATCTTGTATGTTTTTGTTTTGGTGATAGAATGGCCTTAAAGTTGTGTAGGAGAAAGAAAATGGGGATTTATTGAGGGAGGGATAAGAGTCTATATTATGCTTTTGGAGGGAGTTTTGGGTTGGGTGTCCCACCTTGTGATGATAAGAAATATTTCTTATTTATCTTGATATGTTTATTGAGGAAGGGATAAGAGTTGAGGGAGACATAAGAAAAATTGAGGGAGGGATAAGAGTTTGGTTGTGGTTGTGTGAATGAAGTTTTGGAGGCTTTTAAGGTGGACACCTACACCCATTAGGAGGTATAAGTGATTCCCCATGTTTCTTCTCTCCCTTGGCTTGAATTTGAGCCTTTTTGCTTTGGAAAATTGTATGTTTGTTGTATTTTTGTATTGTTCTTGTGTGTATGAAACTTTTTGTGTGAATGGTTATTGTGGAAACCTTACAAAATTTTCATGGTTTCTTGATACCCTTTATTGTTTCTTTGTTGGGGCTCAGGGGACCAATGAGGAGGATGGATTCTCCTTCTCATTGGATTATAGGTTGGGTGGAGAGAGTTTCCTACTCCCCTTTTTTTGTTGTGCTTGATTGAAGATTTTGGAGAAATGGAGGAGCTAAAGTTGATCATCCTTTGAAAAATTGTTTTTGTTGAAAAAGTGAAAAGTAAAAGAAATAATTCTTTCATATTTTTGAAAGAAGAGCTTTTGCCATGTTAGTTGAACTACTCATTGGAGTGGAAGGCATTGTTGTACTTTTGTATTTTGTAAAAGTAGTTCTTGTAAATTTTATTATCAAGTTATGTATTGGAAGTGATTGAAGAAAGAACTTTTGAAAGTTGTAATTTATTGAAAATGTATTTCTTTCAAATCTTGAAATAAAATCATAGTTTCTTGTGCTTTCCTTTGGTGAAATGGTTGTGTTTGTATTGGAAGAATGTATGAAAGTTATACTTGATTTTCCTTGTTGAAATGGATATCATTCTTGTTGTGAAAAGTAAATTTGATACACATTTCTCATTTTTATAGTAAGAGTTAGTATATTGAAAAGTTGAAATATATTGGCATGACACTACCTTTGTATGCAAAATATGAAGATGTTTAAATGTAATGTGTTTAAACTAAAGTAGGAAACAATGAAACATACTTCAATGTAATTGGGATGGTGTATACATTTGATTGATTATCTTGAAGTTATTTTGAAATGAATAAATGTCATCAAACAATCAACTATTGATTGTAGGCACCATAATTAAATTTAATATTACAATAGAAATCAACCTAGGTAGAATTTTTTTTCAAAAATGCATGAAATTGAGGTTTTAACTTTTGAGGAAAAAGAACCACATGCACCCAATGCAGAGTGGTGGTCTCTGAACCACCACCCTGTCAAGAGTGATTCAGTGGTTTCAGAGTTGACACGCCAGATAGGGAGGTGGTCACAAGACTGCCGACCTTACACAACCGGTGGCGATTTCATCACTTTTGATGGAAAAATAAAAATTATGACTGTGAAAAATCGGAATGAATTTAATTAAAACCTTCAAAACTATCAAATAGAACTTCCACCAAGTAGTAAATAAACAAATTCAATTTGTTTAGCATGTAACTCCTTTTATGGGCTCCCAAATGTGTATAAACTCATAGATCTAATGAAATGGGGTTTTTTCCCAAATAATAAACTCAAAGAATGTAAATAACCAAATAATGAAACTAGGTTTATGGTGGAATCTCTACAATAAAAAATAGGGAACCTTGTAATAGAAAACCCATGAATAAAATTAAATTGTATAAAGAACGGAGTGGTGGAAGATTTCTGCATTTGCAAACTAGATCCAAAGAAATTTTTCCATGGTTTCACTCCTTGCTTCCATGGCTTCCACTCCTCCAACCTGCAAATTAAAATGGAACAAATGAATGAGTTTAGGGTAAAAGAAAGAATTAGAAGACCCTATAAGGATGTTTAGGGTTCATTTGAAATATCTAGATCTAAGGGTGCATATCAATTTAATCTAATGGTTGAGGAACAATCCTATAATTTTCAAGTTGTGGTCTTTTATGGGGTTGGGTAATTTTAATTAAGGTATGGTTATCTAATGAATGGGGCCACTTAATGGTTAGGGTAAGTGGAAACTTTATCCTTAGAATGTTAAGTAAATAAATGTCATTGGAATTGTAAGGGTTCATTAAATAATAATTGTGAAAGGGGTAACTTAGTTAATGAATTTAAAGGTTAATTAATTGGAATTTAAAATGTTTAGATAGATAACCTCATGAGGGACAATATTGTTAATTGTTGTGAGAAGTAAGAATTAAACTAACTTAGGAAATATTGGCATAGTTGATATTTTAATTAAGGTGAATTAACGGAAACCCTAGAAAGGAATTTATCCCAAAGTGGTCTTAGTGTAAAGTAATAATGTTAATTATTAATTTAATATTGACAAATTTACAATGTGTGAAATTTATTAAACAAGAAATAATTAAACCTAGTTGATAGTATCTTGTTGTAACCCTTTTAAAAAAAAAATTATTCTTATTTTTCCTAATTAAGTATTGAGTTTTTTCTTGGGTTTTGTGCATAAAAAATGTGGTCATTACACTTGGTATCAAAACCATGGGTTCAACACTTGGAAAGGTACACAAAAAATAAACTTAACACAACTCTAAATTAGAACACATGACATGGTGGATAATTGACAATGTAGAAAACCTAGAAAACTGAAATGAACCTAGATGATGATGTACTAATGCTTGCCTTGGTCTATGAAGGAGGTCCATGTACTACACGATAAGTTCTTACATGTCGAGTTATATCTACCACCTCTAGAGTAGGAATTTGTTGTTATACTATCACAAATTCTATAGAACCTACAGGAGGTCAATGCCAGCTATACAAGGTGGAGTAATAAGGGGATGACCTAGCCAAAATGATAAGGAGCCATCACATGAGGCTCAACACCCTCCACTACACAATGAGGAGTATAGAGAGAAGAAACTCCCATGTGGAGTCAATGAGACTAGATTCACCACTGAAAGGGCATGGAGATAGGGCCGAGGGATATAGAGAGAGATCTGAGGAGCCCTAGACAAGAGACAGCCATTGTGAGTGACCTAGAGGTAGGTAGTTAACAGCAACATATCATATCAAAGATATTCTCAAGCTTCCTCCATCTCATATTTTTGGAGACACGGGTGGATTTCAGGATGAGGCTTGGTTATTTAGCTTGAGTGGATGCTTCAAGATGTGCCCATGTACTAGCAACAGGAAGGATCGTGTTACGATTCATATTTCGAGAGATGAAGCAGGGGTTTGGTGGTGAAATGAGGAGTATAACTCCATAGAGATTTAGAGACTTTTACTTGGGAGCTCTTTGAGGAGCATTTTAGGAGCCAATACTTGTCTAAGAAGTTTATTTAGAGGATCGATGAGATTCATGATCAGATGAGTTTCATGACCTGTGAGTCTATGATACTAGCTAAGTATGAGAGTCAGTTTTCAAACTTGATTCAGTATTGTTGAGTACATGACATGATGAGAAGGTTAGGATTCAAAGGTTTATCAAGGGCTTGAACTTGGATTTGGGAGCGGTAGTAGTGCACAATCATTTCCTGTAGACTTTAGCTGAGGCCATTGAGAAGGCCTACATTGAAGAGGATACTATGGGGAAGACAAAACATGATAGAGATAGAGTGAGGAGTCATATTTAGCAAGATGAAGGATAATAGGTCAAGAGGACTTGATCTCCTCCTCCTCATTGTGGGCACAATTAAGTATACTTTTCCTTCAGGCCACAATAGTAGTAGTAGACTCATCCACCATTTATAACTTCTCATATATTTTATGCACAAGAGAGGATAGAGTATGGGACCTCCTCCCAGAGGACCCACTAGGACATAGGGAGCACCTAAGGCTCAGACACATCTCATCAGTAACGACTATGGCATTCCATGGTAGGATCTCAAGCTACTCCATAGACCACTAGTCAACTAGGGGGATCCACTGTCAGCTGTTATATACTATTGGAAATAGTGTCCATAGAACCCTGGATAGGGACCTATTACAGATCCTACAATTGGTGACATGGTCAAAGGAGAGTCAGTGGACTATCATTTGATGATGATCATATTTTGAGGGTAGTTTCCATAGTCCCTTTTTTTGAAAGGTTAAGGGACCTGGCTTACCTCCCCCACGGTGAGATAGAGTTTCACATAGATTTGGTTCCTGGTCAAGAACCTATCTCAGCACTACACATATAGAGACTACATGTAGCATTGGTGTTATCCCTACCTCTATATTGTTTGATCTGGATCTTTTGATTTAATTACCTAATCATCATTAGTAGAGTGATACAAGTTGGGGCCTTAATTGGGATGTTGAGATGACTACTGGATCCAAGATCATAATGGACTCCTTAGTCAATGATTGTGTAGTTAACCTGGACACTTCACTATGAATTTGGATCTTTACATCCTTCCATTGGGTTCCTATGGATTTTATTTTCAAAAGAGCTATGGACTGTTATAACAAAGTTATCACTTTTGTACAATGGTTATCAGTGGACTTTACAACCCATAGTCTATCAAACTTTTCTGCTAGTTAAGCTAACACTCATCTAAGATAATTAAGTCAATCTTACGTATCAGCTGAGGATTGGAGACTTATCCATAAGACAAACTTTTTGTAAGAGATATTTCCACTACAAGTTCATAGTTGTGTCATTCGAGTTTGACAAATGCCTCTACAACATGTTCATGAATTTGATTAATGAGGTATTCAAGACATTTTTAGATCGATTTCGTGCTCATATTCCTTGATGATGTATTGATATACTCACATGCATACGAGGAACACAAGAAATAACTTTGATAGGTTCAATATCTTTACGGGAACTTGAAAAGTGTGCATTCTTTAAGTCTGAGGTTTAGTATCTTAGCCACATATAATTTATTAGGAAGGTATTACAGTCGATCCTTCTAAGATTACAGATATCATAGATTATGCAATAGCTATGGGTGTGAGTGAGGTGAAAAACTTCATGGGATTAGTAGGTTATTAAAGGAGGTTTCTTTAGGATTTATCTCATATTGTGCAACCCATCACTTCCCTTCAATGGAAAGGGAAGAAGTTTGTTTTTTCAGATATATGTGAGCAAGACTTCAGGAAATTAAAGGGATGCCCTAGAACAACACCTATTTTAGAAATTCCATATCCAAAGAGGGATTTATTCATGTGTACACATTATTATTTTGGGGTTAGGGGATGTGTTGATGTAGGATGGACATGTAGTATCTTTTGAGTCTCACAAACTTAAGGATTATGAGCTCAATTACCTAACTCATGACCCTTAATCTTGTAGCAATTGTTCATGCCTTGGTTTGATGGAGGCATTTTCTTTTAGGTAGGAGTTTCATTCTCAGGATATATCACTTGATCCTTTATCACCTCTTCACACAGCCCAATCTCAATTCTTGTCAACAACGTTGGATGGAGATGTTATGTGAGTATGACAAGGAGATAGATCATGTGAAGGGGAAGGATTCAATGTGGTTATAGATGCCTTGAGTTTTTGGAGGCATCTGGTGATAGCAATAATAGTTGGTATATAATTGAGGATTAGGATCTTACAATATCTTCCACACGATAGTTTCTACCTTTTAGCTAGAGAAGAGATCAAGTCTCAGAGACCACTTGAGGGGAAGTTTGACGGATTGACACTGGAGATAGATGGAATTCTCAGACACAACGGTTAGAATTATGTACCTAAGGATGGACATTTGAGGCATGGGATATTTTGACAGAGGCTCATCATGCATCTCATTCAGCCCATCCAGGGGTGAAGAAGATGCACGCCACTTTGAGACAGGTGTAAAATTAGATAGGACTATCAGAGAGATGCATCTCAATTTGTGTCTTGATGTTCGTAGAGTTTCAAAGGTGAAGGTCAAAGCATCAACATCCAGCAAGCCTTCTCTATCGCATGTCATACTTGAGTGGAAATGGGACACAATTTCCATGGATTTTATAGTATGGATACCTACATTGAGCTACCACAGATAACATAGATTATGGTCATGGTGGATAGATTAACAAAAGTGGATCATTTTTCTCTAGTGAATACCACCTATATAAGCTAGTGCAGTGGCATGGGTATATTTGCATGAGATAGTGAGGCTACATGGGATTCTATAGAAGATCATTTTTGACTACGATATGTTTCACACCTGTAATTTTTGGACTACCATGCAACATGCTCTTTGAATGAATATCAACTTCAGTTAAACCTATCACCTTAAGATAGATGGATAGACTAGAGTTGGTGAATAATATTTTAGAGGACATGCTTCAGATGTACTTCATGGATCATCAATCAAGATGAGAGGAGTATTTGTACTTAGTTGAGTTATCTCTTAACAATATTTTTCAAATTTCTATTGGTATGGCTCCAGGTTTTAGGTGTTATCTGGTAGGAGTGCAAGACTCACTGAGTTAGGTCAAGTTAGAGGATAGAGTTTCTCTTGGGTAAATTTTACTAAAGGATATGGAGCAACAAGTTTTGAGGATTAGACATAGAGATTGTAGGAGGCAATAGGATAGGCATAAGAAGTTATAGATCAGAGGAGATTCGAACTGTAGTTTTGAGGTGGGCACAAAGGTATTTCTTCTTGTTAGGCATCATAAGAGTCCTATCCGTTATGGAAAAGGCTCTAAGCTAGATCCTATATTTGTGGGCTACTTTGAGATTTTGTAGTGAATCAGTCCCTTAGCCTACTGTCCAACCTTGCCACATAGATTATCTCACTTCCATGATGTGTTTCATGTTTATGATCTTAAGAGATACATTTGATAATCCTTCTGATGTATTAGATTTGACCGCATTATAGGTGTAGGAGAAAGGGAAGGTGATGGTCGATCCTATGTGCATTTTTAAGTGCATAACCCTAATCCTTTAAGGCCGAGAGATTGATCAGGTGTGCATTTAGTGGGATCTATATGATGAGATAACAGCTACAAGGGAGGATGCCGCACCCTTGAGCACATGGTTCCCACACTTGTTTCAGTGAATTCCAGGAGTAAGTTGAGTCTAAGGAGATGAGGATGTAGTTTCCACTCCTCTTAGACATTGATATTACTATGATTTTTTCTTACTTCAATGGATTAGAGGCATGGACTTTGTTATCATATTTGATAAGTAGACATTGATAGGTGGACATAATTATATTTTGATTAGCCTATTTGATATATAGTATGGATGTTTATACTTTTGACATTTTATGATTTAGATGATGGATTATATACATGGATTGATATTTCAGTATTGATGATGATTTAGAGTTACTATTGTATACATATATTAACACATTGGATTTTGAGGCATAGATTTTTTTAGATGATCTAGATAGTCTCGTGATCTTCTTGTTGATCGATGAAATGATAGAAATGAAATATTTCAAAATTGTGAACAATTGGTGAATTGTTTGATCTTAGTGATGATTTAATTATGTTTTTAGATGATGTGAATTGATATGTATATGAAGGTTTTATTATTTTTATGCCATTGATATGGACATGAGGCTACAGAGGTATTGTTTCGATTTTGTAAGAAATTTTAACACAACAAACAAAAGGGGATATGAGACCAACAATGAAGGAATTATGGGTATTGATAACATGTCACCTTGGTGACGCTTGTTTTTGTATGTTGTTATGTCATGAATATTTTGTTAGGAGGTCCCCATTAGGGGATGGCATCAAATGTGACCATGGGTAGATGTGATGTTCCCCTTTTCATTATAATTATTTGTGAGTATGTGATTCAATTTTATGATGTGTTCTAATTTATTATTGTCATTTAATGTGCTCTAATTAAGTTGATTAATCTTGTTAGTTATTGTAAATTGGATGTGACTAATGTGGTATTTAATTCTGGTAGATTTTCCTTGATTTTACTATGGATTTGATATGATTTTATTGGTTTTAGTATTGTGTACTCAACCTTGCATGTCAAACTCGGATTTTGGCTTATAGGATAATTTTGGAGGCTTTTGGGATAAGTTAAGCTTGTCTTACACTTCTTAAATTCATCTACCAACTATACATATGGGTTACGGGTAAAAATTAGGCCCCATTATGTGAATTTGAGGCTAAAAAGGTGAAATTATTGCACCTTCTTACATGACCTTTTAAATTTGACCTTTTGACTATGGATTTTGGTTTGTGTGTGTAAGGATAACTTTACACAAGCTTGTGAAAGTTGGAATTAAATTAATAATTAAATATTATTAATTTATTTCCTAAGATATATTTATGGTTTAAAACAATCATTGTAAGCTCCATAAGTTTAATTAATTATCATGCACCAAGATTCCTTTATTTCTAAAACAAAAGTTTAATTATTTTGCCTAGCCACTAAGTGGCCCCATTCACCCCATTACCCATGTTCTTTTTTTAATTTAAATTTCATTCCCACAAAATACCTTCCACTTAAGTGAGGTAGGGTTTAATTTGGGCCATTGGATTGAATCTATCCTAGCCCTTAGATTTGGGTTTCCCTAAATATCCTTATGGTTTCTTTTTATTTCTATTTTCCGCAAAACAATCTCGTTTTCTCATTTTGTTTTGTAGGTTTTGGAAGAGGAGAAGGAGGAGAAGCCATGAGAGCAAGAAGTGCAACCATGGAAAAATTTTCTTGGTTTTAGTTGTAAAGGGGTTTTCTATTGTAATATTATCTCATTTCTTAATGTAGAGATCCCACCATGGATATGTTTTTGTTATTTAATGTAAACATTCTTTTTGAGTTCAACAATTGGGGAAAAACCCCATTTCATTAAATCTATGAATTTTACACATTTGGGTGTCTATAAAAGGATTGAAAGGCTTAAACAATTAAATTTAATTAATTACTAGTTGTTGGTAGTTTCCTTTTGATGGTTTTAAGCTTAGATTTCAATTAAATTTCAATCTGGGTTTTGCATAGTCAGATTTTATTTTTCCATCAAAAGTGACGAAACTACTGCCCTACACAAGACAGAGGTCCTATGATGACCACCCTTCCTGGGGGTGGTTCATCGACTTAGCTTTCACTCTAAGTTGGGTTTAATGCAACATCTAAAATTTAAGTGTCTGCACATTAGGTCTAGGTTGATTCTATTTCCCGAAAACTCAAACCTTCAAAACATATGCATTTTTCAATTTTTCCTACTTAAGTTGGTGTTTAATGCAATATTAATTTTAACTAAGGTGTCTTCCATTCACATATTAGATTGATAATATATCTAGTTTCATAACTCAAAATTACAAAAACATCCTTCTCATTCTCTATTCTTTCTTTTGCAATACAAATGTGTGTGTTACATATAACATCATACTACAATGTCATTCATATTATATATTCATTTTGTTGTGTGTGTTTATTTTGTGTGTAAAATGTATTATTTTATAACAATACATACTACAATATACATATATATTTCACATATTATATATCATTACAATAGACATACATACATACATATATATATATACACACATATGTATATTGTAACTTTGAATAACATACAAATTTAGGAGAGTTTCATTTCAAGAAAATTATACAACTTAAGCTTTCTCCTTTCACTACAACCTTACAAATTTGAATAATGAAATATACAAAGCTTTCTTCATTCACTCAATCACTACAACTTGGAATAAATGAAATATTACAAAACTTTCTTTCAAGCATACAAAAGTTACAATCTTCCACTCTAAGTGGGAATAATAATGTGATCAAATTACAACATAAAGATTCTTCATCAAGGTCAAAACACAAGTCTTCATTTCAAGGTCTTCTCCCAACTTTATAGCTCCGATCTTGCATTCTTCAATTCTTCAAAAACTTGGATCACAATACAAAGAAAGGGGGGATAGGTGATGCTCTCCACCCAACCTTTAATCCAATAAGAGGAGAATCCATCCCCTTATTGGCCCCCGAGCCCCAACCAAAGAACAATGAGGGATCTTGAGCAACATTTGACAACTTTTACAAAAATGGCTTCCACAAAAACATACAATCCACAAAACATACAACACATTCAAATGGACATACTCAACAATATTTACAACTTTCTCAATCAACACATAGGCTTGACATCAAGCCAAAAGGAGAAAGGAATATGGGAACCACCTCCTTTTTCCTCCCAAGTGAAGTAGGAGTTTCACCCAAAAGCCTCCATGTGCACAATACAAAACAATCAATACATCCTTATCTCTCCCCTTGCAAATATGCAAAAATATGTCCATGTTTTCCTTTTCACTCCCCATAGGTGAAACTCCCAATCACACTCCCTCCAAAATGCATGCCTCACATCTCCCTTTTCCCTCCCCAATGGTCCCATACTTCCATCTCCCACACCCTTCTTAAGGAAAACTACCCAACCACAAAAACCACATTCACAACACTCATACAATATTCAACAAACACAATTTTTACATCCAAATGCATAAATAAAAGAATGACAAGTGGAGAGTCTACCTCTCCATCAAGCTTCCAAGATTCTTCACTCCAACAAGATTTTAACACCTTCAAGCCAAGCACAATCCAAATTGCAATCTCCAACAAGCTCCCAATTCCAAAAGTGCAAGAGAGAAAATAAAACAAGTAACCCAAAATCCTTCAAATTCAATCAATAAATAGAAATGGGATGTGAGGATGATGAGGTGGCTCCATGTAGGATGTCACTTCATCATTCCTCCATTCCAACACATAAGTCAAACACCAAGCCAAAAAATAAATGAACATGTAAGACTTATGACATGCCCACATGACACTCCAACTTGCACACCATGCCTATCAAGGAAAAATTAATTGTGGTAAGTAGGAAAGTGTAATTATTTTCACTTTTTACACTCCAAAATGCATAAATAAGCCTAAAATTAACTCCCCATACCATAGGTATGGTTTTTGGATGAATTTAAGAGGCATGGGACAAGCTTAGCTTGTCCCACAAGCCTCCAAAAAAGCCTCCCAAGTCAAAATCTGAATTTTGAAGTTGGGAAGAGTACACAACACAAAATCCAACACAAATCTAATTTACATCCACAAGATTTCAAGGACCATCTACCCTCATAATTATCCAATTGTCACATCCTTATTTTAGTTAACAAATTAAGTTGGATTAGCTAATTAAGACACATTAATAATTGCTAATAAAGTGACTAAAATTTCCCAATAATTAAATACATATAACACAAAATAAAACACACAAAATTAAAAGAAGGGGAAAAACATTACACCCCATGGCCACACATGTGAGGTCACCCCCCATGGGAAACCTCCTAACTAGGCATGCAATAACACAACATAAACATTAGACACAAGTTGTCAAATTTGGCCATGTTGCAAAACACCCAACATTCTTTTGTGGTTGGTCCCCTATCCCCTTTCAATGTATGATATAATATCATTGAAAACACAAAAAAATACCTCTCCGGCCTCACAGTCACATCAACAACATCGAGAAATAATATATACATAGAAATCAATAATTGTCATCCAAAATTAAGTAATTCTATCATCTATCAACATATCAAATAATTCGATTCTAACATCCATGAGATCATAATTCTACTCAGAACATCTAGAGTATAACATGTCAATATAAAATCCAAATAATACAAATCAACATATATCAAACTGTCTACCAGTGTCATCTAGTGTATCATAATCAAAATGTGAATCACAACATATCAATAGTCCAAATATCTGCATAGTCTATCATCTATTACTCAAAATATAATAATCAAAATGTCTAAGTATCAATCCAACAATAATATCATCATAATGAAAATAGTGTCAAAGAGGAGTGGGCACTACTTCCCCCTCCCCTTAGACTTGACTTCCTCCTAGAAGTCACTGAAATAGGTGTGGAAACTGGGTCCATAACAAAGTAACATCCTCCCATGTGGTTGCAGTCTCATCATACCTATCCCACTGGACTCACACCTGGTCAATCTCACAGCCTCAAAGGCCCAGGGTCTTGCACTCTATGATGCACAAGGGGTCCATAGTCACCTGCCCCTGCTCCTGCACCTGCAATGTGGTCCAATCCAATACATGAGAGGGATCTGGAATGTATCTCCTAAGAACATAAACATGAAATACATTGTGGACGTGAGACAAGCTGGGTGGCAAGGCTAGACGATAAGCTAAGGGACTGATCCGCTCCAAGATCTCAAATGGACCCACAAATATAGGAGATAACTTAGAGCCTTTTCCATAACAGATAGGGCTCTTATGAGGTCTGACATGAAAGAACAACTTTCATGCCCACCTCATAGCTACGGTAAACTCTCCTCTGATCTGCATATTTCTTCTGTCTTTCTTGTGCCTTCTGAAGTCTCTGTCTGATCAAAACAACCTGCTGCTCCATGTCATGTAACAAAGCTATTCCAAGAGATACTCTGTCATACAATCTGTCCTAACTCAGTGGTGTCATGCACTCCCTTCCATAAAGTTCCTGAAATGGAGCCACACCAATAGAACTCTAAAAGTTGTTATTCTAAGAAAACTCCACCAAGTATAAATACTCCTCCCACCTTGACTGATGGTCCATGACATACATCTAAAGAATGTCCTCTAAAATCTTATTCTCTCACTCCGTCAATCCATATGTCTCTGGGTGATATGTTGTACTGAATATGATACTTGAACCAAGGGCATGTTGCATGGTAGTTTAGAAATGAGAGGTGTATAAGGGATCGTGGTCACAAATAATCTTCCATAGAATCCTGTGTAGTCTGAAAATCTCATCTAAGTATACTCACACCACTGCACTAGCTGTATAGGTGGTCTTCACTGGAGAAAAATAAGCCACTTTTGTCAATCTATCCACCATGACCATGATGGCATCATGGTGGTATCTCAACATCGGTATCCCTACTATGAAATCCATGGAAATGGTGTCCCATTTCCACTCCAGTATAGCATGTGGGTAGAGAAGGCCAGATGGATGTTGATGCTCAACCTTCACCCTCTCACACTCCAAAAACTTCAACACAAATGAGCTACATATCTCCGAAGACCTCTCCAATGGTACAAATTTCTCAAGGTGGCATGTATCTTCTTCACCCCTAGATGGGCTGAATAAGGTACACGATGAGCCTCTGCCAAGATATCCTGTCTCAAACCTCCATCCCTAGGTACATAGATTTTTCCTCTGTGTCTGAGAATTCCATCTGAATCTAATGAAAATCCATCAAACTTCCCTCAAGGGGTCTCTGAGACTCAATCTCTGCTCTAGCTGCAAGGTAGAAGTTGTCATGTGGAAGTTGTATGAAAATCCTGCTCCGTAAGTTTGTACCCACTGAAGTAGCCATAACCAAATGTCTGTGTCTACTCAAAGCATCAAAAAACACCTTCTCCTTCCCCTTCATATGCTTTATCTCCATGTCATACTCACATAGACAACTTCATCCAACACCATTGTTGAACATTGAGATTGGGCTGCGTGAAGAGGTGACATACTTGATCAAATGGTCTGTCCTGAGAATGAACCTCATGCTAAGAAGGAAATGACTCCAATGCATCAAAGCACACACTACTAATGCAAGCTCAAGCTCATGATTCATATCATTGATCTCATAATCCTTTAGTTTGTGAGACTCAAAGGAAACTACACATCCCTCTTGCATCAAAACACCTCCTAATCCTTCCAAAGAATCATCCTTACACACAAAGAAATATGGATGAATATCTAGCACTCTGAGAATTGGTGTTGTCATAAGGCATTCCTTTAGTGTACTGAAGGCCTTCTCACATCCATCAGACCAAACAAACATCTTCCCTTTCTACTGAAGGGAAGTTTTGGGGTGTACAATTTGAGATAAGTCCTGAAAAAATATCCTATAGTAACATGTCAACCCCATGAAACTACACACCTTGCTCACATTATTTGGCATGGTCCACTCCATATTAACTCTAATCTTGGAAGAATTGACTGTGATACCTTCCATGAAAATAATGTTACCCAAGTACTGAACCTCTGAATAGAAAAAGGAACACTTCTCTAAGTTCCCATATAGTTGTTGTTAGTGCAGAATCACAACACCCCTGAATGTCTGCAACTAGATGGGTTGAGACTCTCAGTGTGATTGCATAACATGGAGCATCTCTCAAAGTGTGGGACCTTGTGAGTTGAGAGAGCTCTCTAGATTAAGGCCAGTTCCTATTCCTCTGTTTAGGTGCATGCAAATATATTTATAGAGGGTCTATTCTAAACCTAATCTATCTTACCAAGGAGACAAGGTTAAGAAGATGCAAGAAAATAAACCTAAGCTAATGAGCTGATGCACCAAAGGAATGCTAGACACTCATTTTGCAATTTAACATAGACCATAGAAATGTAATACAAACACCATGCACAAGTAACCAAACTATAATGAGAGATCAGAAGGCAACAATAAAACATAGGAGAGGGTCGAGAATCATCCATAGACATATATTATTGCTCCAAAGTTGATACAATATATTATAGTGGCCAAGAAGAAAAACTTAGCATTACAAATTGAATGAGAGGTTAGGAAATCTCCACAAATCCTCTGCAGACCAAAAGAAGAAGGGAGGGTGCACAAAACAAAAATGTCCAACCCTTTACAATGATCCCTGAACCCTTCCTTTATAGATTTAGCACAGAGAGAAGAAGGAGAGAGAGGTGGGAAAACTAATTTAAAGCTCAACCACTGGCCATCAATGCTTCCTACAAATCTGCCCCAAATCTATCATGTCTGCATCAATTACTTGTTCTCGGCACGTTGAAGGAGGAAGAACGGTGGACCAGATCAAATCTGATCTGGTTGTTGGAGCAAATAGATCTTATATTAATGGCACGAAGATGTTTTTCATTTTTTCCCCACCTAACTTCTTCAAAATTAAATTTTTAGATCTCCATGGCGTAGACGAGGTCGAGATCTTTCCAACGGTGCCAAATTTGTCAATTTCGAGCACTGAATCAAAAGATATACCCATTCGAATATTTGAATCGGGCCCGTACAAAAATGGTGAAAACCAGTTATTAAAATGGGCCCGAAACTCACTTTGTGAAATTGGACACGTGGAGGGCTATCACATGTTTGGGGACTGCCTTTGTATTTTTCTTTTGGAAAAACCCATCGGGATGACACGTGGCATTTTCCATGGCTTTCTTAGTTTCCTCCATGTTTTGGCCAAGTCCTTTTGCTCGGTGGGGCCATACATCTGGCTCCTTTGGGACATCAATGGAGGCTTAGCGCTTGTTTTTTCACCAAAATTTTACTCCTTGAAGTAGGGCCATGCTAACACTTCAAACCCTCCGATGACCTGCTCTTCTTTGACTATTCAACCCACAACCTATCCTTTTTTTAGACCTGGGACATGTGGAAGGTCCACTGCTCATTTGGCTTTAAGATGGAAACCTTTCAGGAGTTTACCTTTGAAACTCTTGGAAAAGTCTTACTTTGGCTGGCACCCTTTTCGGGCCCACTGGAAGCCTTACACTCATTTGAAAATTTTCTTCCACGCCCCCAACTTTTTGAATGTTGCTCTACCCCTCATTAAATCCTGGGACATGTGGTGACTTCTTGTTTGGTCTATACTTTTGGAAAAATATCCTTCCAAGGCCCGTTATGGAATAACTTGTAAAATATCTATAGGAGTTAGAAGGACTTCTTTATATCTTTTTCTTTAAGCCTATGGTTTTCCTTTGAAGAAATTTCCCACCTTCCCCAACCCTGCTAATCCATTTTAGAAACCTATAACCTATTTTTTGGAATATCTAAAAATGGGTTCATTGACGGAACCATTAAGAGGAAATTTCTTTCCTGCACGGGTCGTGTTTGATCAAAAATTAAGAGGGAAAAATAGATATAACAATTTGGTGCAACTCATAGGGGACATCTACCTGCTAGATGAAGAGATCAGTTGCCTTGTTATATCCATTGGGCATGGAGTCATGATTAGTGATGACCCAACCAAGTTGATATTGTTATTCTTGGAAATGGACCCTTTGAGCCTAATTTTAGTTTCTCTGTATTTGTTCTATTAGAAAATGATCAACTATCATGGCAACTATGGGCCACCCTGTTGTAAATGCTGAAGGGAATAGTACATTCACTCGGAGGCACGTTGAGCTATATAAAAACACAAACCTAGAGCAACAAAGAACCTGTGCCACAACACTTAGGGAAACAAAACCTACACTACAACAAAAAAATGTGCATACACACTTAGGGAAATTAAAATCCTATGCTAATATTTACAAGGTGGAACCTCCTTTCTAGTAGCAGTGTTTGAGATGGATCCCGTTCACTGTGATCTGTAATTCTTCACCATCCAATCTAGCCAGTTAGAAGGCATTATTGCTTTTACACCTTGTGATCATGTAGGGGCCACTCCATATTACATCAAACTTGGAATACTTTCCTAACTTTTCTTGATCAACATCCCACTTTAGAACTAAGTCCCCTTCTTGAAAGGTCCTCGTTCTTGCCTTCTTATCAAAAATCCTTTTTATCAATGCTTGATCCTTTTCCATGACTTACATTGCATGCTCTCTTGCCTCCCCTACTTCCATTAGCTCTGCATACCTAATTGTCATAGGTTCAAACTCAGCCAGCTCCAACTGTTTCATGAGCTCCAAAGCGGGAAACTCCAATGATATGGGAAATACTGCCTCTTTTCCATATACAAGCTTGTATGGGGAGCTACCTGTGGATCTTTTGGATGTGATCTTATCAGCCCATAGAGCTGATTTGAGCTTTGTATGCCAAGTTCTCTGATTTTCATCAAGAGTCCTTCTGATAATCCTTAATAGGTTCTTATTTGTGGACTCTTCTTGGCCATTACCCTGAGGGTAATAATTTGATGAGGTGATGAGATACACACCGTTCTTAACTGTTCATTCAGTGATCCTTGTACCAAGGAATGCCAATGCATTATCTGATATAATAGTGGTAGGGACACAAAACCTGGTGGCTATTCCTTCATAAAAATCTAAGATGTTGGATTCATTTACTTCTTTTAGTGCCACTGCTTCAGTCCACTTGGTGAAATAATCTATTGCAGTAAGTATCCACTTGTGGCCTTGGCTTGAATTTGGGTTAATCACCCCAATGAAGTCTAGTCCCCATTGCATGAATGGCTGATCCACTGAAATGGGATGAAGGGGCAGGGCTGCTAGCTTCTCCTTTCCTGTGAAGAATGCACACTTTTTACACTTCTTGATCCATGAGTAGTATTCCCTGAACACTGTAGGCCAATAATAACCAGCTTTCATGATCTTGAGAGTTGTTACTCGAGGGGAAAAGTGACCTCCTACTTCTCCATCATGGAACTCATGCAACACTCTTTCAATTTGGCCTATCCCAATGCACCTCAATAGAACACTATTGATATCCTTCTTAAACAAGACACCACCAACAAGCACATATGGGATGGCTTGTAGTCTGAAGTATCTTCTCTTTTCTTTGTTCCATTCTAGAGGGCACAAACCTATTTAAAGGTAATGCACCAAGGCTTGGGTCCAACATGGAGTAGGTACATCATTAGTACTGGTTGTTCTTGATCATTTTGTAGAAATAGGACATCCTCTTTTTCACCCACTAACTCAGCTCGCCGCTTAGAGGCGAGCTGTTCACATAGACCCTTACCTTGAACTAGTTTGGTCACCTTGATCTCAATGTCATATTCCATTACTCAGGTGATCCAACCTACTCTCTTCTCATTCAAGTCCTTGTTTAAAAGAAATTCCTTAACACCAGCATGAGATACTAGTAATTGAATCTTTTTATTTAATACCAAGTGTCTGAACGTTTTCAAGCTCCTAATAATTGAGAAAGGACATGTTTTTCAATGAAAGAGTATTTTACCTCATATTCCTCCAAGCTCTGAACTAAAGAAAGCTATTGGTTGCTCTGAACCTTCATTAGTTGAATGGACCAAGATGGCTAAGATGGTTTCTGAACCTCCAAAAGCATATGGGACCAAGATGGATGAGATTGTGCCAGCTTTGGGTTAAAACCTCTTAAATCTTTGTAAGTCCAAGCAAAGACATCTGGGAATTCTTGACAAAGTTAAATAAACTCATATTTTTCTTATTGAGTGCTTACCTTGCCAATCTATAACGTTTTGCGTTCTTCTATGAAAATGGGATTTGAATCTTCACCCTTTATCTGAATATTTGCCTTCTCCTTTTCAAAATTTATCATTTGGGTTGAAGATTGATTCCAAAGTGACAAGACCCTTTGGTAGTTTATTGGTCCTCAGCTGCACCACTTGATCACCATACTGCTGCTCCAATCTGTCTTGATTCCTGGAGGAGAACTCAGCTTCTTCTTGTAGAAAGTTGACAATTTGTTGATCATTTTCAAAGACTTGCCAACTTGTGTTGTTGTCTGGGACAGCTGGCCTCACAACCAACTTGATATGGGGCTGAGATTTATCACTCTTAATACTCTCCACAATGTCAAAGGCTTCCCTAATTTCTACCAATCTGTTTTTAGCTTCATTCTTCTTCCTTGGGATGGAATTGATTCAGAATGCTTCAAAATTGTCAATGAGGCTCCATACCTAGTTCTTATAGCTCTTTAATAGATCATTCTTGGTAGCATTTTTCCTCGTACCTGATTAGCAACTAGTTCACTGTCGTCAAACACTTGCAAGTTCTTTATACTCCTTTTCCTTGCCCAATGCAGTCCATGGACCAAAGCCTCATACTCTGTTGTATTGTTTGAACAAGAAAATTGGAAATGGAAAGATGAGTAGTATTTCATACCTTGAGGGGAAACAAGCATAGCTCCTCCTCCGGCTCCTTGCCTACTTCTTGAGCCATCAAAGAATAATTGCCATACTCCATTTTCATCTTTGTGGTCTGGTTTAATGATGTCAGGAAGAGGATGATTCTCCTCATGCAAACAATAGACTCCTAGCTCAGATTCCTCCATCTCCTTATAGGGGTCAAAAGCATGCCTCTTGTTTGCCCACTCATCGAGGGTCAAGTCTGGAATACACCCCACCTTGGTATCTGCTTCACAAGTGCTTGGGAGGTCCTCTTGATCAAAGGCTAAACAATTGGCATTGATTGGGTTGGGTACATAAGACTCAATATGGTAATCTACAATGGGCTCAGATCTAATTGTGGCCTTAGCTCCATACCTTGTTCTAAAAATCATGTGTGACCAATCAATAGACAAATAGCCTCCAATCTTAGCAGTGAAGTCTCTTGACAAACACAATGCAAAATGTGGTGGCAAGTCTATGACTGATATGTTTGCAATACAGTCACATTGGGGTAGGCGTGAGTGTGAGGCTCAAATATTTGATGACTCCAACTAGTTGTTATGTTGTCCCATCCAATTGCACTACCCCCTTAGAGATGAATTATTATTGGAGACCCAGTTGATTGGCTATTTCTTTTAGCATCATAGAACTACTTGCCCCCAAATCAATCATGTAATTATGTACCAATTTGTCCCCAATGATCAATGAAACATAGAATGGAGGGGGCTTCAGATTCTTACCTTGTTTTCCTCCAAGGTTTCCCTTAGGATGAGCTGCATTGGTAATCACTTTCTTTTGCTGGTTAGGGGGCTGATTTGAGCTTGACCAATTGGCCATAGTAGTCTGCAACAGATCTCTCTATCCTTGGATGGTCAATGACTCCCACATTCAAATGTTCACATTTGTCTTCTTCATTTGTTCAATGATATTAAATGAGCTATCCTTTTGCTGCCCCTTTCCTGGTACATTTTTCTCTTGCACATGGGTCATTACAACCGGTGCCTGAGTGGGTTTGGAAGGTGGCTTGGACTTGCTTTGCATATTGGGAGTTGCATTCTGAGTGCCAATACCTTGTGGAGTAATGGAGGGTTGAGGATTACCTGAGTTTTGTGATTGTCCCTCTCCAATATTCCTTTTCTTGGACCATGTATTGGCAACTACACTTTGAGAAGGGGCTTGATTCATACCACATAAATCTTCAGCTTGCCAATTAACAAGCATAGTTTCACTTGGAGGTGCCTCTTGCTGAGCTCCTTGCTGCTGATTTTCTTCTTGGCTAGACTCTTGTGACACACCAATGGTCTGTACCATCAAGGCCTGGTTTAGTGCACCATTAAAACACATTGATTGGTTATGGGGCTGATTGTATGGGAAACACCAATCATATTCTTGTGCCATATTGTTTTGTGTTGGAACCAAGGCCCTTGATGTTGAAGCTGTGTTTGGATCATATGACTAGAAATTCCTAGCAGCTTGAGGTTTTCCTTGGTTTTGGTTCTGATTTATAGCCTGAGCTGGTGGCCTATTTTGCTGATATGGGGGTCTATCCTGATACTGAGCTGAGGCTGATACGGCCTAGAACTCTGAGTTTGTTTCCTCTTGATAGTTAATAGCTCATTCCCTAGGTTTTGCAGCTATTTCATAACTTCTTGAAGTTCTTTTAAGGTGCTAGAGGATGAGGTGGAGGCTTCAGCTGAACTCTGATTCCTAGGAGTAGGTATAGGAGCTAATGTGGGTGTCTGACTAGTACTTGGATCTCCTAGTTCTGGGTATAGAGGCATGGGTGGCCTAGGAGAAAGTTTTCACCAGCCTGAATTAAACAATTTTCAGCTCTTATGGAAACACTATAGGCTGCAGGTAAGTTGGTGCCTCCCATTGATTGAATCATTAAAGCAATATCAGAATTTAGAGCTCTAAGAAAGTATAAGAAACACCTTCATCTGTGGGCCTTACAGCCAATGGAATCCTATCCCATGTCCTTTGAAATCTGAGGTTGAAATCTGTCAACTACTCATTAGGGGCCCTCTTGATTGTTTTCAGTTGCTCCAACAGGGATAGATTATCTCCCTTCTCTCCAAATTGATCATGAAGAGCTCTGCACAGATGGTCCCAAGTTTTAATAGAGCCTGTTGTTAGACTCCTGAACCATTGTGAAGCTTTACCCTTGAGTGAAGAGGCTAGTAACTTGACTGCAATGTCCATCTCAGTGATCTCATGAATTACACAGACATTTGCAATGTCTTGAATGTGGTCACTAGGAGAAGTCTGGTTCTCTCCAGTGAAATATGGGATGCTCTTTAATGCTGCAACTAGGACTGGATTTTGTGCATTGAGGGCGAGTGGGCTACTGCTAGTGAAATTGACATAGGGGTTGGGTGGTTGTGCCATTATGATTGGCCTGAGAACCCTTGTTGATTGAATGAATGGCCTACTAGGAGGAGGTGTTGACAAGGTTCTATTTGGTGGAGATGGAGACCTCTGGGATCTTCTCCCCCTTCCCCTTCTATCTAGGGACAAGTGTAGATAGAAAAATAGTCCCTCCTCTCTGGTTCTTGACCTTGTTTGTATTCTTCTCATGAACTTGACAAGCTTGGACTGTTGAAACCAGTAGATTCTGATTCTTTTGGAGTCGCCAGATGTGTAATTTCAAAGCTTCTTATTAGCTAAAAAATTGCAACAAGTGCACATCAATCTTGCTGCAATAAAGATGGAGACTTCTTGGTCCCACCGGGCGTGCCAAAATTGTTAGTGCAGAATCACAACACCCCTGAATGTCTGCAACCAGATGGGTTGAGACTCTCAATGTGATTGCACAACATGGAACATCTCTCAAAGTGTGGGACCTTGTGAGTTGAGAGAGCTCTCCAGATTAAGGTCGGTTCCTATTCCTCTGTTCAGGTGCACACAAATAAATTGCAGAGGATCTATTCTAAACCTACTCTATCTTACCAAGGAGACAGGGTTGAGAAGATACAATAAAATAAACCTAAGCTAACGAGGTGATGCACCAAAGGAATGTTAGATACTCATTTTACAATTTAACATAGACCACAGAAATGCAATACAAACACCATGCACAGGTAACCAAACTATAATGAGAGATCAGAAACACAACAATGAAACACATGAGAGGGTCAAAAATCATCCACAAACATATATTATTTCTCCAAAGTTTATACAGTATATTATAGTGGCCAAGAGGCAAAAATTAGCATTACAACTTGAATGGGAGGTTAGGAATCCACGAACTCGTCTACAGACAAGAGGAGAAGGGAGGGTGCAAAACAGAAATTTCCAACCATTTACAATGAGCCCAAATTCTTATTTTATATATTTAACATAGAGAGAAGATGGAGAGAGAGGTGGGAAAACTAATTTGAAGCTCAACCGTTGGCCATCAATGCTCCTACAAATTCACCCCAAATCTGTCATGTCTGCATCAATTACTTGTTTTGTGCATTGAAGGAGGAAGAACGGCGGATCAGATCAAATCTGATCTGGTTGTTGGAGAAAATAGATCTTATATTAATGGCACGAAGAAGTTTTTCCATTTTTTCTCCACCTAACTTCTTCAAAATTAAAGTTTCAGGTCTTCATGGCGTAGACGAGGTCGACATCTTTCCAATGGTGCCAAATTTGTTGGATTTCAAGCACTGAATCAAAATATATGCCCATTTGAATATTTGAATCGGGCCCGTACAAAAATGGCGGAAACCAATTATTAAAATGGGTCTTTTGGAAGTTAGAAACATGGAGGGCTAGCGCATGTTTGGGGACTGCTTTTGGATTTTTCTTTTGAAGTTGTGTTGGGATGACACGTGGCATCTTCTATGGCTTTCTTAGTTTCCTCATGTTTTGGCTAAGTCCTTTTGCTTGGTGGGGCCATACATCTGACCAAGGACACGTGGAGGATTGACGCTTGTTTGGGAACCCCCCCCCCCCCCCCCAAATTTTAATTTTGAAGTAGTGTCATGCTAACAGTTGGCTCCCTCCACTGGCCTGTCTCTTCTTTGACTATTCAATCTTAACCATGTCCTTTTTCTGGACCTAGGACACGTGGAAGGTTCGTGCTCATTTGGAAACCCACTCAGGATTTTACCTTTGAATGACCATCAGGTTAACATGTGGAATTCTTGTGCTCATTTGAGTCTACACTTTGGGCCGCACCTTTAAATGTGTGCAATTAAGACACATGGTGCCTTTGGCCTGCACTCTATACTTATCCAATTTTGGGGCTCATTCTGAATCATTTACAAATCCTAAAGACTTTGAGTCTTTCTTTGTTTCTTTTCCTTTGAGCCTACGATTTTCTTTTACACTGTTTACCCCCTTCCTCGACCATGCTACTCCATTTTAGATCCCTCCTGCAACCTATTTTTTTTACTTGAAGCATGGTTTTGTTTGACGGAGCCGTTATTTGAATTTATTTCTTGCATGGGGTCGTGTTTGATCAATTTTGTCAAGGGAAAAAATAGAGATAACAATTGATACTCAGGAAGACACTACAAAACTTCTGGAAAATGTGCTCCTCATGTTCCTCACGCATACGTGATTATATCAAAACGTCATCAATAAACACGAGAACAAAGTGATCAAAAACCTTCTTGAACACCCCATTCATCAAACTCATGAATACTGCAGGGGCATTTGTCAGACTAAATGGTACCACTGTGAACTCATAGTGGCCATAACTTGTGTAGAAAGTTGTCTTGTAGATATTTGCCTCTGCAATCCTCAATTGACTGTAACCTGACTTAAGATATATCTTAGAAAATATAGTGGCCTGATTCATCTAATCAAATAAATCATCTATCCATAGAAGGTAGAAACGATTCTTGATCATTAATTTTTTAATTTACATGTAATCCACACAAAAATGAAGAGATCCATCTTTTTTCTTCACAAAGATGAGTGGTACACACTAAGGAGATACACAGGATGGATTAGGCCATCTTGTCAAGAATGCCCTCTAACTATAACTTAAGATCACATAGCTTAGGTGTGGTCATCCTATATGGTGCATGTGAGATAGGCTTCACTCCCATAACCAAATCAATACAAAATTTGATCTCACGTGGGGAAGGTAACTCTAGCAATTCACCAAGAAAAACATCATAAAACTCCTGAAAATGGGTTGGCCATAAATTGAGGATCTATAATTCTCATCCTCTAATCGGTCACTAACAATGATGGTAAATAACTGAAAACACCATAGTGCACACTTCTTCAACTGTATATTGGATGGGGTGAATTGAGATGGGTCTCCTGACTCCAACAATCACTGACTCAACTCAAAAATCATCTGAAAAATATATAACCTTGTTGTAATAGTCAACTCTAGCTCTCTATGAAGAAAATCAATCCATGCCCAAAATAACTCCATCTAAACCCAAGGTAAGGATACGGAGATCCAAAGTCATGGTGAAGGGTCCTATGTCCACTTCGCACTCTTTAACTAAGGATTCCACTGAGATTTTATCTCCAGAAGCCATCTCAACATCCCAACTAAGGCCTTGCCTAACTGCCACTAGCCTGCATCTGCTCTACTAAAGATGGAGAAATTAAAGAATCTGATGAGTCTAAATCAAATAAGATAGGGGTAGAAATCCAGCCAATGTTACATGTGGTATCAATCACTATGCCCTAGAGCTTAGCCCTCCTGGAAGTTCTTGACTGCAGTATAAATCATGTGGCTCCTATCCATGTCACCAACCATAGGCTCAGAAATAGGTACCTTACCCTATTTAGTAGGGTTCTGAGGGCACTCTCTCTAATGATGACCATGTACATTATACCCATAGTAACTACCTGGTCCTCTTTAATGATAATACACTCCTCCAAGTGGCCACCTAGTAGTCCATAATGTAGAACGTGATGATCCTACCATAGATCTGTGTACATGCTGAGGTGGACATGTTCATGTTGATTGTTCTTGAGATGAAGTTTGAGTCCTATTGGGCCTCCAGCTAGAGGTCCCATATTATGCCCTATCTGAGCATCATGGAATTATAGAGGTCAAAAGGGTGGTCAAGTTTCTTATTGCTGGTGAAGAAGAGGAGTCCTAAAGGAATACTATGCTGAAGTTTGTTTGCCACAAGGAGGAGGAGATGATCATCTTGACCTACTATCCTGAGAGTTGTTGTATGTGGCTCCTCACTCTATCTCGATCCTGTTGAGTCTTCCCCTTGATTTTTTCTGTAATATAGGCCTTCTCCATGGCCTATGATAGAGTCGTTAGGAAATGAGTGTGCACTACCCCACCCAAGTCTAAGTTCAGACCTCTAATGAATGTGTGAGTACTAACCTATTCATCCTGAATGTTGTCCACATACTAAAGCATCTAAAAACTGACACTCATATTCTTCTACCATCATGGAGGCCTTCATCACGGATCATGGAACTCATCGATCTACTACTGGATGAATCTCCTTGATATGTATCTAATTATGAAATTCTCCTCAAAGAGATCCCAAGTAACTGTCTTAGAATCTACATGGAGCTTTTCTCCTCATTCCTCCACCAAACTTTGTCTTCTCTCTCATAAGGTGGATAGAAACATGCACTTTTGTGTTGTTAGTACAAGGACATATCTTGAATAATCTTCTCAAGCTAACCAATCATGCCTCGACCTAAAATCCTCCCGTGTCTCCAGAAAAATGTGGTGGGTGTAACTTCAATATCTCTTTAATGTGATCTTCCATTATCGACTGTCATCTGATATGTCTCTCTGCACAAACATCCCTCGGCCTATGGCTCATAGATCCATCTCTGTGTACCGAATTTCTATCTATGTGCTCTCTAGGTGGTGACTCATGTCCAACCAAATCTGCGTGGGATTGCTCTTCCCTATCATCATCACTGTGACATGATGGTGCACAAGCCTTTACAAATGGCTCTCTCCTGTCTACTAGGTTTCCCTCCTAAGATCCTCTGCGTACATCGGCATTAACATCATGTAGTGTCTAAAGTATATGAGGTAATATAACTATTATTGCCTGATCTCGGGGTGGTAGATCTAGGCTCATGTGTATGGACCCCTTGTTTAGTATGTGCCTCCTGCATAGACAAAGATGGGAGTGAATTTATCATCATCTAGGCTTGTTTCATTTTTCTAAGTTCTCTATGTTTTAAACCATCAAGAGACGTTGTGTGTTCTAGGTTTAGAGTTGTGTTAGGTTTTCTTGTTGTGTTTCATGTTTCCAAGTGTACCCAAGGTGCAAGCATTGAACACATGGCTCTGATACCAAGTGTAACGCCCAAAAATTTCTACTCTCAAAACAAAATAGAACTAATAATTTAATAGTCAAATTTACGGTAATAATTTTTTTGTTTTAAAAGGGGTTTGCAAGGTTATGCATTTCCACAACTAGTAAATTTCTTGGTTAAAGTCTTTCTACACAAGCTTCTGAAAGTCACAATTAAATTAATAATTAAATATTATTAATTTACTTCCTAAAATATATTTATAGTCTAAAACAATACATTACCAAGTTCCATAAGTTTAATTAATTATCATTGCACCAAGATTCCTTTATTTACTAACAAAAAGGTTTAATTCTTTTTCCTAGCCACTAAGTGGCCCCATTCACCCCATTATGCATGTTTTTTTTATAATTAAATTTCATTCCCATAAAATACCTTCCACTTAAGTGAGGTAGGGTTTAATTTGGGCCATTGGATTGAATCTATCCTAGCCCTTAGATGTGGGTTTCCCTAAATATCCTTATGGTTCTCTTTTTATTTCTATTCGCCCCACAACAAATTCATTTGCTCATTCTTGTTTTGTAGGTTTTGGAAGAGGAGAAGAAGGAGAACCCATGAGAGCAAGAATTGCAACCATGGAATTTTTTTCTTACTTTTAGTTGTGAAGGTTTTTACTATTGTAAGATTTCTCATTTGCTTAATGTAGAGATCCCACCATGGATATGTTCTTTTTATTTAATGTAAACAGTATTTTTCAGTTCAACAATTGGGGAAAAATACCATTTCATTTAATCTATGAATTTTACACATTTGGGTGTTTAAACAAGGATTGAAAGGCTTAAACAAATTAATTCAATTAATTACTAGTTGCTGGAAGTTTCTTTATGATGGTTTTAAGATTAGATTTCAATTAAATGTCAATCTGTGTTTTGCACAGTTAGATTTTATTTTCCCATCAAAAGTGAGTAAACTGCCACCCTACGTAGGTCAGTGGTCCTACTGCCACCGCCCTCCTGGGGGCAGTTCATCAACCACCACTCTAAGTTGGGTGGAAGTTCTGAAACCATCGCTCTACACATGGCAGTGTTTCTATTTCCCAAAAATAGAACCTTCAAATAATGCATTTTTCAATAGTTTTTCTACTTAAGTTGGTGTTTAATGCAACATTAATTTTAATTAAAGTGTCTTCCATTCATTGGATGCTAGATTGATAATATATCTAGTTTCATAACTCAAATTACATAAACATCAACTCATTCTCTATTCTTTCATTTGCAATAAAATGTAAAATTGAGTATAACATCAACTACAATTCATTCTCTTTCACATATTCAATGTTTCCAACAAAACAAAAAGGAACTCAAACACTTCATTTCAATACATCTTTCTTTTCCATATATATATATATGATATATATATATTGTAACTTTTAATAACATATAAATTTAGGAGAGTTTCATTTCAAGCAAATTATACAACTTAAGCTTTCTCTTTTCACTACAACCTTACAAATTTGAATAACGAAATATAAAAATATTTCTTCATTCACTCAATCACTACAACTTGGAATAAGTGAAATATTACAAAACTCTCTTTCAAGCATACAAAATTTACAATCTTCCACTCTAAGTGGGAATAATAATGTGATCAAATTACAACATAGAAATTCTTCAACAAGGTCAAAACACAAGTCTTAATTTCAATGTCTTCTCCCAACCTTTAGCTTCAATCTTGCATTCTTCAACTTTTCAAAAACTTGAATCACAATACAAAGAAAGGATGGATAGATGAAACTCTCTACCTAACCTTTAATCTAATAAGAGGAGAATCCATTGCATTATTGTCCCTAACCCCAAACCAAAAAAAAATGAGGGGTCTTGAGCTACATTTGACAACTTTCACAAAAATGGCTTCCACAAAAACATACAATCTACACATACAACACATTCAAATGGACATACACTCAACAATATTTACAAATTTCTCAATCAACACATAGGCTTGACAACAAGACAAAAGGAGCAAGGAATATGGGAAAAACCTCCTTTTGTCTCCCAAGTGAAGTAGAGTTTCACCCAAAAACCTCCATGTGCACAATATAAAAAAATCAACATCCTTATCTCTCGCCTTACAAATATGCAAAAATATGTGTCCATGTTTTCCTTTTCACTCCCTATAGGTGGAACTCCTAATCAAATTCCCTCCAAAATGCATGCCTTGCAACTCCCTTTTCCCTCCCCAATTATCCAATACTTCCATATTTCAAATCCTTCTTAAGGAAAGCTACCCAACCATAATAAATCACATTCACAACACTCATACAATATTCGACAAACACAATTTTTACATCCAAATGCATAAATATAAAATTGAAAAGTGGAGAGCATACCTCTCCATCAAGATTCCAAAATTCTTCACTCCAAAAGCCTTTTTGACACCTTCAAGCCAAGCATAATCCAAATTGTAACTCCAACAAGCTCCCAATTCTAAAAGTGCAATAGAAGAAAATATAAACAAGTAACCAAACTCCTTGAAATTCAATCCAATAAATAGAAATGGGATGTGAGGATGATGAGGTGGCTCCATGTAGGATGCCACTTCATCACTCCTCCATTCCAACACACAAGTTAAACACCAAGCCCAAAAAAATAAATGAACATGTAAGACTTATGACATGTGCACATGACACTCCAACTTGCACACCATGCCTATCAAGGACAAATTAATTGTGGTAAGTAGGAAAGTGCAATTATTTTGAATTTTTACACTCCAAAATGCATAAATAAGCCTAAAATTAACTCCCCATACTATAGGTATGGTTTTCTAGGTGAGTTTAAGAGGCATGAGACAAGCGTAGCTTGTCCCACAAGCTTCCAAAAAATCCTCCCCTAGTCAAAATCCGAATTTTGATGTTGGGGTAGAGTACACAACAGAAAATCCAACACAAATCGAATTTACATCCACAAGATTTCAAGGACAATGTACCCTCATAATTATCAAATTTTCACATCCTTATTTTAGTTAACAAATTAATTTGGATTAGCTAATTAAGACACATTAATAATTGATAGTAAAGTGACTAAAATTTCCGAATAATTAAATACATATAACACAAAATAAAACACACAAAATTAAAGGAAGTGAAGAAATTACACCCCATGGCCACACATGTGAGGTCACCTCCCATGGGAAACCTCCGAACTAGGAATGCAATAACACTAGATAAACATTGGACACAAGTTTTAAAATTTTTCATGTCGCAAAACACTCAACATTATTCTATGGTTGGTCCCCTATCCATTTTTAATGTATGATATAATATTCCAAATAAAAAAAATATTGTTGATCACCAAATCACATGTACCCCCTGAATTTCCACAAGTGTGTGTGCTTGAGCTTTATTGTGACTAGATAACATGGGTGCTATCTCCAAGTTGTGGGACTTGCTACTTGAGATAGACCTACAAATAAATTGGTTATTGTTCCTAAACTACCTGCCACAATCTACTTCTAATGAAGGAAATGTTGATATCTTATCCTAATCTAACTTTCTAAGGGACTAGGGAGAGAGAGTGCATGAAAATAAAAAATCCTACACTTACAATGAGACAAGGAGAGTCATGATCAAAAGTTCCTAATGTGTGAAAACGGAAGAGAGGTGCAGAAATGGAGAGGGTGATGATGTATCACAGATTCTAATGAAATAAAGTTCACAATGAAATTTCCCCATTGTGCATAGCTAGTAAAACCTACAATAGCATAAAGTATGCACAATACATCTACAAGTGAAACAAAGAGGTAAGAAGAATGCAATAAACATAGAGAAGGGAAGATAATTTATCCAAAAATTTGCATTGACTACATACTTCACACATACATCAGTCATTTAGAAAGAGGTAGAGAAAATTCATTGGATCAAAGCATGAAAAAAGTACACTACAAAGGTCTGAGCACATTGAGAGATAAAGTCACTTAGACATGGGGGAAGGAGAGACAAAGTTTTTCTACTCAAAACTATCTCCCTTACAATGAGCCTCCTATTCCAATTTATAGAATTTTGGAAGAAGGAAGATTAAAATCCTACGAATCCATACTTCAACCACTTAAAAGAGCAATAAATGTACTGAAATTAAAATGTATGTTTCTTGCAAAAGGCTCCCCATGTGTCCCATTAACCTTGTTGGAGAAAATGATGACCTTTCCTATTAATGGTCACTCCCAACTACCAATTAACAATCTTTAAAATTGTCATTTTTCCTTCAAATGGTATTTTCAAAAATTCATCAATTTCCATGTAGTTCTTCAAATCTTGTTGTCAGTCCTCAAAGCCATGGCTTTTAAAGAGACTAATTTCTGCATGATTTTTTTGGAGAAATATTTAAAAGATATGGCAAGATCTGAGTGTGAGCAGTTGTTTTGATATTTCAAGGATTTCCTTTCATCTTCAAGGAATGAGATTTTAATTTTTTGGAGCTAGAAATGTTTATTTTCTTTTCACCCTTTTCAGCTATTTTCTTTTGTGGTGTAACTAGGTTGTCCTTCCCTTTCGAGAAGTCAAATTTTATGAACCTACGAAGTTTTGAGTCAAAAGTTTGACCATTTAAAGTTGAGGGGTTCGGAAGCTCCATTTCCCTTTGAATTTTCAACGGTATTGCAACTTTTTGAGGATCCATGTCCTAGAAATGTTGGAAATGTAGGCCTCCTTTCTCAGAATCCCCAATTTGGTATTTTACCTTTTCCCCTGTGAGTCCGCTGTTGAGGCTGGCCAAGTGGGTTGTTGACCACCAACTTCTCCACACACACTCACCATTTGCAGATCTTTTAGACTTTTTTGGGTTGCCATGTCTCAGCTGTCCTAGACATTTTTCTTATACCATTTCTTAAGCACTTCACTTTTCCAGTTGTGTAGATTTTCACCTTTTTGGGGTCCCACTTTTGTACCTTTTTTCAAAAGTCTCATGAAGAGCGTGGGACAAAATCTTCTTATTTTTCATACAATTAACTTGACCCATGCTTTGAACAGTTATTTGCAGATGGATGATTGGCCTGACTGTCCAAAGAAACATTTTCCCTCCATACCGGCATTGTACTTGGTTGCTTTCTGAAGCAACTACTTCAAAAGTGGGGAACTCACGGCTCAAAGCAGAACCTATGGTTTCTAGGTTGCTCCGACCTGATATAGCCATAACATACTACCTCCTTAGTATTTCAGACCTGAATAGGCATGAAGAACCCCAAGTAGTGATCCGCATTGATTCCATGTATAAACCCCATACTTGATATGCACTAAAAAAGGCCCTTGACACAAAATTCATTTTTTCAAATTATTGACAAGATTTTTAATAATTCTTTGGATTTTTCTACAGATAGGGAAGTTAAGAGATTATAGACACGGGAGTCCCTTAAAGCCGTATTTTGTGGTGTCAAACCAATTCTACTTGTTGAATCTCAAATAAATTGTTCAACTTATCAAAATTAGAGTGGGTAAATTTTTGATAATAGTCCATGCAAACACAAAAAAATACCTCTCTGGACTCATGGACCCATCAACAACATTGAGAAATAATATATACATAGAAATCAATAATCGTCATCCAAAATTAAGTAATTTATCATCTATCAACATATCAAATAATTCGATTCTAACATCCATGAGGTTATAATTCTACTCAGAACATCTAGAGTATAACGTGTCAATATAAAATCCAAATAATGCAAATCAACATATATCGAACTATCTACTAGTTTCATCTAGTATATCATAATCAAAATTTCAACCACAACATATCAATAGTTAAAATATTTGCATAGTCTATCATCTACTCCTCAAAATATAATAATCAAAATGTCTGAGTATCAATCCAACAATAATATCATCATAATGAAAATAGTGTCGAAGAGGAGTGGGAACTAAAGCTTGCTTTTGGATTTCTTGTTGGAAGTTTGGGAGTTTGTTTGTGCTTGATTTGGACTTGAAAAATCTTGGAGCTTTTGCTTGTGGATTAGATACTCTTGCAATGGAAAGGTAGGGACTCCATCCTTATATTTTATTTTATTTTGTTGTGTAAATGGTTGTATAATGAATGAATGTTGTATGTTTTGCTTTTGGGGATAGAATGGCCTTAAGGTTGTGTAGGAAAAAGAAAATGGGGATTTATTAAGGGAGGGATAAGAGTCTAGATTATGCATTTGGAGGGATTTTTTGGTTGGGTGTACCACCTTGTGATAATAATAAATATTTATTATTTATCTTGATATGTTTATTGAGGGAAGGATAAGAGTTAAGGGAGACATCAGAGATATTAAGAGATGTTGTGTTGAAATTTTTGTGTGAATGATTGTTGTGGAAACCTTGTAAAAGTTTTCATGGTTACTTAATACACTTTTATTGCTTCATCATTCTGGCTCGGGGGCCAATGAGGAGGATGGATTCTCCTTCTCATTAGATTATAGGTTGGGTGGAGAGTGTTGTCTAATCCCATTTTTATTGTTGTGCTTGAAGTTTAAGATTAAAGGAGTTATGCTATGTTGGATCCAAAAGGATCACCTTTGTAATGATGTTCCAATGTTGAAAAAGTGAAATTTGTAATCTTATAAATTATTCTTTCATATTGTTGGAAAGAAGAGCTTTTGTATTGTAATAAAATGAACTATGCTCATTGAGAAAAAAAGAAAGAAGGTGCATTGTGGCCTTGTTGAAATTTGTATTGTTGTAAAATTAGCTCTAGTAAATGTTTACTATCAAGTTTATTGTATTTTAAAATAGGTGAAAGAAGAAATTTTGAAAGTTGTAGTTTATTGAAAATGTATTTCTTCCAAATTTGGAAATAAACTCATAGTTTCTTGTGCTTCCTTTGGTGAAATGATTTTGTTTTTACTGAAGGAATGTATGAAAGTTATACTTGATTTTCTTTTTTGAAATTGATATCATTCTTGTTGTGAAAAGAAAAGAGACACATTCTCATTTTGATAGTAAGAGTTATTATATTGAAAAGTTGAAATATATTGGTATGAACCTACCCTTGTATGAAAAATATGAAGATGTGGAAATGAAATATATTAAAACTAATGTAGTAAACAATGAACCTTACTTCAATGAAATTGGGATGGTATATACCTTTGATTGATTATCTTGAAGTTAGTTTAAAATGAAGAAATGAAATAAACCAGCCAACTATTTATTGTAGGAACAATAATTAAATTTAATATTACCATACAAACCAACTCAGGTAGAGTTGTTTTTGGAAAATTCATGAAATTGAAAATCTATTTACAGGAAACATTACCACCACCCTATGTAGAGTGGTAGTTTCAGAACTTTCACCCTGCCTAGAGCGGTAGTTTCAGAATTGTTTCCCAGATAGAGTGGTGGTCACAGGACTGCCAACCTACTCAAGGTGGCGGTTTTGTCAATTTTGACGTAAAAATGAAAAAATTATAACTGTGAAAAATATGAAATGAATTTAATTAAAACCTCAACTTTAAAACTATCAAATAGAATTACCAACAACTAGTAAATGAAAAAATTCATATGTTTGAGCATGCATTTCCATTTATGAGCACTTGAATTCTATAATATCATAGATCTAATGAAATGGGTTTTTTCCCAAATATTTAACTCAAAGAATGTAAATATCCAAATAGCAAAACCAAATTATTGGTGGAATCTCTACAATAAACAAATTATTGGTGAAAACCATGAATAAACTAAACTAGACAAAGAATGGAGTGAAGGAGGATTTCCCCATTTGCAAACTAGATCCAGATAAATTTTTGCATGGTTTCACTCCTTGCTTCCATGGCTTCCACTCCTCAAACCTGCAAATTAAAATGGATCAAATTAATTTTTTTAGGGTAAAAGAAATAATTTGAATACCCCATAAGGATTTTAGGTTGCATTTTAAAATACCTTGATCTAAGGGTGCATATCCATTTAATCTAAGGGTTGAGGGTCAACCCTACAGTTTTCAAGTTGTGGCACTTTATAGGGTTGGATAATATTAATTAAGGTATGGTTATCTAATGAATGGGGCCACTTAATGGTTAGGGTAAGTGGAAACATTATCCTTAGAGTGTTAAGTAAATAAATGTCATTGGAATTATAAGGGATCATTAAATAATAATTGTGAAAGGGGTAACTTAGTTAAAGAGTTTAAAGGTTAATTAACTAGAATTTAAATTTTTTAGATAGATAACCTCATGAGGGACAATATTGTTAATTGTTTTGAGAATTAATAATTAAACTAACTTAGGAAATATTGGCCTAGTTTATATTTTAATTAAGGTGCATTAACGTAAACCCTAGAAAGGAATTTATCCCGAAGTGATCTTAATGTAAAGTAATAATGTAAAGTATTAATTTAATATTCAAAAACTTTAAAATGTGTGAAATCTATTACAAAAGAAATAATTAAACCTAGTTAATAGCATCTTGTTACAAAAATTTTAAATCAAAAAAATTCATTCCTTATTTTTCCTAATTAAGTATTGAATTTTGTCTTGGGTTTCATGCATCAAAAAATGTGGGTGTTACAAGAAAAAGTTGAAAGTCAGTAAAATGATAACACAACTGTAATAGAAAAACCAAAAACCTCTCAAACAAAGCGCTGAAAAAGAACATACTAGAATTAAAGGGGTACTAGATCTAGGTAGATTTTGTATCTACTCCTTGTGATTCTATCACAGTACGAAATTGAATGCTTCCATTTATCCCTTTTGAATTGTACCTTGTTCCACCCATCATCTGAACCTTCAACACTTCAAAATGTCTCACTGATGTAATCTTTATATCTATCTCCATCATAGAAGTTAAGAAACTTGAGGGAGTATGGATCAATCTAGGGGTGGAATTTCTTAGATGATATCTTCTTCTTGACCTTTAAGTTAATCCCCAAAACCACCTCCAATTTCCTTATTAGGGACCTTTTTCAACCAAAACCTGATTTGAGCACTTGTTTTCTAGTTTTATGGTTTTATATGTACTCTAGATTTCCAATGCCCTATTTTTATCCTCATAATATTTCCATCTCTCCTCTTCAAAATAATCCACCATTCTAATCGATCTTTCCTATGAAAAATGGGATGCTACTGCTAATTTTTCACTTGATTCCTCTGATTTATTGTCAGAAGAGGAATATTCCTCATACTCAGTTACACTAGGGACCTTGTTGTCTTCTTCCTCACTATTTTTTTCAGAGTTTTCAGGATTTCTCTCTAGAACTTTAGGATCTGGGATCCTTTTTTAGTCAAAACTAGGGACACAGGGGTAGATGAAAGAGGAGTGGTCGTGTCAGGCTCAACCAAATCCCCATCAACACACACTACTTCAAAACCACCATGTATCAATAACTCTCCATTTCCCATATCGTTTAATAAATATACGTCATTCATGGACCAGTTGGATATTTCTGGCATTGCAACACTGGTATCACCAATATCCCTTGCAGCTGGCTTCAACCTCCATTCTTGGGAAGTGTCATTGCAAGATCCATCCCCATGACCAAGTGCCCTGCATTTTCCACAATAAATAGGGGAGTTCTCGTACTGGAGCTCTTGTTTTATTTCACAATTATCCAAGAAGAGGCGAATAGAGGTGGGGAATTACTTTCCAGGACGCACAATAACAGACATTATATCTAAGACCATCCTTGTCCTAGCAATATTCATAGGTTCAATAGCCAACCGATCCCCTAGGGATTTGGCTATTTCCTTCAACAGCTTAGTTTCTAAACATTTGAAAGCCAAATAAGTGATATTAACCTAAATTGGGAAGTCACAAGGCTCAAACATTTTCATGTCCATGTCAGGATGAAAATTAACAAGATGCAACATTATCTTCCTTTAAAACTAGGGTCCACCATTGATGGCTCTAAGGTATTCCTCCTCCTTGGTAAACTGGAACAAGAATGATTTATTTGAGATGACCATCATAGATATGCCTCCCTTAGGAGTCCATTTTATTTTTTCCAAGGCCCTAAAAATTTAAAGTTACGTCTGATTCCTACAAAGCTACCAATGAGTGAATACCCATACCTTTTACTTTCTCTTTTCACTAGTTACTCTAGTACAAACAGGTTCAACCCACTTTGGTTTTAGACCGGATTCAGGAACTAGAGTTGAAAAAGTAGATATCTTTAGAAAAAAAGGAATATAAATATATAAATTTGACACACTAAAGTGTTGAGTTTTTTATATTATCGTATCTACATTAGTGAAATAAATCTACTTTGCAAGGTATCTCTAAGAAAAATATCTTAATGTTATCAAAAATAAATAATGCAAGTACAACCATACTCAATATAGAACCTAAATTTATTTTTTCCAATGTGTATCGCATATGTATACAAGTATCAAATACTAAATGGAAAATTTTTACAAAGTGAGATACTTCATGTATCCATGCAATAAGAGATTTATGCTCTTAAAAAATAGGTTTCTTTAACAAATGAATTATCAAAAACTAAGTGTGAGAAAAAATTCCCTACTCTAAAGAGAATACATTTTATTCTTCATACAAATGTTCAAACATCCAAATCTTTAGATTAATGGTCAAACTTATATGTGAGATTAAATACTCTACTTTGTTTAGAAGAAATTTTTTTATCTTTGAATTAGGTTTGAAACTATACATATGTAACATAAAATAGACACATTTTTATCTATGATTTAAATTTTAATGAGACATATGTACCATAAAATAAAAATATTACTCTACCATTGATTCATCTAAAAAAATCAAAATAAAATTATTTCACATGATAAATCTATTCCATTAAAGCATGAATGGTCTAAATTATGATTAAAAGCTATAAATAAAAAACAAACAAGAAAAACATTTAAAATATGTAGATACAACTATAAAATATTCAAATAATAATAATACCAAGATAAGATAAAAAATCACTCAAAAATATCACCTTATGACCAAGATAAGGCCTACCGAAATTCATATTCTAGAAATGGAACAAAACACTAATGGATCATTTACCTAAAAAAGGTCCAAAGCTAAAAAAGTGTCCATACATGTAATTAAATTTTCCAACTCCAAAACTAAGAAAATAGTTATTTCCATTAAATGGTTTTAAAAATTAAAAAATTATTGTATAATGTGTATGTTTCAATTATTACATTGTTTTCTTTACAAAATAATGATAAAACAATACCATACCCTACCCCATACATAGGATGGAGAAAAATATGTATCAATGAAGAATAAACGAGATAGCCTCTACCAACGGCACATAGAAACAAACAGCAAATAACACCCCTTTAAAAACAACAACACATTAAAGCCAAAAACACAAGAAGATCAAAACACATAGAAACTCATCTTTGAGACCCCTTCGTATTGGATTTTAAGTGCATATTAAGGGAATGTTATTCCATTTCTTTGTTTGAGCCATAACTATCCAATCCTTTCCAATATTTGGATTTACATTTTAACTATGGATTCGAATCATAACTTCTATATTTTCCTTCAAGTTTTGGTTCTTAGATGAATCAAGGGGAACGGAACATGTTCCCTATTCCAATTCCATCAAAACAAAATATCTGTGAGGATCTTGTTGCAATGGTTCATTCTGGCTTGAAGGAATCCCTTCTTCCTTTTCTAACTTGACATATTAATCACTATCAAACAAATTTTTAACAACTAGGTGGCTAAGATTAGAGTTCTTACATGAAGATATTCTAATTTTAACATGTTTTCTATCCCTATGACATTCAAAAGTAAGATGAAAAAGAGAAAAATATTTTTGATGTACGTGAAGGGGAACCCTTCATAGTCCAAGTTTTGTGTCCAAATTCTATTTTCAACCTTGATTTCAATAGTGGCTGGAAAATCTACATAAGTATCCAAATAAACCAATATTCAGACATTGATACCCAAAAAGTTTCCTAAAGTTTTACCTATAGAGCTTAAGAAACTCTCCTGAAAAAATTAGAGGGGTAGATGAGGAAGATGAATCCAAACTAGCTTGACTTGGAAAGTATAAGAAACCAAGTTGAATAAATGGAAGCACAGTTTCATAAGTAGTAAATGGGACGTGAAGTCCCAAACTTTTCCAAAAATAAAATCCTTATTTGAGGTTTCAGAAAAAGAAATAATGAAAAATCCAAGTGAAGTAGGGTGAATATCTAGGCTACCTTCCATGATAGCTCTCCAATGGCTTGATATCTTGTCATGAAGAGAGGGAAAACCCAGATAAAAATTGTTGAATTTGCATATCATGCCATTTTTCATGAAAATTCTTCAGATTTCATAACATCTACTCCAAAATTAATGAAGGTGGTATATTTGGTGTAAGCCATAGATTTAGAAGTTTGTTTGGCATTTCCCTTTTTTTTATAATGTTTCTCCTATAGAGCATCTATAAAGGATTTAGTTTCAGCTTGATTGACCCGAGTAGGGGAAACACCCTTGAATTTAACATCCTTCTAACTTAGATCCCTTATAAAATAACCAACATTAGCACCAAAAGCGAAATCTCCACCATGCATGACCTGTACAGGGGTTTGGGTCTGAGTTCAAACCGGAATAGAGCCAATACAAAAACCGCCACCAATTATTCTAGAAGCATTGTCATGGTTACCCTACATGAAATCCTAAACATGGGATAGGGAAGGGGCTAAGCCATTTCCCCCTGAGTCCGCACCACCCACAAAATATTGACCTTCCCACAAAAACCTATTTCCAGGAAGTTGAGCATGGACACTATGGGAAGAAGAAGTAACGACACTCTTGTGTTTGGACTGTGCAGAGCCATCATTGACCAGGTTTTCTCTTCTTACATTCCTTCTGCCAATGATAAGAGGCCCCCTAAATACAACCTCTTCACTGTCACCTAAGACCCCAATGTTGCGTCTTCTACCGAAACTAGTGGGGATAAGGTAGCAATCGAAATCCATCATTTAGTATTACACTAATAATAAGCCTAAATATATTAAAATATCCTAAATACTAAATAGGGCCACAAAATTGAGAACTATTGCTCTATTTATAATTAAATAAAAGTAAAAAATTAAATTCTAATACATTCTAGTTGAAAAATATCTAGGAAACTATGAAAGTGGTGAAATTAGTAAATTACTTTCATGAAAATTTCACTAGATAATCCACCGAATCAAATAGGAGATGGTTTCTAGAAATAAACATCATCAATACAAAAAAGTGACACTTAAAATAAGTTCTGATACCATGTTTAAATTTTTCAATGGGCTCAAAATAACTAAAATCACCTCAAGAAAGTCAACGACGGTGCATGCATACATGTAATATAATAAACATGGATATGATGAACATAGAACGACTACAAAAATATTAACATATAAATTGCAAGAAGGTTAAAGGCCCCCTCACATGAAAAATACAATTAAAAACTAAGTGTTTTTATTTACTCTACTCATACCTTTTACCTTGTGTAACTTCCCCAAAAATCAAAATAGACACTTTTTTAAGGTTCTTTCTTTCCTATGGAAAATAACACCTACTCATATTAAATTTTAATTGATGGTTTTAGCTTAACAACTAAATGTTCATAAAGTAAAGTATCGTGTCCCTAATTTTTTTATAACCTTTGAAATGTATTAGTCCAAAGTTGAAACTATAACAATTGATAAGAAGCATAAAAGTAATTAATATCACATTTTGTACTTTTTTTATTAAGTGATTGGATTTACATATCTCATAATAAGGGTCAAAAATGTAAGAAATTCATAAAATAATCAGGTTCCTATAACCCCAAACTAGTTATTATCATTTGATTTACATTCATATATAACCTCTTTAAATCAAAACCCATGTAATAACAACAAGTATATTTCAGATATTTATTACAAGTTAAGTTTAGCAACAGTTCAAACTTTAAGTGAATGCAATCATTCAGATTAAATGAACATAGGTTCCTAATCAAATATAATAGTAATAAATGAATTTTATGTAATCATAACACATAACAACAACCTTTTGCAAAAGAGCATAAACTCTAGAAATGTCTCTTCGAAAGTCATGTGATAGGGATATGTTCATTACTATCCATATTAGATTTGAAAAACGAAATGTACTTTTGTGAATTTAGCCTACAAAATGGTACTGATTCAAGAGATTAAGTGATCCAATTCCATAACTATTTCACGAATTAAATAATTTTTTCTTTTACCATCGACGTACTCTTCATGACTTCAACATTGCCCACTTATAATGAATAATAATATATCTTGTTCATTATCACCATTATACATTTGATTATTTTAATATACAAACATAAGTCACATGGTTTTAGAAAGAAAAAATCATTATAATAATCTAATTTATTAAGATTCGATGAATTTTAATCATTCCCTATTCCATCTTACATATTCTTAGCTTCGTGAAATTAACTCTACTAAGGATTTGATCAATAACAGAGTCATATGAATTTTATGTTCCAAATAAAATGCCCAATATTAATTATCATCTTTCTTTGAAACCTTATTTACATGACATTTAAATCACAACACTAATTTTAATACAATAAGAGTCATTATGCCTAATTTAAACTGTAAATCAATTTTACCCCATTCTATTCACACATTTAATATTATCAATGTGATTATACTCAAGGAGAATACAAACAAGAAACTTATTCATTATTTTAAAGTAGATTATGATAATCATAACATTTATCAAATCTTCATTATATCTTTAAATTAGATTAATAATACGCAAGAAACATGAAGTTCTTTTCATCCCCTATCCAACCCTTAATGTTTAAAAGCATATGTAACAATCCTTAATTATCTTATCACAATTCACTCTTAAAAGTGAAAAACTAAACATCCTTTGATTTCTTAAGGATCCTCTCCATGGTAACCAACCTACAATGTACTAGGCCTAATAATGTTATACAATGTACTAGAAAATAATAGTATACCTTGACCTTAATATTTTGAGGAACTAATAACCCATGATAACTCGCATATAAAAGTGATTATTAAAATAACTTAGCATCCAAATTGAATTTAGTACTATACTATTATGATCTTAACACTATGTGAGTAATAGAAAAAATTAAAGTAAGAGATCAAATAAATATTATACATAATATTGTTTTATATCTTTATTTATTGGAGATTTACTTTTTACTTCTTGATTCCATTAGATTATAGAATTATTCCAATTACATTTTATCTGTTTATATACAATAAAATAGTAATGATAAAACTTAATAGGTGCCTGCATAAAAATATTGTCCTCAAATATTAATAATAATTATGATATCATTTATATGCCATAGTAAAATATTCCTAACAATAAAAATGCAATGTGCATCATTATTCCCCACTTTAGTCACATAAAATATGTTAAAACTTTTATTATGCAAAATCATGTTGGCATGTGCATCTAACACTCCTCGTGAGTTTCATGACATGGCTTAACCCCCTCTCGTGGACCATAATTATTGCGATAGTAGTGGAGATTAATGCATGCGGGTTTTGGTCAAACAACAATTGTGGTTCGATAAATGGTATTAGAGCAATAGGTCTCAAGTTCAAAACTCACCTGAGTAACACTGGGGGATATTGTTGCAATTTTCTTCCAACATTGCCCATGAGTTTTGTGACAGGGGTTAATCTCCTCTAATGGATCCTAACTCTCAGGATTATAATGGAGATTAACACTTGTGGATTTCGGTCTAACAACAATCATGGTCCAGCATTCCAATTTTCTCTTAATAGGTCAAATTTTTCTTTACTTTTATATAATCCTCATGCATATATACTAAATTTTACTGGGCTACAATCAAATACATGTACCAATATATTACCCAATATAATACACTATCAATCAAGAACTCCATACTATGTTATAGAAATACTGAAACTAAGGTATATACCTAATTATATTTCAATAACCAATATACATTTTGTAAGAAGTGATACATGAAATGCGTTGTGTATTTGGGAGGAGGAGAAAGATCCATCCTATATTCTGTGGGGCTTATCATTCCCAATATATTGAATGGCACCATAAACCTAGGAAATAACTTAGAAGACTTTCCTCCATTAAATATGATACTAATATTTATTACTACCTGATCTATGTTGTTTTCTCACTTAATATTTGGATATCGTAATGTCACGACAACTTTACCATGTTCCACTTCCACAAATATTGCACATCCAAATGGATGTGATACATAATAATTGCTTATTAGGATTAGTTTTTCCTTGAGTTCTATAGGGAGTAATCTAACTCCTACTAGTGTATATATTTTATCAGCCTACCTTTCACGTGTGAATGGTGTTAATCTAAGTATGGTAAGTATAGGTGGCCTAGATATAATATTTTCCACTTCATTTTTGTATACTTGCTAACTATTATATTTGATAACCCATATTGGTTCATAGCTATATTACATATTCTATCTCCCCAATCCCTAATATTATATGTTTCCATCATCTCACTCAAGAATGTATACATATACATGATCCCCAAGTTTCTTTCCTTGTTCATAATATATGAGCCCATCAATCCTTGGTAAAGTTTTAGTAAAATACATCACTAGAAAATGGATTAAACTTATATAAAAAATCATTCTTAGCTTTCATAATTTTCTCAAATATTTTCCTTGAATTACTCTATTGGTGTGACATAGATAGTTTAGTTAGATCAATTTATCATCATATCCCATCCATTGATAAGTCCTTGTAGCTCATATAATACACTTTCCAGTATATTAGATCACTTTGATTTTCATTAAAATTATAGAATGGGTCTACAATAATTAATATAACATTAATAAATTCACTCACATTACATGAATACATGTAATATAACAAAACATCAAACACATATATGATCAATATATAATGAATACGAATATATTAGGATTATATATGCAAAGAGGATCAAATGCCTTCTTCAAATGAAGAAAATAACTCAAAACAAACTTGTAGATCTACCTTCACATTTATCCTTTACCTTCTTATATAGATAAGTAATGAGGTTTAGGAAAATAATGAATATCTATATTTTAAGGATAAAATATGAAAATATTAAAATCTTATTTCAATCAGTACTACAAAATATGGTATTATTAATAATTAATTTATAAATAAGTACAGACCATGGTGTGCACATTATCTATGTTATTTATAAATAAAGGATACAATATAAATACATCTTAGACTTAACAAAGGCATGTTTTAATATTATACACTAAAATCCCCTTAAGATGTATTACATAATGGGAGAGGATAAAATGAGTTACACTAACCTAAATAAGCTTAGAAAATATATTGACAAGATGTCAAGAATAAAATTGGCATGTTTAAGTACAACATGAACACCTTTGATTAAGAGAAAATTCGACAATGGGAGAAATTGAGGCTAAACCTCATATATGGATCACAAAAACTAGACTTTGTTAGGAAACCATGTACAATACGTACAAATAAGTATTATTAGAGTGACTAAAGTTAAGATCATGTAATTAATCAAGTCTATATGTCGATGAAAGTAAAACAATAATAAGGTCCTTATGGAAAATATATTATCTTGTTGTAATACATAAGTTTCGATATGCTATAATATTCTATTTGAGAATTAAATTGCTTGATGAATAAGAAGATATATTTGAAAGTATAGGATAACAATCATATAAATATGAAATTGTTAAGAATTAAATGGTGTATCTTACATGATCTACATGAATAAAATAAATATACTTCTCGGGATAGAAAATAAGATATCTTCATGTTGTCCAAAAGAATTAAGATAATCAAAACCATCCCCAATATGGAATCTGTTAGACTAAGATTCAAATGTGTAGAACATACATATAGAGGTATCAACCACTAATTGGAATAATCCTACAAAGTGAGAGATTTATTCATACACATGTGAAAAAAAGTATAATGCTTTGAAAATTATATATTTTTATGAATTTCCAAGATTTAATTATATTCTCACTTCACGCTTGCAAATAATAGTGTATTTCTCTAAACCTTGTCTCACGACAATATATTTGAAACATTTTAGTCATCTAAAGTGCTAATCCGTATGATACCTTAACATTGTTACGATTTTCTCATAAATATTGAAAACATGAGACATAATTTAACTACCAGGTTACATCATATGACATCATAATGATTTGTTAAGGACAAACTTATATCATTCAATATAAAATTCATTAATGATACTCTAATATAGATGACGTGAATAGTGACTTACATTGTCCACCTTAAGTTTAGTTTCCATTTAAAATATGAAGGAAATCATGAGATATAAATGGCCAATCATCAAGTAATCCATGAGAAACATAGGAAAAACACAAAACCATCATTAATTTTTCTTGATCTATTTTCATTTCCCATGATTGGCCATCCATTTTGTAATACCATGTTCAGTGTTGTCTCTTGTTCTTTCTTCTGTGACCCATGTTGCTAAACGTTTGATTGTTGTGCATACTTCTTTTGGTCGTTAGGTGACTTTGATCTTGTTCTAAAGTTAATTTAGTGTATTTTCTTCCCACCATACCTCCTGGTGCCATAGTAAATGCATTTCGTTGTTGAGGTATTTCATAAATTATTTTACGATGATTCTTATTATAGGCTTATTGTATTCCTGATTAAGTGGGTTTTTTAGCGATGATATTGTTCAAAGGCTCTGAATGATTATTTAATTTTTTTGTAGAGTGTTTAGGGCATATTTTATTAAGGTACCTAATATTAATTAAGGTAAGTTTAGTTATATTAATCATCCACCTAAACTATGATGATGATTTATTAAAAATATAATATCTCTAAACCTAACTAAGGATGCATTGACCTAGCATAAGACTTAACCCTTTTAGCAAATGTGGTTAGTCTCAGTTTACGTGAAAGAAGGGGTGAATCCTTTAGTGGTGCTATAAATTCTGGGGGGGACTACTAAAAGTAATGTTGAATTTATTAACCCCATCCACTAGATCCTACCCTTGCATGCTCCTTAATTAATAACATTATGCTTGGCATGAGGGAAAAATTTTGTTACCTTGTGCTTTATTTTTGGTTGCTTGTTGGAAAATGATGGGTTGTTGGGCACTTTACTATAGACACCAATTTTTGGTATCGTTCCTCCCCCTTACCCCGCATTTTCTCTCTCATCAAGTTTTTCCATTCGAACCTATTTTTCCTTCAAATTATAAAAATTCCATTTCCCATCAAAAATACATGTTCACTTAAGCAATCTTAATTGTATAATTGATTTCACTTTTAAATAATTAATCCTCGTTATATAAATATTGAAAATTTTAGTTTTATCATTCAAAAATTGTTTAAATCATGAGTCCCACTAATTTTTCTAATATAAAGTTTTCAATAATCTACTCCTTTTAATTAAAGCATGATTCCCACTCATATTTTAATTCATGCAAAAAAAACTGGATCACATCCACTTTTTTAAATCATGAACCCCACGTAATCACGTCATATCCAAATCAAACCTAACTACTCAAATCATGTCCCTTAATCGTGGTTACTTTAACCAACCCTAATTAACTAATAACCCACAATATAACCTCACCCCTAGGCTATAAATATAGGTCTTCCCCAATTTTAAACAAGTTTGAAAAGATAAAAAATATTTGGTCTTGGAGCTCCTCATATTCATCATATCATATTGCCATTGTAATGCCATTTGTGATAGCATAATTTCATATTCATGCCTTTATAGTGTATTTAGAAAATTCATTTCTCAACAAGTCTTTTGTGGTTCTCATAGAAAATCCATCTCTTGGCACGTGCAGCTCCAAAATGGTCATTTATTTTGCATGAGGTTGGTTTTATTGATTAAATCAGTGGTTTCTTTATCGGTATTTTCATTTTTTGACATATAACAATTTTTGTATATAATCCATGCTATCTAAGGTTCATAATTTCCTTCGATTTTTATAGACACGGGGTTGACATCCACATAAGGAAGCTCATGCTTCTTGGAATCGACATTGTCAGGGAATCCCCCACATGTATCTATCTAATCATATTTTTTCAGTTTTGCAAATATTATCATAGATACATCTTTTTGGCGCCCACAGATCTACATCCACATCAGAGGAACCTTAATCCCTCCATAATTTGAGGTTGTTGGTGGCTTCCAGTATTGACGCATTCACGTGCACAAGAACGAGGTTTCCTGATCAACACTTACCCAATAATTATTTTGTTAGAAACACTTTTTTTTTTCTTCTAGCTTTGAAATTCTTTGTTTGATAATGATTATTGTTAGTAAGTGGTTGTGTGGGGATGTTGGCCACCTCCCTTCTTTATTGTTTTAGTTATGCCATGCTTTAGATCACGATTTTTGGGTAGGAAATTCCAAAAAAGGAAGTCTAGTCACATTAGTGCAATGGTGGAGGATTGCAGACTGGGGTTTATGGGAAAAGGTGTTGAAATTTCCAAGCAAGTGTGATTAGCAGGTGCAGATCCATCCTCCATGGCTGCTACCGCATTCTCTCCCTTCCTATGCCAAAACATAGCCATGAATGGATTTTGGACATCCAACATGCAATAATGAAAGCATAATTTTTTTAAATGTTACTGTTACAAGGTCCTGGTAGACGTGGTTGTAGGTTTTGGAAGTATATAAATCAAGCATGATAAGTTACCCATCTCAATAATTGTTAAGCTTTAAAAAATCTGTTGAAATGAATGATTTTTCTTTCCTGAAATTGTTTTTTGGAATGAAATTTTGTGGATTGTGTTTAGTCATTTTTTATTTGCTAGTTGTTCCTTGATTATCCTCTGATTTTGGGTTTTGCGAGTTGCTGTGGATGTGTACATTTCAAAAAAAAAAAATTGTCTAGGTAAATTTTTCCATGGGGATCTATTATGGGTTTAGTCGCCTTGCTGTAAAATCTCTCCTCTTCCCTAAAAATTTCTTGATATACCAATAACAGTTGCTAAATGTTAATGATGGACGGTAGGGGATTATTCCTCTTTCTCTAGTTTTTATGTTTCATAATTGATTAAATGATCTATTACCATTATTTATCAACATTTCTTAAAATGAGTAACTAGGTTATCAAGTTGTTTAATAGATATTAATTTCATGTTTTCTAAATAAGCCTATTGAATAACTATAAATATCTTTCTTTTTATACGATCTTGTTATATATAGATATGATTCCTTTCCTAGTTATTCAAGTTTTTTATATATTTGGGACTTCTAAATATGGGTAATTGAGTTATTTTTATTATCAAGGAATACCTTCTCCAGGTATGCGAGTTGTTTTTAATAATTAAAGTTTTATAAACTCTTTTCAATTTTCCTTAATTATATTTGTTTAGGTCAAATCAGTTTGATATGGTTCTCCATTTTGTTTATGGGTATGTTGCGAAAAGTTTAAATGGATTTATGTTAACCTCATTTTAGCCATCAGACATTGGATTGGACCCTGATCCAGTTTGGGGAGACTATTGTTTTATTAGGGAAATCATCCACCCCTTTTTGGGTTATGACAATAAACTATGTAATGACAGTTGTTTCATTGGTGTCACTAACCTTGAGTGATGAGTTTTTTGAGGAATGTTAGACCTCCATGTTCTCATTTCTTATGGACTACGTAAGTTGTCCTATTGATATTAAAAACCATCTTGCATGTTTATAAAACAATATGAGTGGTTGACTATGGTGATTAGATTTAAGTATGGAGGAAGTACCGAGGCTTTTAGTGTTCGATTACTTGGTATCTACATCTTGAATATTACTATAGAAATTACCTGATGATTGTAAATCCTGTAAAAATGACGTTCTAGGAACACGTTAAAACCTAACACTTATCCCGAAAATTGTGCAACTAATTTTTTTTATTTAAGTTATAAAAAGGTTACAAGGGTGTTAACCCTTAGGATACATTAAATTAACTTACACCACTAAACTCAACTTTACGATTGATAGGCCAGGTCTAGTTAAATGATTAAATATTAAAATTACTTTACCTCTAAGGTCGATTAATTAAAAGTCACTTAGTAAGGTGCCCTAATTTAATTTACTTGGTTAATTGTTTTCTCCTCTTTTAGTTAATGTTCAATCCTAATATGGTTAACCTTATGCTTAATTAGTTTTTTTCATTATCCTAATAGCTTAAAGTCCTTTTTATTAAATTCCTAAAACATACTAAGAACTAATAAAGACTTTGCACCCCAAGGAAATTAAATGGCCCCATTCACCCATCTACACATACCCTTAAGGATTTAATTTAAAACATTTAAAATTATATTCCTACCAAACAAAATAGGGTTGATCCTCAACCCTTAGATCAAATCAATTGTGACCACTAGATCCTAGGGTTCCAAACTAACCCTAAAAATCCTTAAGAATTCTTATTAAAACCTCTTCTTACCCTATTCTCCTCATTTGGTCTATTTTCTTTTGTTAAAATTGCAGGTTGGAGAGAAGGAAGCCATGGGAGCAAGAGAGGAAGAACTATGGAGGAGTCTACAAGGAGATCAAGCTTAGATTAGTTTAGATTGTAGTTTTATTGTTGTAATTTCTCTCATTCAAGGATTGAAAAGGGTTTCCTTTAGTAATTAGTTTTTTCTCAAGACTACTTGTATTTGGGGTTCTCTATTTGGGGCAAACCCTACCCCCATGATTATAAATGAGAAAGGATGTTTTTAATCTACCATTTGTAGGTTTAATTTCTTTATACAATAAGATTTGAGCATTATTTGATTGTTGGTAATTTCTTAGTTAAATTTACAACTTAAAAATCAGTATATACAAGTTAAAAATTGCACAGGTGGATCCGAGAAGTTTTGTCCGTAAGTGACAGAACCGCCACCCAGAGTAGTCCGGAGGTCCTAGGGACCGCTGCCCTACCTGGGTGACAAACCATGAACCTTGCCTTACTTGCCTGAGAGCAGTGGTTACGAGACCACCACTCTGCATAGGGCAGCGCGGTCCTATTTCTTAGAAACATAACCTAAAATTTTGAGTTTTCTCAAAAAAACAAAAGTTACTAAAATGTACTAAAATGCATTCTGAGCTTAATTTTATACACATAAAGTTTTCAGTTGCAAGATTTAGCTCCATTTATTCATTTCTTACTTAAAACTTACTCATTTTAAAAACATTTTCTTATCCAATAGATAGCAACAACAACTACAAGATCAATTCCATTTTGTTTAACTATTTTATTTAAATTCCAAGAGTAAAAAACAAGATCTATTCTACTTCTAACATTTTATTTTCCTTCCCTTATTACTACAACTTGAATCATATCAATATAACAATCTACTTCAAATTTGTTTCTTGTTTCCATTTTCACTACAACATATATACATTCAAAATATCTAAAATAATATTTTCTCTATATTCAAGTTTACTGTACATACATTTTTAACATCTTACAAATTTCTATATTTCTTCTTCTCTGTTTACACATAAACAACTTCACAATGAAAGTAAACTTTATTTTCCCATTAAGCATAGAACTTTCAACTAAACTTTTACTCACAAACAAATAAAACTTCCATTTTGACAATTTTCTTTTCTATTTCACAATTCTAACTTTACAACACAAATTTTTTTTGTTTCTTTCAACATACAATACAACTTTAAGAACAAATATTTGAATGTAAATTTCCTTCAATATCAATACAATTCCTCCACTTAAGTGGAAATCATACAAGAATGTAAGCTAAAAATTAATACAATATTACAAGTTCCTCCACTTGAAGTGGGAATAACACTAAGGAAGTTTTATTACAAGAAGGATTTCTTAAGGATTCCAAAAAAAGCTCCAAGCTTCACAACACCAACAAGAGAGCTCCTTCATGATTTGCTTGATCCACAACAAAATGGGGGGAGAGGCAACACTCTCCACCCAACCAAAATATCCAATGAGGAGGAGAAGCCATCCTCCTCATTGGCCCCCGAGCCCCAACCACATTACAATGAGAGGTGAATCCAACACATGGCAAACAACAAGCTTCCACAACACAAACCAAATATTTCACAACCATTCCAAGCACATTCAACTCAACTACAACACAACAAGGAAAAAAACCAAAATAAACAAGGCTTAAAAATGAAATCCAAAGGAGCAAGAACCTATGGGGAGGCCACTTATGCCTCCCAATGGGAAATGGGTGCCCACCTTAAAAACCTCCAATGCATATCTCAAATCCCCTACATACTCTTATGCCTCCCTCAAGTACCTCTTATGCCTCCCACATACTCTTATTCCTCCCTCATTCTCTTATGCCTCCCTCATACAAGAACAAGTAAGAAATGCAAGCATTCCTTGTCCAAGGTGGGGCACCCAACCCAAACTCCCTCCAAAACATGAAATAACTCTTATGCCTCCCTACATGAATTATCCTCATATTTCCCTCCTACACCACACTTAGGAAATCTACCCAAGCACCCAACAAGCATTCCAAAACACTCAAAAAAAAACAAGCACATAAACACAAAATAAAGGAATAACATAAGTAAGAGTAAAGCTCCTACCTTTCCATAGTAGAGCTTGTTCGAAGAGTCAATCTCCAAGATTCTTCAAACCCAAGAAATCACCAACAAGCTCCAACCAAGACCACAAGCTCTCCAAAAATCCTCTAACTCCAAAAATGCAAGAGCACAAAAGAATGAAGTAACCCCCAAACAAGCAAAAGAACTTCAATAAATAGAAAAGGGAGAGAGGAGGGTGAGGTGGCTCCATGTAGGATGCCACATCACTCATCCTCAACTCCACCTCACAAGTCAAACCTCAACCCCAATGCACCATAAATTGGTGGGTGAGAGGAATGACAAGTTACTTACACACAAAAACCAAGCCCATACCCCCTAAGGACAAAATTAATTACAAGAAAGAAAGTGCAATAAACATTTTACCTTTTTATCTTCCCAAAACACATAATGGGGTCTATTTTTTACCCCCTCAATCCATAGGTAGGGTTGGTATAGCAATTTAAGAGGTGTGGGACAAGTTTGAACTTGTCCCACAAGCTTTCAAAATTGGCCCTTAAGGCCATATTCAAATTTTCATGAAGGGGTAGAGTGTACAACACTCAAGATCACAAGCACTCAACTTACAACACATAATCCAAGATCCATATAGTCTAATAAATGAAAACATTTTGGTCACATCCATAATTAGTTTAACAAGATTAATTAACTTTAATTAAGACACTTAAACCCATTAAGATAAAGGGGAAAGAATACATCATTTTCTAAATAATTAAAACAAGGAAATTACATCCCTAAAAATCACATACTACATCAAATAAAGGAAACTAAATAAAAGACAACACATAACCCCTTGGTCACAATTTCCCCCTAACAATAATTCAACACACACACAAATACATGTTGCCATGGTGACCCTTGTTGAATTCACCTAGAATTCCAATGTGGTTGGTATGCAATGGAAAGTTGCAAAAGCTATGGAATGAGGCTAAAGAACCTCAAAGCTTTTCTAACTCAACCATGCACCATGAGATAAGAGATAAACAAGGGAAACTAACATGAAAGCATTATAACTTTGACAAAAACATCAAAAACTAACATGATAAAGCTACTCTCTACTCTTTAGATTACTTAATTTAAGAAATTGAACCTAAAAAGATCAACTTAGCAATCAAAGGTGTGATGTTTGATATGAAACTCAAGCTTTCAAGAATGGAGTCTCACCATTAATGGCTTCAAGGCCAATGGTTCTCTCCATATTACTCAAAACTTGGATTATGGATGCAAATGGAGGTGTTAGCTCAACAATGGAGGAAGGAAAGCTTTAGATCAAATGTCTAATTAGCTTAAAGCTAATACAAATGAGATCCAAGCTTTCTTAGGCTTGTTTTGGCTTTGTGTTATGTAAAGTTGTGTGTTTGAATGGGTAGGCTTAGCTTTGTATTTATAGTTTTCCACTTGGGAAGAGATTTGGAATTTGGGTGCATGTGGGACTAAAGCTCAAAAATTTTTTAGATTAGATTAGGATAAACATGCTTTAGGCTTAGTTAAGCTTGGTTTAGGCTAGTTAACTAGGGTTTAGGCTAGTTAAACTTGATTAGCAAGTGATTAGAGACTCATTGAGAGTTGGGAGGGGTCTGGATAACCAATTGTGACTAATAGATAGCCTACAAAGCCAATAGAAGTGGTTTAGAGAGAACTAGGGAGGTTCTGAATGGTCGAAAGGAGGAATGTTTAGCTAATAAGAGAGATATTAGCCAAATAAGCTGATTATAGGAGGAATACGACCGAGAAGGTGTCGTGAATGGGCATCCGAGAATGGAGCGAAGAAGGGAATTAACAAAGTGTCATTAATTGAATGGATTGGATGAAATGCTAAGTGTAAGCATATTTTAGGTGTCTACATTTTCCCCTCTTTGAGGTGGCGTAAGTGACGTCACTTCAAAGAAAGTAGACAAGCATAAACAAGTAGAAAATTTTGAAGGGATAGAAGAAAAATGAGTAGAATGGAGGATGCCCCCTCGATTGTCGATGGGGTGATAGAAGAACTCGATTGACGATCGAAAAGATGATAGAAAGAGAACAAAAGAAAGAATAGTGTGAAGAAGAAGAAAGAAAGGGGATATAGAAAGAAAAGGAGTATGAGGAAGGGGGAATGAGCTAACATCCATCCAATGCCTTTTAAACAACTTTATTTTTCATCATATTGCTAATGATCTTCATCATCGGTCCTTATTAAAAAGAATGAACAAAAGTGTAGTATGACATGAAAATCCATATACGAACAAATGTCCATTGCTAAAAACACCAACTCCATGCAACATACAAAATGCAATGCAATACGAGAAAGTAAAAGATGCCTAACTCCATGCAACATACATAATGTGATGCAATACGAGAAAGTAAACAAGCCAAACCTAACAGAGAAACATAATGTAATGTTTTTGTTATCAAGCTTCAGTTCTAACTTGTGCGAATTAATGACAAGGGTTAATGATGGTGCCCCAAGAAAGGATACATGCAAGGGGAATAACAGAGGACACTTCGGTCCTATGAAAAAGCAATGTGCACTATGAAATAGTACCAGGAAACTTGTTGTGTCCCAGAGTACAGACAAGTAAGCAAACCTAGATTTTGTTGATGGAGGTAGATCAAGATGATCCGTGAGTCATGCACATGAACAAGTGAGAACCAAAGAGCAACATTTTGTAGGATGATTTATATTGTTTTTTATGTTTTCTTGAAACATATTTGAATGTTTTTTATTTTTCTAACATATTTGAATGTTTTTAACATATTTGTAATGAAAAAGTTTTCTGAAACTATGTACAGGAAGATGAGGAAGCGTGGATTCCCCTAGTGATAGATGGGATGTACAAGGGCAGAAGGCCACGTGCGTATGAGAAAGGTGAAGATGCAAAAATGCCCCAATGATTAGGTGGGAGTATTCAAAGGAAAACTCTTCACATAGAAGCGGGACCCAAGGCCATTATGGATAGGTTCAACATGATGATGAACGTAAACCAATGAAGTGCTGGGAAGAAGAAAGGATGCCCCTAGCGTAAGTTGGCCTAAAAGCACATGATAGAAAGGAAGGAGAAGATTGTTTTTGTGAAAGGGGACAAAGGTGTCCGAAAACATGGAAAAAAGTAATCTTATACACATGGATGTTTTAAATGAAGTAGAAGAATGATGTGAATGATATGAATGTAGCTTAGAAGCCTCACGATGAAGAATTGATTAGCCAAAGGCACAAATCATGAGACAAGATATGGACTAAAGTAAGAGTCTGAACAAGGTCCAAAAAAAGACACTTGGTAACATACTAATCTTGTTTACTCATAGAGATCCAGTGTGTGCACATGGAATTTAATTACCTCTTGAAGGGAAGATTTAATAGACAACAAGTGAAGACACCCTAGCCAATGTGTAGGAATGATTTATTTTGAAAGGTGATTTTGTGAATGGAGGGTGGAAGGATAGCCGTACATTGCTCTGCTGCCAGCCAGGCGTCCATAGCCCTGATGGAGATGTATTTGATTCTAATCACAACATTTCTCTACTGCCAGTCAGGCATCCATAGCCCTGATAGAGATTATTGGAAATACCCCAAGAGAGAGTAATATATCAATTTGTCTTTTTCTTTTAGCTTTTAGCCTTTGATTTTTTTTGATTGATTTTGATTCTTTTTCTTTCTGAAAACTTATTTCAGCTCTCTTGTTTGACAAGGGGTTAAGAACCACTGATGGCTTGATGGAAGGAGGTGGAAGTGATTGTGATGACGACATTGGCTAGTGTCAACAAATATGTCCAAAATTTCTTCACAACAAGTTTATTAGATGTTGAATGTGATAGGATCTCTAAGAGGTCAGTCATTCTTTAATTTACCAAGGTGATAAAAGACCAAGGTCAAACAGATACCATAGAGATAAATGTCACAAAATGCGTGTGAATAGGCTAACCAAAATATCACCAAAGGGATGAAAATGGTAGGAAGACTTGCCAGAAGAATGACAAGGAAGGGAAGAAAGAAACATCCATGTGTACGCAATACCTGATTGCAATGTTTGATCTTTGTACCTTTGATTTTTTAATGTTTTCTCATGTTTTTTGTATTTTTTAATTGTTTTGATTTTTATATTTTTGATAGTTTTTTGAAAGTTGGGACCAACAAAGTCACTCTGCATGGTAAGATCCAACAACGATGTTTGCGACTTCCTTGATAAGGGAGACTAGGTGTGTTTGTTTATCAAGAGTCATGTTATCCCCGATCTCAATGATCATGGTGAGCTCATACTCAAAAAATGACTGTGATTTATCTTGAAACAAGGATTTATTATGCGGGAGCTTGAGTTCCTATCCATAGGTTTTTGTAACTTTGCACCATACTTGATGGTTGCATTGATGTGCATTCTTGAATCACTTTTGATTTACAATTTTGAGATTGTTCAAGTTGTTGGGGGCTTTGGAGCTCTTGGAAGTTTTGATCTTAGCTTGATAATGAAACTGTTTGGGTTTCTTATAAGCTGATGCATGACTTGTTTGATCCAGAAGAAGGAGAAGAAAGTGAATTTGGACATTTAGAACTAATGTGAGAAATGACCGTGGGCTTTCCACAACCATTGATAGAAGAAATATGTGATGGATGAAAAGGATACGGTCCAAGAATTGAAGAGGATGGGCTACCAGGAGGTGAGCCACTAATAGAAGATGATGAAGGGCTACTAGGATATGGCCCTAAGATGGAAGAAATTGGGCTATGAGGACATGGCCCAAGAATAGAAGAAGATGACGAAGGGCTGCTAGGGCATGGCCCAAGTATAGATGAGGAGGGACTACTACCCATAGATAGAAGAGGATGAAGGGATACTAGGACGTGGCCCAAGAATAGAAGGTAATGGGCTACCAAGAGGTGAACCCACAAGTAGGACTACCTGGGGGTGGCCGAAGGATAGAAGAAGACGATGGGCTACTCAGCGGTGACCCACAAGTAGAAAATGGAGGGCTACTAGGGGGTGGCTCAAGAATAGAAGAAGATGATGGGCTACTCAACGATGACCCAAGGAGAGATTTTGATTGAGGAATGATGATAGATAATGAATGATTTGGTAATGAGAAGATAGGCCATGGCTCAATGCTAGACCCTGGTATCTCATCATGCTCAAAGGAAGGTGAAGATGGAATAGAAGAAGAATCAAGTTCCATGACCTTAGGCTCCTCATCTATATTATGACAAAAGGGATCAAATTATTTTCCCCAATACGTGAGTGTATCAAGTTCTAGAAAGAATCCTTGTTTGCAATCCTCTAAAGGGATATCATCGTGTAGTCTGAATTGTTTCTTCATTCTGAAGAAATCAATTAGTAGAGGTTGTTTTCTTTGATCATAGAAGGTTGAATAGAAGAAATGGTACGATAAGGTGGGAAGATTGATTGACAGAAGAAGATGACTCATAGAGAGGAAGTAAGATTGGAGGCAAGCATCTCATGAATGGATGATTTAGATTTGGGTGTTTTTCTAGAAGACGACAAAATGTAGGTTGGAAAGTAGGATCACATAGCCATTCGTTAAGTTACGACATAGGAGTCGAATTAGATGATTGACTAGAGGTAACCCGAGTTGTGGAACTCTTTAATGGAGGAAGAGGTCATTGAAAAGACTGATGAAGGAGGTCCTGTAAAGAAAGGGATGACAATGACTCAAGACGTAAATTAGATATTTGATCGATGGAACTTAGAGTTACGGGAGTCTTCAAAGGAGGAAGACGTCATTGAGGTGATTTGGAATAAATGTCCTGCAAAGGAAGGGAGGACCGTGATTCAAGATTTGATCTAGGGGTATCCAATAAATAGTTGGGATCCTGAATCTTCAGAAGAAGAGTGGGAGTCCGAATGGTAGTTTGGATCTGAATCAGAAGAAGAGGAGTGGGGGGAATGAAAATAATAATTTAGGATCAGAAGATAACTATACCACTAAATATGAGTTGAAGGTAAGGAACAGGGTACCTGAATGAAGTCTCTAGCATGAAGAACCAAATGAGGAATCCTAAAGATTTTAATGGGAATCTTTTGATTTGAATTCAGAAGACCTCAGTTCCAAGAATAGTTTGTGAGAAACCACGTGATATCAGTCAAGAAGAGCATTATTTAAGAAACCTAGTCTATAAGATAGTGTTATGGATCCTTCAAAGGGAAGAAAGCTCCATACCATACCACCAATTATGAGATTGAAGGTTTTGTAAGAATGGATATACTTGAATGAGTTTTCCAGCTATGGAAGAAAACATTATGGGGACATTTTCAGTAAAAAAGGATCAGAAAACACTTTTTCCAAGGTAAATTCCTAGGAACCTGCAGGTGTCCCAAATATTGTCGTAAGTGTGAGGAATCCTATGTGATAATCAAAATGATCAGTTTGATTGATCAACACAATGAATTTACGTTGGGTCCAAATGAACCATATATTAACTAGTTTGTATGCTTCAACAAAATAAGGCTTCATGTGGGACGAAGTTTACTATGTAGATTTGGGAATCATAATTCACAAACAACTAGACATTTTGTAAACAAATAGGGGAAATTGTTAGTGTGAGTTATCCTATGTGTCCTCCTCACATATTGGAGGGTCATCTCACATGGGTTAGGTTTAGGGTTAGGTTTAGGGTTTACTATTGAGTCATGCACTAGGGTTACTCAACACCCTATATGTACCCTTTCACTATTCATTTATGAGTATGCCAAGACACTCCGTTGTCTTTTCTCTACATGTGTAAGCTTTGTTCTGTTATGCAAGATTGTTCAGTTATTGATCGATTCTTCTTGTGATTACGTTGGAGCCATTACGATTCAACCAGAGTGCAACTTGATCATGGTGCATAGTTTCCGATACGATTCGTCAACTCTTTCATGGTATCAGAGCTGAGATCAGGTAAACGTGCACTCATTTTTTTGAGTTGTGATTACTCTTGTTTTTCATTTTTTTTAACTCCTCGTGCAAGTTTTCGATCATTATTTTCTGGTTTTTCCTTGCTAACATATCTAACATTCTTGCTCTTGGAAAGTTTTTTGATTTTTCTGTGTTCTTTGTGCATGTGCAGATCTCCTTGAGTTTTTCAGGGGTTTTGTAGCTAAAATTAGTTAGCTGCAGCTACATTTAGTAGATCAGCTAAAATAGAGGTTATTTTTTTTTGGTTTTTTAATCCTTTTTTATTAAACTGAAATTTTTTAGATCTCTATTTTTTGGCTCTCTGTGTTTTCTGGTGTTTTACAGGTTTAAGTGTTCAGTTTTAGCTCCACCCCGAGCTTTCTAAAGTTCATCTATGGCCTTTTTTTTGGTCGGCTCGTGATCTGCATTTTTTTTTGGGGGGTCGGTTTTGTGTTTTTTTTGCCATGGTCTGCAGTGTTTCCTTATTGGTCGCCATTCCAACCCTGCGCATTTTACAAAGACACAACTCCAAAAGACACCATACCTGTGCATTTTACAAAGACACGACTATTTTTTTGGTGTTGTGTGGTCGTGGTGTTGTGTAATCTCTTTGAGCTTGCTCCTCATGGTGTTGCATGCTCCTTCCTCCCTCCCTCCTCCCTCCATGGCCGCTCCAAAAGACACCTATCCATTTTCTTTTGCAATCCGCAACCTCTGCAACAACAAAAATAAAACTAAAAAATCAAACCACAGTTCCAAAAAGGTACAATTCCTTTTGTTTTGCTTTGAATTTATTAAATCTTCTTTTTAAAATCTGCGTTTTTTAACAAAGCTTTCTTTTTTAAAAATTCTTTCTTTTTTTAATTCATATGCCTTTTCACTTTTTAAAAAAAAATGTGCAAGTTTTTTTGGTAAAGTTTAAAAAAAAAAAATTCTTTCTATTTAAAAAGAAGCTTTTAAATTTTTTTAAATTAGATTTATTTAATTTAAAATTTGTTTTTTTTAAAAAAGCAAGAAAGTATTTTTTTTAGGATTTTTTTAAAATCTTAATTAATTCATAATATTTAATTAATTTTTTTAATTAGATATTAAATAATCGTTATAAATTAAATTAATTTTTTTATTTACGATTATCATTTATGTTTAGTAAATAATTTTAAAAAATTGTCTTTTAAATTAACGTTAAATATCATTTTTTTAAAACTCCAAAAGCTCTCAAATTAGCTAAACTGGACGTTTCTAAACGATAATTTTTTAGGCGTTAGTGTCAATTTTTTTACTAATCATGCGCTCAAGTGTGCAGTGACACTTTGAGCACTCTTTGTCTTCTGCGTGCCTTTCTGGCATTCTGAAGATCATCTGGACTCATCTTGAGTTCATCAAAGCATTGTATTTTACCCTTATTATTGCTTGCGACTAGTGAGCACGTCCACCACAGTCTGCAGCAAGGGGGTACTCTTTGCGACGTGAGACATTTTTCTCACAACCAGGATTTGCTTTCACCTCCTTCCTTGTTTTTTTTTGTGCTTGTTTACGGTGTCCTATTTTTTTGCTGCACTCCACGAAACACTGTTGTGGTCTCCTCTCTTGCGCGTTATTACACTGATTGCAAGTCGAGTTACCAAGTGTTTCCAACCACACGCACGGACCCGATTGTAATCAACACACTAAACTATAAAGTGCTGAAAGCAGGGGGTTATTATATTGTCCTGGGTGGTTGTGTTTCTTTTCTGCATTTCTTCTCTCTCTCTTCACTATGGATGCACTTTCAATTCCTTTGCTTACGCCGTTCAACTTCTTCGAATGGAGATCAAAAATGATTATGAAACTAAGGGGTAAAGGGTTATATCGCATCACCATGGGAACTGAGACTGAACTAGATGACGATCCTGAAAAATCTAAGTGGTTAAACCGTAGTGATGAAGCTTTAGGTCTTCTTTGCATGTCTGTTTCTCCTGACTTGCTCTTCCACATTGAGGCATCCAAAACACCTAAATCTATGTGGAAAATGTTGGATGTGAATGTTTGGACAACAAGATGACATGAGAGCGCATGAGTTGGAAAATGAACTACTAGGGTTAAATCCTAGTGACTTTGAAAACCTACAAGCTTTCTTCTCAAAATTTGTCCACATTAGATTGTTGTTAAAGGGATGTCAAGTAGAGAAGAAATATTCTCAACTGATCTTGTCGATTCTCTCTAAGCTAGGTCCCGAATATTTTGTCTTCGTGTCAACTTTCTATGCTACAAAAGCTGCTTTGGGTGATGCTTGGACTATGCCCTCCTTTGACTATTTTTCATCCCAACTCATTCGAGAATAGGACAAACTCATTCAAATGGGGTCTCTCAAGTCCAAGTCACATGCCCTTGTAGCAAGTACTAGCAAGGGAAAGAAGACTGAAAAGAAGAAAGAAACAAAGGATCAACCTAAGAAAGAAACCAAGACCAAACCTAAAAATGACACAAACACTTCAACTTCTGAGCCTAAGGCACAGAAAAGCAAGTTTTTGTGTTCCTATTGCAAGAAGTCTGGTCACGACGAGCACCACTATTTTCAGAAACAGATTGATCACTTATCTCATTTACTTGAGAAGAATAAAATAAGTGTTCCTGAATCCATAAAACAAAGTGCTCCAAAGGCCGAGTCTTCTGCTACAAAAGGTTCTAAAAATGATAAGAAGAAAGGAAAGGCCCTTGTAGCCAGAGTTTCTCCTTCATCAACGTGGATTATAGATTCCAGTGCCTCACACCACATGGGTTCTTCACATGTTGAGTTCTCCAACATCAAACCTTGTGGAATGTCCCAAATCACGATGGGTAATGACACGACAATGTCAGTTTCTGGTAGTGGATCGGTAGAGATGGATGGGGGAACATTTAACCAAGTGTTGAGTGTTCTTGATCTCTCTACCAATCTCCTATCGGTTTACCAAATTACTCACCTTGGTGAAGGAATGTGAGTGGAATTTGGTCCTAACTCGGTGATTATTCGTGAGCTTAACGATGACACTACAGTGGCTGAGGGAAAGGTTGATCACCGTTCACGGTTATATACCTTTTCCCACTTTACTTCTGATTCTACGCCCACTTCCTTGCTCACTCATGCAAATGAGGTTAGTAAGCTATGGCATGAGCATTTCAGACATCTAAATTATCGCTACCTTGAACAATTGAGCCAAAATGAAATGGTCAATGGGTTACCCTGCGTCAAGTTTTCTAAGGGTCTTTGTGAGGGTTGTACCCTTGGAAAGCATCCTGAAAAGAACTTTGACAAAGGAAAATCCTGGAGAGCTACTCATCCCTTGGATCTTGTTCACAGCAATATTTCTGGTCCATTTCCTTCTCCTTCATTTACTAGAGCTCTTTATGTGCTAACCTTCATTGATGACTTTTCATGCGATATACTTGGGTATATTTTCTTAAGCTTAAGTCTGAAGTCTTTGAACATTTTTAGAACTTTAAGGCTCTTGCTGAGAAACAGGCGGAACAGTCTATCAAGGTTCTTCAAACCGACAATGGAGGTGAATATGTAAACAATAGGTTCATGGATTTCTATACTTCTGAAGGGATCTCTTTGCAGCATACAGTTGCTTATAGCCCTTCACAGAATGGAGTCGTAGAAAGAAAGAACCGTACTCTGAAGGAGATGGCCACTTGTATGATTCACTCGAAGTCTCTTCCTCCACAGTATTGGGCCGAAGTAGTGAATTGTGCAAATTACATTCAGAACCATGTTCCACACAAGGCAGTAAGAGGGATGACACCCTTTGAAGCCTGGTTTGGATGCAAGCCTGATGTTGAGAACTTTCGAGTCTTCAGATCCAAGGCTATGGCTCAGATTCCCAAGAAGAAATGCAAGGCCTTGGAACCACAATCCAAACCTTGTATCTTTGTAGGGTATCCTGATGGCATGAAGGGATATCGATTGATGAATCCTACTTCTCATGAGCTGTATATTGAGAGAAGTGTTAAGTTCGATGAGTCTTCTTCGACTTCTACTTCTCCACCTATTGAGGTTCTTCAGCTCACTGATTCAGATTCTGACTCATCAGATGATGATACTGTTGAGCGTGCTCCTCTTCCTGATCCTCCCGACCATCAGACCTCTGAGTCTTCTGATTCTGATAGTAGTGATGATGAGGACTATGTCCCTTCTCACTCAAGTGAAGAATCTTCGAACTCTAAGCCTGATCCTCCTGGTCCTCTTTGGGCTAGGAAAACTTTGCAAAGTGTTGGAGATTTAGTTGGAGATACTTCGGATATGAGACGTACTCACTCAGATTTCATTGGACCCCACTCTTTCTTCACCTCTGCTTCTGATCCACAGTCTTTCTGGAGGCTTCTAGTATTCCTGAGTGGGATTCTACCATGGATGAGGAGTATTCCTCTCTCATGAAGAATGATACTTGGGATCTCACCCCTCTTCCGAAAGGAAGAAAAATCATTCGGTGTAAGTGGGTGTTCCAAACAAAGTATGGAGTAGATGGAGACGTCAAAAATTTTAAAGCACGATTAGTAGCTAAGGGTTTCTCCCAGATAGCTGGGGTTGATTATACTGAAACCTTTGCTCCAGTTGTAAAGATGACTTCTATTCGACTGACCCTAGCCATTGCTGCAGCGAACAGATGGAAAGTCCATCAAATGGACGTTAAGAGTGCCTTCCTTCATGGTGACCTAGAGGAAGAGATCTATATGGAACAACCTCTGGGTTATGTCCAAGATCCCTCCCTCATTTGTAAGTTAAAGAAGTCTCTTTATGGCCTTAAACAAGCCCCTCAGGCTTGGTATGCCAAGATGGACTCCTTTTTACTTACATCAGGGTTTACTAGGTGTCACTCTGATCCAAATGTTTATATTCTATGGCAAGATGACTCCATACTCATTCTTGTTCTCTATGTTGATGACTTGTTGATCACAGGAAAATCTTCCTCTATTATTGATTCTGTGAAGATCGCCTTGGCCAACAGGTTTTCCATGACAGACCTAGGTCTACTTCATTACTTCCTTGGGATCCAGATTTCACAATCTGACTCGAGAATTTTGATTTCTCAACCTAAGTATGCTCTTGATTTGCTAGCTCATTTTCAGATGTCTGATTGCAAGTCTTCTCCTACTCCTTTTCTTTCTGGGGTTAAGTTGGTTTCAGATTGCTCTACTCCCTTGGTTGATGGTACTCTTTATCGACAGTTGGTGGGGAGCTTGATTTACTTGACTCACACTCGACTGGATTTATCGTATGTTGTTGGGATCATGTCCAGATTCATGTAGGAGCCACATGAGCTACATTGGAAAGTAGCTAAATGGATCCTTCATTATGTTCATGGCACTTATACTGATGGCATTCACTATCATGGAGGGGTAGATATTGACTTGATTGGGTTCACAGATTCTGATTGGGCCAATGACTTAGATCATCAGAAATCTACTTCTGGCTACAGTTTCTCTCTTGGTTCAGGTCCTATTAGTTGGTCTAGCAAGAAGCAGAATGCAATTATGATATCATCTACAGAGGCAGAATACAGAGGAGTAGTTAACGCTGCCACAGAAGCTATTTGGCTACAGGGTATTCTGACAGAGTTTGGCATCCACTTTCGGTGGCCTACCATTATCTACTGTGATAACATGAGCACTATCTCTATTTGTAGAAATCTAGTTCAGCATCAGTGGATGAAGCACATTGAGATCCATATGCACTTCATACGAGAGCTTATTCATGATGGCATCATCGACATTCAGTACATTCAGACAACTGATCAGATTGTAGATTTATTTACCAAGCCCTTCACTGAGATGAAGTTTCTTCACTTACGGTCTCTTCTTGGGGTGAGGTCTTCTACAGCTGCTCATCTTCTTTGGGCTATGTAGTCCTTCTTTTCTTCTTCTTCTTCTAGGAAGATTGTGTTTGTATATGGGCACCTTATCAGGCCTTTAGTTGTCAGGCCCCATTGACACATCTTTCTTAGTTGTTTAGGAGTGTCTTCTCTTTCATTCTGACTCATCATAACCGCTACCCCATCTTTGATGAAGGGGGGTGTTGGTGTGAGTTATCCTATGTGTCCTCCTCACATATTGGAGGGTCATCTCACATGGGTTAGGTTTAGGGTTTGCTATTGAGTCATGCACTAGGGTTACTCAGCACCCTATATGTACCCTTTCACTATTCATTTATGAGTATGCCAAGACACTCCTGTTGTCTTTTTCTTATGAGCAAGCTTTATTCTGTTATGCAAGTTGTTTAGTTATTGATCGATTCTTCTTGTGATTACATTGGAGCCATTACGATTCAACCAGAGTGTAACTTGATCATGGGTGCATAGTTTCTGATACGATTATGTGAACAATAACATTTCAAATTGATATCAATTGATCTGGCAGTTAATCTTAATTCACCTGTTGATGATCTTGAAATCTTCATCAAATCCTTCAAAGATTTATTTCTTTTCATGCACGCACTTTAAACATATAACAACTTCTGCCACAAACTAAGGATGAGCCCTTAAAGGAATGATAAATGGTGATCACTATCCAAGACAACACTCCCGAACTCAGATGTGATAAAACTCTTATCCTCAAATAAGCTGAAAAATTCTACACAAATGCATTTATCAAAAATGGAAAGAAAATGAAGCATTACTATGGGCAAACTTTCATGGAACTCTAAGGTGAGACAATGAAATGGTCCAAGCTTATAGTAAACATGTTGTAAATCTGTGATGAAGAACTTGGATCTAACTTAATAGATTCAAGCCGTGTTCTAAAAACAAGCTTTGAATCCAGAACTAAGTTATCACTTCCTGATGAAATAGTCAAGACCATAGATCTAGGAAAGACTAGTAACAACAAATGGGCTAGTCAAGAATAGAATGGCTAAGGAAAGAACCATATCTAACAACTAGATAATGTCAAGAGCCAATATTAAGCGAGCTACGATTTACCCAAAAATATCGCACATGATAAGTTTGGTGAGTATATCGGATTTACAATATCCCCTGAAGGTACAATGACAACTATGCGTTTAGTTTTAACATGAGCTAAGGTTGCCATATCTAACACCCCCCTAACAAGTGATGCTAGGGACCTCAAAAAAAGTGGCATATCCACAATATTCCTCAAAACCATGTATAATCAGGTACTTGTGTTATTTTTTCATCCATGAAGTTATCAGCAGTGGATTACTTTAGGAAAGGTTCCTGGAATCCTTCTTGTTGTAGATTAAGAGAAATAAAAATAAAAGGAAGTTATGTTCTCATGAGACCCAAAAAAGGACGTAACTTTGAAACTTCACGCATGCCATGCAAACAAGTATCCAGGTGAAATGCAAAAGGATTCATAAAGATTTTGGCAACTTGCTACTGATTTGGAATTTTTAAGAAAGTAAATCCATCTTGACAAATGTATGGCAAATGAATGTATGTGAATCTCTATGTTTGGTCCATTAGGTCGCAACATTCTTTGAGAAGCGTTAGAATCCTACACATTAAGGAGTTATCATTTTTCCAAAAATAATCAATGATCTTTAAAAAAAATCTATCATAACTTTCAAATTCCTAAGATAATCAAAACTCTATGTAACTATTGCCCTAGAGCATACCTCAAAAAATGAAACTAATACATGTTGCTTATGGACAATACCCAAAAACTTTTGAAGAATCAAGAAACTTGGTTTAGCCAAAAGTTTGAACTGTGTCATCAATTTAAAGCTTCCCAATTGAAGTCTTATTGGACAACCAGCAAAAATAGAACCCCTTTGTAGTGTTTTTTATTCCCAGGGATTCACTATAAATAGGTGTAGAGAAGAGAATACCATTTCAGCATCCTGTCAATGAACTATGTGGAACAGGTCAACTTGAGTTAGCACAAAACTATGATAAAAGAAACCTATAAATCACTATTCAAGTGTCATGATACCTTTCAAACTAACTACCTTATAATGGTCAGGAAAACAAGTTTTCAGACTTAAGACACGTGTAAAAAATAGCAGTAACCCTAACTGTAAAGGACCATAAATTGGCTTGCATATCAACCAAAATCACTAATTTGAAGAAGATCCATTGTGTAATTATCTTGAATCCTTTCCAATCCAACTAAATATAGTCTAGATCTACGGTAGCAAGGAAGTTATGGCCTCCGAAAGATTGATGATGATTTCATGTCAAACTGGGTAAAACGCAGATGCGCCCTTTGGATAGTGACATGTGTGCAAGAATATTTTTCAGCGCAATGCACCCAAAATCTTCAACATACAACATAAGTTGTAAAATCTACAAAAATCACAAAATTTGTTGGATATTTAAAAGCAAACTAGGATTAAAGTGTTAGTGAACAAAATCATATTTATAATAAAAGAATCATCTTAAATCATCAAGGATGAGGGGTTTAGCCTTTAAGACCATGGAGAACCTTCAATAACAAGTATTTATCCTAAATAACAGAAAGTTTGACAAAATCTAAAAAATAAATCTTGAAATGTAATTTTCTCCATTAATGGAAATATCAATGCTACGAAGGAACCTCAAGGAGATGTCCATATGGTATACATGACACCATCTTATGATGCAGCAATAATAATTACAAAATCCTCCATACAAAATCCATAAAACATTTTGATAGAAATGGGTGTATAAGTCTCAAAGTAATAAATACCTTAAACTTCTGTGAAAAGTAATTTACAACAAAACAAGCTTTATACTTTCCAATAGACCCATCAGTTTCATATTTGTTTTGGTATACCCACTAACACCTATACCATATGTTTCTTCCTTTATGGAAGAGAGACCAAATCCCAATTATTGTTCTTCATCAAATAAAAATACTCAACTTCCATCACATCAATTGCACATATCTTGTATCCCATGATCCTATGAAAAATGTATTGTGGATCCTTATAAACGTCTTGACACAAAATTCCAGAGCCTATATGTGTGCAATGGAAAGTGTCAAAAGCTATGGAATAAGGCTAAAGAACCTCAAAGCTTCGCTAACTCATCCATGCAACATGAAGATTAGAGCTAAACAAGAGAAAACTAACATGCAAGCATTATAACTTTGACAAAAAACATCAAAAACTAACATTCATACTACTCTCTACTCTATGAAAGCTTAATGAAAGTTAACCTAGTTAGATTCTAAGAAATCAAATTGTGTGTTGTTTACTCAAAAATAGTGAAGAGATATCTCTAAGTTGGCTACATGTCCAAGCTTTATATCTTTCCTTACTAACTATATTTGGAATGGATGGATGCAAGATGGAGGAGCTTTAACAATGGAGGATAGCCAAGATCAAATGCCTATTAGCTTGGCTAATCCAAATGAGTGAATGCCAATATCTCAAAATGTGAGAGAGATTTTGTTATGTAAACAAGGTGTGTTTTTGTGTAAAGTTGTAGTTTGAAAGGGTAGGCTTAGCCTTGTATTTATAGTTTTCCACTTGGGAGAATTTGGAATTTGGGTGCATGTGGGACTAAAGTCTAAAAATCACTTTAGGATTAGATTAGGATAAACATGCTTTAGGCTTATTTAAGCTAGGATTAGGCTATTTAAACTTGATTAGCAAGTTATTAGAGACTCGTTGAGAGTTGGGAGGGGTCTGAATAACTAATTATGACTGATAGATAGCTTATGAAGCCAATAGAAGTGGTCTAGAGAGAACTAGGGAGGTTCTGAATAGTCGAAAGGAGGAATGTTTAGCTAATAAGAGAGATATTATCTAAATAAGCTTATTATAGGAGGAATACGACCAAAAGAGTGTTGTGAATGGGCATTCGAGAATGAAGTGAATTATGGGTATTTAATGAAGTGTCGTTAATTGATTGGATTGGATGAAATGCTAAGTGTAAGCATATTTTAGGTTTCTACAAGTATAATAAACAGTATAGAAATCAATAACAAAAAGGTGTCGAAGGGAAGTGGGCACTACATCCCCCTCCCCTTAGACTCAACTTCCTCTAGGAAGTCACTGGAACAGATTCAAAAACTAGACTCGTAGCAATAGAGCATCCTCCCATGTAGCAGCAGTCTCATCATACCTGTCCCATTGGACTCAAACCTGGTCAATCTCTCTACCTCGAATGCCCAGGGTCTTGCGCTCTATAATACGGATGGGATCCACTATCACCTGCCCTAGATCCTACATCTACAATGTATCTCCTAAGTAAAGAAACATGAAATACATCGTGGACATGAGACAAGCTAGGTGGCAATGCTAGACAATAGGCCAAAGGGTCGATATGTTCCAAGATCTCAAAGGGACCCACAAACATAGGAGAAACATAAGAACACTTTTTCATAACGAATAGGGATATTGTGAGGCATGACACATGAAGAAATACCTTTTTAACCACCTCAAAACTATTATCTATCCTAAGTTCATCTGCATACTTATTCTGCTAGGTCGTGAGCCTCCTATAATCTATATCTGATTTTAACAACCTAACTGCTCCTTATCATGTAGTAAAGATTGTCCAAGAGAAACCATGTCCTCCAACATATCCTAGCTAGGAGGTGTGCTTGCACTCTTTTCCATACAGTGCCTAAAAAGGAGCCGTGTCTATTGAACTTTAGAAAATTGTTATTGTAGGCAAGCTCCACCAAGTATAAATACTCCTCCCATCTTGAGTAATGATCCATGATGTACATCCTGACAGCATGTCCTCCAAAAATATGATTTAACCTGCTTAGTCTATCCATCTTTCTCATGGGTGATGGACTGTTGTACTTAAGTTGATCTTCATCCTGAGAGCATAATTACATCGTCATTCCAAAAGTGGGAAGTATATAAAGGATCATTGGTCGTAAATGATCTTTTACGGAATCATCCGTGTAAACTAGACAATTTCATCGAGGTATACCCATGCCACTACACTAGCTATGTAGGTGGTATTCACTGGAAAAAAATGAACCTCTTTCATCCTATTTATCCACTATGACCATTATGGTATCGTGGTGGTTTCTCGACATTGCTAACCCAACTATGAATTAGACAGAAATGGTGTCCCATTTCCACTTCTAGTTTAGCAGTGAGGAAAAGATAAGGCCTAGCTCGAAAGCTGATGTTTTTCCCTCACTTTCTGACAGTCTAAATAACATGACACAAACTGAGCCACGTCTCTCTGAAGTCCTCTCCAATGGTATAAGTTGTCTCAAAGTGGCATGCATCTTCTTCACCCCGGGATGGGTTGAATAAGGTGCACGATGAGCCTATGTCAAAATGTCTTGTCTCAAGCCTCCATCTCTAGAAACATAAATCCGACCTTTGTGCCTTAGAAGACCATCTTTCTCTAATGAAAATCCATCAAAATTCCCCTCAAGGGGTCTCTGAGACTCAATCTTTTCTCTAGCATTTGCAAGGTAGAAACTTGTCATGAGGAAGGTTCCGCTCCACAAATCCTACTCCACAAATCTGGTACCCACTAAAGTAGCCATAGCCACATGTCTCTGTCTATTCAGGGAATCTTGCAACCACATTCTCCTTCCCCTTCACATGCTCTATCTCAATATTGTACTCACAAAGAAACTCCATCAAATGCCGCTGGCGAGTGTTGAGATTGGGCTAGTGTGAAGAGGTGGAAAAGAATCAGGTGATCGTTCTTGAGTGTGAATCTTTGGCCAAGAAGGAAGTGTCTCCACCATATGTAAGGTGTGCACAACTAATGTTGTAAGATCAAGATCATGATTCTGATAGTTGAGATCATAGTACTTGAGTTTGTGAGACTCAAACGCAAGTAATTTTCCCTCCTACATCAACACACCTCCAAGTCCTGCTAAAGAAACATATGTGTAAACATAGAACTCACCCTGACGGATTTGGTACTGTACGAATAGGCAGTGTGCCATGAGGCATTCCTTAACTATACTGTAAACACCTGCTCTTACATCTATCTGACCATAGAAACTTCTTTCCCTTTCCGCTTGAAGGGAAGTGATGGGGTGTGCAATCCCGAGAAAAGTCCTGAAACATAATCTCCTGTATAGTATCCTATCAAATCCGTGAAGCTACACAACTCAATCACACTAGTGGTTCCTGGCCAATCCATGATAGCTCAAATATTAGAAGGATCAACTGCATTACCTTCCTCGTAAATGATGTGGCCCAAATAATGCACCTCTTTTCTGAAATAATGGACACTTATCTAAGTTCCCATAAAGTTTCTTCTCACGAAGACACTAAAGAACCTAGTGAAGGTGCTCCTCATACTCCTCATGCATACATGAGTATATGAAATTGTCATCAAGGGAAGCTGAGAACAAAGTGATCCAAAAACGTCTTGAATACCCCATTCATTAAGCTCATGAACATTGTGGTGCGCATTCATCAGAAAAAAAGGTACCACTATGAACTTGTAGTGGCCATATCTCATATGGAAGGTGCAGTCTTATGAATATCTTCCTCTATGATCCTCAACTAATGATATCTTGAATTAAGATCTATCTTGGATAATACTATAGCCCCCTTCATCTGATCAAATAAATCATCAATGCATGGAAGGGGGTAACGATTCTTTGATCATTACTTTGTTCAGTTAGCGGTAATCAATACACAATCACAGAGATCCATCCTTCTTCTTCACAAAAATCACCGGTGCACCCCAAGGGGATACACTAGGATGGATTAGGCCTTTCTCTAGAAGGCCCTCAAGCTTCAACTTGAGCTCACATAGCTTAGGGGTAGTCATCCGATAAGGTGCTCGTGAGATAGGCTCTGTGCCCCTGAAACCAGATCTATGTGAAAATCTATCTCACGTGGGGGAGGTAACCCCGGTATCTCCCCTGGAAAAATATCTGCAAACTCTCTCAAAATGTGATGGTCATCAAGGGATGGTCCACTAGACTCATCCTCAGATCTATCACTAACTGTAACAACGTACATCTGAAAGCCTCATCACACACACCCACTTAAGCTACATAGTGAGAGATGGTGCAAATGGAAACGAGCCTCCTAACTCCCGCTATCACTGACTCAACTCCTAGATCATATATACAAGTAATAGTCTTATGGTAACAGTCCACTCTAGCTCTGTGTATAGAAAACCAGTCCATGCCCAAGATGACTCCATAAGAACCCAAAGGAAGGATTCAAAGATCCGAGGTAGTGGTGAAGGGTCCCAAATCCACTACACACTCCTTAACTAAGGATTCTACAGAAATTTTGGCTCCAGAAGCCATCTCAATGTCCCAACTACAACCTTGCCTAACTCCCACTAGACTGCAATGCTCTATTAAGGATGGTGCAATAAAATAATTAGATGAACTAGAATCAAACAATATGGAGGTGGAAATACTGCCAATACTACCTATCGTCTCTATCACGGTACTCTGGTGCTTAGCTCTGGTGGTTCTTGACCACTACCGTATATCCGATGGCTACTATCCCATATCTCCAACAGTTAGCTCTGAGATCTACATCTTACCCTTGTTACTAGGTTTTTGTGGGCACTCTCTCTCCAATGATGTCCAACAACGCCACAACCATAACAACTGTCTGGTCCTCTCCAGTGAGATACAGCTCCAGCCATGATACTCTAGAGGATTGAGCTTCATGGATCCTAATGACCCAAGGATATGGACTATTCTCTCCTGATAGAGTTCCTGCTGAATTAGAGCTCTGAGTGCACCCTGTGTCCCTGAATGGGACCCCATAGGAGGAGGCCCCATACTACTACGCCACCTCTATGAGTTAAAACTTTGTGGAGGTCTGTAAGGTGGGGTTGGGTCTTCTACTGCTACTTCTACTATTTAGGTGGCTGTTGAATGGTGGCCTGAATGAATACTATCCTGAAAACTCTTGTCCACCATGAGGAGGAGAACTGACCCCCTTGATCTGCCATCCTAGCATCTATTGCTAGATGCAGCTTCGAACTCTAGTCTCTAGCAATGTTGCATCAGTTCCCCCAGTGTCTCCTTTGGGGTGAATATAGGCCTTCAAACCATCGCATTTGACTAATGTTGTGGGTCATAATGTGCATGCACATGCCCAAATCCAATAAATTTTTTTAATTGCCCCTGATGAACATGTGAATCTATACCTACTCATCCTGATATATAGTCGACATACTGGAGCTAGATCTAGCAAATCAACTCTCATACTCAGCTTACAGTGTATAGATGTCCTGACGGAGGTCGTCAAACCCATTCTATCCATGCTGCTAAATAAACCTTAATAGGAAAATATCTACTCCTAGAATGCTCCTGAAATAGTTCTCATTGTAACTAGTCTACCAAGTCAACATGGAGATTCTGATTTCCTCAATTCCTCAGCTAGAATTAAAGTGTGTTACATCAATTAGAATGCTATGTCGTTAAATGTTGCTTTCATGTTCCTATCACAAGGGCTTAGAATTGTTGAAGCATCCACTCAAGCTCATTGTGAACCAGGCCTCAAATGCATGAAAGTCCACTTGTATCTCTAACCAATAGTGACGATGGTCATAGCTTCAGGATCTCCCTAATATGGTCTGCAACTGATGTCTGATGATTCCCTAGGTCTCTCTAATAAAAAAACATTGAAGTCATATTCTCATGTCTAGGGCTCGAGATTTGTCCCTATGTCCTGAAAGCCTATCTCCATGCCCTCTCTATGGTGACTCTTCCCTAGTCAACTCCACATGATTTGAAGTTTTCTTCCCTATACTCCTCGCTTTGTCAAGGGGATGCATGGCCCCCCACTGATGGCTCCATGTCATGCCTAAGGGAGTCATCCTCCTAAGGAGACCCTCCGCGTATAACGCAGTCATTGACGTCTCTAGAAGTGTTCCCATAAAATCTGAATGTAGAATGGTTACTACAACCTTCTCATGGAGGTGGTATCTCTAGGTCTATGTGAAAGGACCCCTCATCTAATCTTTGCCTCCTCCAAATACAAGGCTTTAGACATTAGTTCATCATACTTGGTTCTATTCCAATTTTCTAGGTTTTCTACATAATACAATTATCAGACAGTGTGGTTTTCTAGGTTTAAAAGAAACCAATTTTATGCACTAGGTTAAAATGGTTTATGTCTCTTTTTTCTAGTGTGGCCCAAGGGTCCAAGCTTTGAACCCAAGGCTCTGATACCAAATGTAATGCCCATAAAAATTGTGACATTCCCAAGGAACACGTTAAAACATAACACTTATCTTGAGAATTAGTGACAATAATTTTTTTTGTTTAAGTTAAGAGATAATACAAGGGTGTTAACCCCTATGTCAACATTAAATTAATTTAGCACCATTCTAAGAGCTCACCTTTACTCTGAAACAATAGAACTAGGTCTAACTTAAAAGATTAAATGTTCTTAAAATTACTGTTCTAAGGTCAATTAATTAAAAATCATAGCGAAGGTGGCCATAGTTTACATTACTATTGGTTAATTGTTTTCCTCCCCTTTTAATAACTAATCAAACCCAAAACAGGTTAACCTCATCTACTTATTATTTTAAATTCATTATACTATGGAAGCTTAGTAACATCAACAAGGTTTTCCCATTAACTTCCTAAGGAGCTTGCTAAGAAATAAAAATGATATTTACACCCTAAGGCAATTAAATGGCCCCATTCACCCATATACACATACTATTAAATTTATTTAAAACATTTAAAATTATCATTCCTACCAAACAAAATGCATAGCATTGATCCTCAACTCTTGGATCAAATCCAATGTTGACCACTGGATCCTAGGGTTCCAAACTAACCCTAAAAATCCTTAAGCATTCTTATTAAAACATGTAATCTTTGGATATATTGAGTAGACCGAGATAATTGAATTTAAAATTGATGATTCTGTAGTTGTTGATGAAATTGTAAGTAATATTGTTCATTGTCTGGATGTTATTGTGATTCATATATATATACATTGATAATTTTGAAATTATATTATATTCATTTGGATGTTTTGATATGGCCACGAGGCCAAAGGAGGTATTGTGTTTTGCAGGTTAAAATATCACAACAAACATTGGGGGATTGGAGACCAACCACATTGGAATTCTAGATGAATTCAACAAGGTCACCATGGCAACTTGTATTGTTCGTGTGTGTGTGTTCGATTGTTGTTAGGGATTCCCATGGGGGGATCACCTTTAAATGTGACCAAGGGTTATGTGTATTTATTTATTTGGTTCCTTTTTATTGGTGTTTGTATGTGTTTATTAAGTGATGCTGTTCACCCCTTTTTATTTAAATAAATTGTGGTACATTAATGTGAGTAAACATATTTTTAAAATTAATTAACCAAATTGGGTATAAGAAAGTAATTACTGGATTGGTTGACTCTTTTATTAAATGCTTTAAGATATGTGTAAGTAATGTGTAAGTTATTTATAAGAGATATGTAAGTAAATATTGGAGTATGAAACACTTCATCTTCTTTGAAATTCGAATTTGTCCTTGGAGGCTGATTTTGGAGGCTTGTGGGACAAGTTAAACTTGTCCCATACCTCTTAAATTTACATGCCAACCTTACCTATGGTTGGAGGGTTTAAATTTAGCCTCCATTATGCACTTTTGTAAGTCAAGTTCTATGCTTTAATTGCACTTTTCTTAAATTGTTTAATTTCAGTCCTTTGGGGTGTGGGCTTGTTTTGGAGTGTGTAAGTAATCTGTCATATTATTCACCTACTTATTTATTGTGCATTGGAGATTGAAGTTGACTTATGAATTAGAGTTGAGGATGTGTGATGGGGCATTCCACTTGGATCCACCTCATCCTCTTCTCTTCCCTCTTCTATATATTTGAATTCATTTTATTGCTTGGGGGTTACATTATTTTGGTTGCTGTACTTTTGCATACTTCTTTTGGGGGAATTCTTTTGCTATTTGGAGCTCTTGCTTTTGGAGAAAGTTGCAGAGATTTTTACAAACCTTGTGTTTTGTTGATCTTGGGCTATTTTGCATTGGAAATCTTGTTGGTTAGAACTTGAAACAAACTCCATTATGGAGAGGTAAGAGCTTAGCTCTTTGAAATTCTCTCCTTTTATTTGTATGCATATGTGAATGGCTAAATGTTTGAATGTGATGTATTATTTGTTGGCTGGTTGGGTAGATGGCCTAGGGATGGTGTAGGAGAAGACTATGGGGCATTTTGTGGGAGGCATAAGTGTTTTGGGGAGGTATAAGTGTGGAGGGAGTTGGGATTTGGGTTCCACCTTACAAAGAAATAGCTTGCATTTCTTTACTCGTTATGGGGTGCCATAAGAGGTTGGGGAGGCATAAGGAAATGTGAGGAATAAGGGGTACTTGGGGGAGGCATAAGGGCATGTCAGGGATTTGAAATGATATATATTTTGTCTGGTTTGTTCTTAGGTGGTGATACCCATTTCCCTCTTGGGAGGCATAAGCAGCATCCCCTCATAGTTTCTTTCTCCTTTGGCTTGCATGATGAAGCCTGAGTATTGTTTGTTGTTTTGTTTCTAGGTGGTTGTAAACTGTAGTTTTGTTTGGACTTTGTTTTGAATGAGAAATATGCCTTTGTGTTGTGGAAGCTTGTTGTTTCCATGTGTTGAAAAGCATTTCTAGTTGCAATATGGTTGGGGCTCGGGGGCCAATGAATAAGGATGGTTCTCCTTTTCATTGGATGTCTTGGTTGGGTGGAGAGCGTTGCCTTTCCCCCTATTCTATTGTGATAAAATTGAAATAAAGAAAAATGGAGGATATTCATGTTGTTGTTATGGAGCAAAGGAAAAAGAAAATTTTGACAGTCCTTGTTGAGATTATTACTTATTGTAACCCTTCCCACTTTGAAGTGGATGAACTTGTACATTATTTGTGATGGAAAGATGGTTTGTATTGGCTATGAAAGTTCGTAAATTGAATTGTAAAAGAGATATACTCTGTTCTTCTATTTTTGGAATAAATGTGGAAGAAATTGTATTCTTGTATATTGTAATTGAGGAAGAAGAAGAAAGTTGTGACAGTCCCTTGCGAAACTATTTAGTTTTGTAAACCATTTCCCTTCACTTGATGTGGATGATTCCAATTTAATACACATTTTGTGAAAATTGAAGAGTTACTATGTTTTGAAGAAATAAAATCCCTTTTGAATGTGAAAGTAAATTTACTTTATATTGTAGTTTGTAAAAAGGAATGTAATGAGAAAGAGTTATGATTGTAAAGTTGTATTTGATATATATAAATAGAAGTGGTTACTTTGTTCAAATGATATTGCTTTCATTAGAAATCTGATTGTTGAATGTAATTCGAAATCTCTGTTGGAAAGATGAAAAAGAGAATACGTATGAAGAAATTTCATAATGCTCTATTCTTTAGAAATGAAAGTTTTGAAAATTAGAATTGTAATTTGGCATTTGAATACGTTGATTCGAATCAACTTAATGAGTTAGATTGGATCTGGAATGATTTCTAATACTTAGAATACGATAAATGGAAAATAGATCCTTTCCTCTAATTAGCATATCTACTAGATGTTTTCAAATCTAGGAAAATGTTTTATCTAAAATGCAAAGATCAGCCTTGCAACATAAAAAATACAAAATCGAAATATCAAATTTTATTTTATAAGGTCAAAATGACCCCAAACATACCAAAATACTTATGAAAATTTTATAGAATATTTTAAGTCCAGGAAAAGGTCAAAATTGCAGACTCCTTGTTGTATAAAATTGATAAATTTTGAATGCAAATCAATTTTTCAGTAAACTTAACCTTGCAATCTATCCTAAAAATCTTCCAAGTAAAATCCTCCATGCCTGTTTGGCAAATGGAAAAAGAATTTCTCCCACACCTAAATTTGAACAAAATTGGTAAGTTAAAAATACCAGTTCACTTTCTAAGTGACTAAGAAAGACATTTTCTCAAAATTGACCCTTTAAAATTTATCAAAATCAAATTCCTAAGGTTGTATGAAAATAGGAACATCGACAGCTTTCAGTTAAAGTCCTTGTTTGCCAAAAACTGAGTTCCCAATCAAAATTTATGGCCTTCTAAAGTTTTTACTTCATTTCGGGCTCAAAATAATCTAACTGTCAAATTTTAAATGAATAAAATATTCTTGGTCAGACCTGTGGGCTAAAACTTTTCCTTATTTTTCAGCTTTTAGTCCTAAAAGGTTACAAAGTCATCAAGTTTCCCACCGCTCCACTAATAATGCTCAAGCCTTCATTTGAATCTAAAAATGATCTAAGTCCAAAAAGTTAATTTGGCAATTTTTTCTCCGCAGCCCCGCCTCCCTGCAGCCAATCATTGGTCAACACGTGGCTTTGTTTGGAGCCGATGGAGGCTTGGATTGGTTTTAACGTTAAGCACTTTCAAAAAGTAAATTTAGAAAACTTTGTACAGGGGTTTCCCTGCATCTCCGTGCTGGCCCCCAGGTAATCAGGTGTTAGCCACGTGGCTTCACGAGGCATAGTCGTTACCTTTGGAGGAGTTGTGATCTTTTAAAGCCTTAACAAGCTTTAGAAAAATTTTGGAGCAAAATTTCCAAATTATCCTCGCCGGCCTGCCACAACTGCAGCTAACGTGCTAACATACTGGATCATAATCATGTCGGCAAAGGCGCGAGTTTTTACAACCTTGTTTTCCCTTCCTTTTGAGGGAAATGCAGGAATCAATTTTTCCAAATGTTCAGTAGTACCCGAAACCAATTAAAGCTATGCCACCATGGAGTTAGAGGTGGAGTTCATTCATGGTAGGTATATGCGTGTGCATACCCCAACTTCACTTTGTCCTCAAACAGGGAACATATTTCTTAAAATAGACTTCCCTGCTCCACTGGCCCGCATATGGGAAACGTTTATGATTCCCAGCCTTCCACTCGGTCTGAAATATGCTCCTGTTGGAAAATGTATATCTGTTGAACTATCACATTGGCCCGAGTTGGGGAGAAAATTTTCCTCCCCAGGCTCCGCATAAGCCCGCTGGTTTGGGAAAATTTTCACCATTCAAGTTTCAGTCAATTCATAACTTGAGAAATATGAGGAAAATAGGAGGACTTCTTTATATCACCAGAAAGGTGAGGAAATTCCCTATCTAATGTCGAATGTTTTCAGGTAGTTTTAATTGCATTAATCATGGGAAAAATTGCAAATTGAATCTTTAAACGTGAGTTATGGGAGTGGGTAAGTAATAATTTACTATGATGATTTTAAAACATGTATTCTTTCTCCTCCCACTTGTAATTAAACCTTGCTCTTGTCTTATGCGGTTGTGGAATTAAATACCTTGTGTATTTTTTAATTGTTTTGGTCCCTTAACCCTAAAATTTTAATCAGTTGAATATTTAGCTAAAATCCTTCAATGTAATTAGTGATTAAATTAATCCCTAAGGAGATTTGAGCTAGGTGTGGACTTATTACACTTGTATGCTTTATAATGTGGAATTAGAAAATGACTATAATGGGAAAAGTTATAATAGTTGAATTTAATTGTCCTTGAGACTTTGGTTAATTAACACTTATTCGAAAAAAATATTCCATACATTTTGTAACTAAACCTAGGTTGTTCATGGGTCTCATATTAGGATATTATATGAAAACGTCACATTTTCTTGATCGGTAAATGACAATCGACTTGTTAGTTGCAATGAAATTTCTCATATTGGCAATGCTCTTAAACATGTCCACTTGAACATATTTTTTAATTGCATCCACACTAGTCACTTACTTTCAAGTCATGTTATGTAATGGTGAGACTTTGTATCACACATATTATTTACACTGGTTCAAACTTTGTCTCAAATTTATTTGTATTAGTTGGAATCAAACTGTAGTAATGCCCGACATTTTACAAGACACAAATTAGGACAACACTAAACAACATATGGGAATAATTTTGTTTGCACTTAACATTGTAGTATACCCATAGATACTACAGGAGATCACTTGAGGACCACAAAAAAAACACTGATAGGTTACACAAACATTGACAAGGCAGAACATAATGATTCAAATACAATATAAACTTATAGATAGGGTCTTCCCATGACTTGATATTTTTAGGATTACACATTTATTACAAAAATATTTCAATAACTTTAACTTAAGTGCTAGAAAGGATCATAATGTGTGAATCAATCTTTCATGTTTCCTTTTCACTATATTTCCTTTATACAATTTAACATTTAACTTATGATGTAACTCATTGAATAAGGATCATCTACAGTATTTGAATTAATTTTTTAATTCATTCTTTTGTTAATAGGGTATTTATTTACAAACAAGCTAGACTATTAGGTATTATCCCTAGGATTCACTCCTAAGGGTGTGCATATTGATCTTATATCATATCTTTGTTACACAACGGAACAAGTTTAAACCAAAGGATGTGAAGTTCAATTTTTTTGTTTAAGGATTTAAGGCCGTGTTTCTATTATCCACTAAGGATTATACATTAAATAAGTTCGTTAGTGCAGTAAGAGGGTTTTACCATGTTACAAGGAAGAACATGTTTCACTTTCCTATGGAATAACATCCCACTATTACACTTCCTAAGGTCAAGCATGACTTAAAATTTTACTATAGTTATGCTCCAACAATTACTTAAGGATTTGAATGATTTAAACATGGCAACCTACTTCCTTATGTTCTTTTTTCTATATTAATTTTCTTGAGTATAATTTTACATCTTACTTAAGAGGATTTATTTCCCCCTAACTAGGTCCATATATCTTTTCTTATGAAATTTTGTAGCCTATTTTTCAATACGGGTATTTGTATCCTCATGAGACTACTAGTCCCTTTCTTAAGGGGTTTATCTCTAAGAACATGATCACATAGTTTCACATTAGACATCCAATACCTAATAAAAGTATTGAGAGGTAAAAATGGGGGTTTTCATCATCTTAAGGGGTTGAGGTTCACGTTAGAGTTTACACAATGTGGGTCATGTTTCTCACCACAAAATGGTTTAAACATGATATGAGAAAAAACTAAATTTCAGCTTTCATTAAGCACATCATCTTATGGTTACGTTTTCACAAACTAATCATACAATTAGAGGTTATTAAGTTCCACAATTAAATCTTAGTATTGCACCATAGAACCCAAACAACAATTGAGATTGGGTATTGAGCTCATTTATAATCTCAACTCTTAAAGTTGAATTTCAAGGTTAGTTGGTGATCTTTTCCACCTAACACGTGCATCAATCTAAGAGGATCTTACACTATGTTTGATGTTGATATCCTACGGAGTACTACCTCATGAGAACATGTTCTTTATACTACACACATAATTACAAAACCTAAGAGTGAACCACATACTCAAGACACCGTTTTACAAAATTGTTCCTAACCATCAAGTTTAGGATGATGTCACTTAGCATATAAGCTATAATGATAAACTCGAATTTATGATATTATTTTTTTTAAGCTAGAAGATGTTATCAAGAAAAAAATTTGAAGTTTGTTATGAGGTTTTAGTTTAATCTGTGTTAAGAAAGATCATGTGAGAAGGGTATATATGCAAATGTTTTAAACTAAAGTTTACTATTATATTTATATTTGTTTTCTATATTTTCTAGTTAAATAAAAAAAAATCTAGAGATTTCATCAAAAATTTCACAATGAGAATGCATTATAAAATGTCAAATTCAATTTCATTTGACATATTTATCCAACTTTTACAATGTAAAATTTGGGAATCAAATTAACAACCATGTTTACTAGAATCTTAAAATTAATACAAAACTTCAATAATAAACCTTTTAATACTTCGTAAAATGTTGACTTATCCTCTACAACTACATTTACATATATATTCAAGCCCCTTTTTAACATATATAAATATTAATTAAAAGAACACCTATAATTTAATACACATTTCCCAAAAGCACCGCTAAAACTATCATCGCATACACATTACATAATATCAACAATACAATTTATTGTAATGATGGTTTTCCAACTGTATTAGGGCACTACAACCTTCGTTTTATATTTTCCTTTTAGTTACAATAACACCCAATTTAGGCTCAGAGGTTACGAAACCACGTTTAAAATATTCCTTGTGTTAGACAATGCACAATGGGTAAATTTATACGTGACCTCCTATATGCCAATAGATAAGAGGAACTGAAAGAATTCAAAACTAGAGTGGAATAACATCCTGGCTATTACACTTCCCAAGGGCAAAAAATCAATTATAATTGTGCTATAATATGGTTCAAATAATTAGTTCAAGGATTTTAAAACTTCATCAAAATACTTACCTTTTTTAAATGTTTCTAAATCAAAAATTTCCTAAGTAACGTTTTTACATCAAACTTAAGAGGGAGAAATATCCCTAACTAGGTTCATATAAAACTGTAATGAATTATGTAACCTATTTGTAAACAGGAAATTGTATCCTTATAGACTACTTGGTCCCTATCTTAGAGAATTTACCTAGTCAAAAAACATGATCCCAAGGTTTCTACATCAGACATCCTTTACATAACAACAAAAATGGGAGAGAAAGATGGAGTAATTCATTGTTCCTCAAAGGAGTTAATGGTTCACATTAGAGAAATACACAACATGGATCTCGCTTCTCACCACAAGATGGTTTGGAATATTATATGATACGAAACCTAAATTTCACCTTTTAACCAACCACATCACCTAATGGTTACGTTTTCAAAAACTAATCATATCACTAGAATTCTATTAAGAGAGCACAGAATTAATCACCTTAATATTGCACCATAAAACCCAAGGTTTGAGATTGGGAAATTGAGCTCACTAATGATGCCAACTCTTAAAGGTTAAGTTCCATCTCTTTGTTGGTAATCTTTCAGGACTTGGATATTGTGAAGCTTACTAGTGAAAATCACATTATCCTTACTACACTCACAATTACCAATCCTAAGAGGGGACCATTAATACCTCAAGAATACCAGTTTAACCATGTCGTTCATAACACCCTAGGGTTCTCAATGTGTGTCATTTGTGGGAGCATACAGGAGATGCTCAATAAACTCAAAATTGGTCTTATTTATTTAAGTAGAAGGTGTCATTGAGTGTAAATATTTTAAGTTCATTCTAACAAAATCCTTTGAGATTTTCTATGCTGAAAGGAAACACATAGGAAGGGTAGTTATGCACGAATTTAATACTAGGGTTAATTGTTTCCATGGTTAGATTTCTTTATTACATTTTCAAAGTAAGAAACACCATACAAAAATTATTCCTGAATCATCAATTACACACTGGAATTACACTATAAGATATAGAATTAAATTTCATTTATTAAATTTATCCAACTTTTCTACAATTCAAAATTTTTAAATCAAATAACTCTGATGTTTAGATGAATGTTTCCCTTAAACACTAGCATCTAAAACCTTGATATTACAAAACTTCATTAATAAAATTTTCATCACACTTCGCAAGTGTTGAACTATCCTCTACAATAATTCACTTAACATAAATATCCAACTCTATTTGAATACCATATGTTAATATGAATTAAAAGAACACCTTATTAGTAAAATTCCACATTTCCCAAATCACTCCCATAAATCTAGCATGTAATTCATATTACAAAATTTCAGTAATAAGTCTTCACTTTAAAATAGCAATACATAAATACTTATTTCCATTAACATACATGAATTACAATAATATATAATGAATCAAACCTTATCTTTATTGGTGTAGGATATTACTTGCATCCATGCACAACCATTTTATAATGGGATTACAACCCACATAGGTGATTCACCATGCTTAGGTGCATCCTGCAAAACCATGTGAGCATGAAATCAACAATAACTCACTTACATGACATGCACCTAGATCTAACATAATTCTATTTTTAATTTTCCATTTACATGATCATAAGAATACACATGAAACAAGAGAGGGTAAAGGGAATATAATAATTTAATTTCATTTCATTCCTTAACCAAGGGAGGAGAGAGAAAGTGAAAGGGAAGAGAGAGAAATAATATTTTTCCAAAAGTAAAAATTTCACACAAGTGAGAAGATAGATTTTCAAACAATCATTTATATGTGTTAACAAATTTACATGGTGTTTTAGTAACATGACGGGGGTACTACAACTTTATTATTTTATGTTTTCCTACTAGTTGTAAAAACATTCAATTTAGGCTCAGAGGCTAGGAAAGTGAATTCAAAAACTATCTTCTAATAAGCAAATTCATGATGGTGGAATTGCTAAATGTCTAACTGTATAAAAAAATCCACAAGGACTGATGAAATTTATAACTGATGAACGATGTGTAATTCGCAAATTATTTTCTGGAGCCACTAGTCGTAATCAGCCAAGTTTGACCTCGTCAAACATCAACTACATGCCTACAAGTTTTACCTAGTTCAAACATCAACTACATGCCTACAAAAGCCCCTCTCGAAACAAGCCCAGAATGTGTTTTCCCTCGAACTAAAGGTTCAAGGAAATTTTCAAGTAAAAATACTAGAGGGTTGCGAAGGTAGAAAATCATTTCATTTTTTAGGGCCCACAAGGTGAGCCGATATGAAACCCAAATTTTCAATTTTTAACTTCCTAAAAGTGCAAAATGAGGTACCAGGGCCCCTAGAGGAGCATCAAGCATAGCACATATGATCAATCAAGTTCAATCTATGCTTTCAAGTGACTCCACACATAACAAGGAACACATATGAAACTTAACATCTCTTCTCTAGATTTACAAAGATTGTTTTGCAAGTCCTCGATGATTGTGATTTATCTATTTTAACAATGGAGCAATCAACATATTTACATGGAACTCAACTTCAACCTGCCTATAGAAAGGGCACTGTAGAAATATAGTTTAGTCAAGAAGTTTGCTAAATCATCTCAAAATGAGGGTTTGAGTTCACTTTCTGTAAGTTGTATTCTAACGTCTTATTTTTTTGAAAACATGGATTCAAAATTGATATCAGCTAACGTCTATTTTTTTGAAAACAATATTTTGCAGGTTCAATGTCAATTCATCTTCCCAATGATTTCATAAATGAAAAACTCAAGCAACAATATCCTTATGCTCCCAAGATAAGGAGAGATGGACTGGTACCTGAAGGAACGAAGCTGGTCCAAATTGTGAGGCTTGGTTCTGCATCTTATTAATCATTTTGTCAAAAGGTTGCATGTATCAACCAGTCTACTATCACATTTTATTCAAAGCTTATTCCAAAGACATATCAAAATCATTCCTGGCAACATGGACAAAAATCCAGTTCACCATCTTATACTTTCCTAAACACTTGCATTTAAGACCCTTCACGATCACTGACTAAAGTTTATTCACCGACATGGATACATAGGAAATACACCCACTATTGCTGAGCTCAACTCAAATAGCATTTTCCATTATCCTTTCATTATGTTAAAATTTTATTTGAGGTATCATTATTTTCACACAAATGAATGGTTTTGAATTTTGGTATTGAATTATCATTTACCTAGACATGGTGACAACACAAATATAAATAAAATCCCATAAGAGCATATATTCACGTTGAAGTTATGAATGGTATGTATCTTCAAATGAACTGAAAGAACATTCCAACCTTTGGGAAAAAATGACTCATTTGCAAATCACAGTAATTCTCATTACCCAAGGCTAGTATCCCATTCTCATGACACCACGAATTCAATTCATCTACCCTTGATTTAAATCTATTCTCTCTATTATTGAGTAGCATATAATATAAGACACGAGCATCTACCATAGAAACTTTCACAATTTGAATCACTCTTATATGGGAACAAAAAGGTTTCCAACCTGTCTATCAATTCACCTTTTGATAGCATGTTTCCATCTTCTACCAAAATAGGATCTCTAAAACATGGTGTAGACAAACACCAAGGGAGCATTGTGCAGTTTGAGTCTTATTTTATTTAGACATTTTTTCTACAAGTTCCCTGTAAGATATGCATGCATCTAATGTGGATTATTATTTTAAACTAGCCCTAAAAGGAAATTTGAGAATCTACAGTAAGTTAAAACAATCTACTTCTATGTCACATTTGATGTCATCCAATACTCTATGCAAGTTTGTACCGATCAGCTTCAACATCAAGGAGTACATTGAGTTTTATTTGAGACTATCTAGGGAAGTTTCATTTCAAACATTGTATCTTGCAAAAAAGTTACATTATCTTGGGCAGATGCGATATATTTTTTTTTTCAACAAATCAAATCATTCTCGATATACAAATTGAATCATCAAATCTTACTTTTGCAATATTTGTGAGGGTCCTTCCAACGTAGCCCCAGTCTTCTTTACTTGATAATAATACCTTATCATAAACTTACCATTTCTTGGATTACTATAACTATTCATGTACTGATAAATTTACAAGTTAACTGTTGGTTCCTGAATTTTGGTTACGCTCTTTGGGTCTCCAACAAGAAGTGCTTGTAACTATTGTGCAAGAAAGATGGCAGGTATGATCTAGGACTAGTTAGTGTACCCTTACCTCACCAGATCTTGTTGGTGTACACACACAATTGGATTTTATTTCTTTCTTTCAATACTCGTTTCAAATACCTAGTCCACTAGCTCCATTAATCTCAACCTGCCAAACCACTTCACAAAGATTTAAATTTTTTTATTCTTTTATATTATATTTGCGTGGGGCACTAAAAAAAGTGGGAGAAAAGTATTATGCATGATGTTTATTATGATTGTAGGTTTGAAGCACAATATTATGAGAATTTTTCAATTATTACAAAAGGGATGCAAAGCTTATATTGAAGTCAATGAATTGTGTGATCTTGCATCAAGCTCCAAGTACCTTCAAGCTTTTCTAAAGCAAAGATGACAAACAGTAGAATCCCCTTTCCTTTCAAATACTAAACTATGTATCTAAATATGGACTCTCTACTTTTACGAGGTTATTCTGGAGCTATTTAAATACTCGCCAATCATCTTTTCATAGTCAGTGTGACAAGGGATATGAATTGTCGCATATTGCATCTTAGGTTTGGTCATTTAAAATCTGGTGGTTTGAATTAATTTGACAGAGAAACCCCTTGGTTAAAAGCTTTATCTTTGATTCAAAAAATAAAGATATTTTTTCAATTTTGTATTTGTTATGAAGCAACATAGTGAGTCCATATCAATTGGAAAAACAACAATAAGTGACAACTTGAAGTCACTTTCACTCATATTTATTTGGACTGATGCATTCTAAATTCTATTGGAGGTTACTCATATTTAGATGTTCGGGCTTCATTGATGACTATAAAAGGAAGACATGGGTGTACTTGGAATGTTTGAGACAAAGTCGACACTAAAATTTTCCTCCGTAATTTCTATTTCATTAATGTATGTATTAGGAATAGGATGTTGTTAAGTATAATTAGTAGTAGCGTCCGATAGAAGATAACGGCGCTGCCAGTATGACACCGCCAATAATGTATAGTACGGTAATAGTCAAAAGTACAATAGGAATGTTGTGGTAAAAAGTAAATATTTGTCGTAAGTGGTCCGGTAATGTTAAAATGTCAAAGTTGGGGTAAGTAGAGAAGTAGGGTCTACATGATTAGGAATTAGAAATATTATATTGGTAATAAGGACAAGGAGTGAGGTCATAAATATTTTGTGTATTTTATTTGTAAAAAGTCTAAAAATGTGGAACCCATGTGAAATGATAAGGTTTATCTTATCTTAAAAGATAAGCTTACATGTACAGATAAGAGTTAAGGTATGGAATATGATTCGTCAGAGTGGATTTCTTATCCTATCTTAGAGATAAGATGGATAAGCCTGGAAGTTCTATAAATAGAGAGGCCACCCCCCTCATTTAGCATAGAAGGAAGTAGTGAGAAATATTGTATGAGTAAGTGTGTAAAGGAAGCCATCATTTTGAAGGTGTGTTAAAGAAGCCATTAAGAGGTGTAATTGTGAAGTTTCTCCCATAGTATTGGTGGAAGGCAAGTGAAGTCAGTAACACTTGAAGTACCTCATGGGTGAGATTGTAACAATTTCATGTTAATATTATAATTTACACTGATATTTCAGATTTATCATCATTCCTTCTTATCATAGTCTATGGTATTCTTGTGTTATGTTTGTTGTTGTGTTTCCAGATTACATCCACCAAACTAAAAGTTGTGCATTAGTAAATAATCATAGCATGAGGAGTTCCCGGTGAAGAATTATCATAGTGCCGGATTGGTGATGACATTTTGGTTCCGTTGCCGGGACCATTCCTCGTTGGTGGATTTTCTGGAGAGATATTCCCACTTAGTCAGAAAACATTTGGAGGGTAACCTTGTTTTTACTGTGCATAGTAGTTACCATGGTAAAGTCACTTTTTACCATGAATAGTATTTACCACAGTAAAGTCACTTTTTACCATGAATAGTATTTACCGCAGTAACTTCACTTTTTACTGTGAATAGTGTTTACCACAGTAAAGTCAGTTTTTACCGCAGTAAGTCAAGTTTTACCATAGTTTACCATGGTCATTTCTATTTTCTATTATAGTGATTCCAATTATTTGTGCACATAAGTCTTGTTGATTGTACTTGTGGGTTGGTATTTCACTGTGGTTACTTTTGAAAATGGGGAAGATTCCTATTTTTTCAGCCCAATCTAATGAAGATGCTTCCTCTTTCATTCAAGAGTTTAAACGATCTTGTATTTGTAATGGCCTTATAAGAAGGGAACAATGGACTGAATTTTTTCCTACCTTTTTGGATGGTTCAGCCCTTAGGTGGTTTGAAACACTAGGTGATAATGTGAAAAACTCATGGGATTTATTAACTGAAAGTTTTCTTGAAGAATTTGGTGAACAACAAAAATATGTAGATCTCATGATCGATATCACAAAGCTATCCCAAGGAGAGAAGGAGAAGATAAGGGATTATCATGCTCGTGTTCTAGAGCTAAGGAGGAAGCTCGATGCCCAGATCTGAAGGAAGGATTAGCAGACGGGTTGATGAATGGCATGGATAATCTCCTCTGTAAGCACTTCATTCTTGGGATGAAGCCAGAGATCAGACAACGAGTGAAGTATGACCGCCCAGCTACCATTGAACAAGCAAAGGAGATTGCAAGAAGGCAAGAAGAAAGCATGGAAGAGGAGCCCAAAGAAATTGTTGCTAAAGTAGAGCCTACACCAACACCTTTGGTCCAGAATCCACAACCACTCTCGGTGAGCACAAATATTTCTCCTAGTACATCTACTGAGTATGAAGATCTACTCAGGAAGATGGGCTAGTTAACTATTAATCTTCTTCAAGGAAAAGAATTTAGTTCTCAGGGAGGAGATAGAGGTCCAAAAAGAAATATTTCTGAAGTTGTATGTTATGGTTGTTATAAAAAGGGTCATTATAAGTATAATTGTCCAGATAGAGCTTCTACATCTGGTACAAGAGATAATGATAAAGGAAAAGCACCTGTGAATTCTTTTGATGTAGTAGATAAGAGCATAAATAATGAAGTAGATGTGTTTGTAACAAAAAGAAAGAAAGAAAAAGATAACCAAGATGGAAATGATCCTAAGAAGATGAAAGGAGAAACTAGTAAGAAACATAGGAGAAGAAAGTTGGGTGTGCAGGATTTTCTGATTTCACAGGGACAAGGACCATACTCCATCTTAGAAGATCTGTCCAAAAGGCCTGCAAATATTACATATGGTCAACTCTTGGCTATGTCTTCTGAGAAGAGGTGGGAGCTGCGAAGTGGACTCAATGCTCGACGAAGGAAGGAGGTTGAGGTCCCTATTTTGGAGGCAGAGGCGGATCCCTATGCTCCACAAGCTGAGGTATTATGTAATGGTATTTCAATTCATGATGTCTTAGTTGATGGAGGTGTTGCAGTTAATGTAATGACCGAGTCTGTAATGAATATGTTGGGTTTAAAAATTGATCGCCCCTCAACACTTATGTTAAGGTCATTAAATAAGGGAAAAACTAAACCAGAAGGTGTTGTTTCAAATGTGGCAATATCTGTTATGGGTGTTGTATGTGTGGTAGACTTTCAGGTGATGAAAAATGGTACTGTTGCGTACCCAATGTTGTTGGGAAGACCATGGCTAAGGAGAGTTCATGCAAGAAACTACTGGAATGAAGGCTTCATGACACTTGGACGTGGTAGAGAGAGGGTGAAGATAAATGTGATCCCTCGGCATCATAAGGCAGAACCTGTGGATTCAAGTGATGAAACTGATGATTGGACATCCTCTGATTACTCTAGTACCAGTGAAGTGGACACAGAAGATGAAGAAAGTGAGGTTGATGTTTCGGTCATGGATATCCTTCCAGTCACACCGACTCATGAACCCATAAAATTATCTGAAGAAGAAATTGATGATCGTCTCCAACAAATAAAGATTGGTGATGCTGTGATGGAGAGTGAGAAGGAATCCTACCTCCAGCTCTTTCGAAGGTACATACACCTATTCACTTTTGATTACAAGGAACTCCATCAAGTAAGTTGGGTAGAACATTCTATTGAGCTGGTAGATGGTGCTAAGCCCATAAAGCAAATGCCATATAGAATGAATCCTAATTTTTCCAAGACTGTAAAAGAAGAAATAGATAAGTTGCTTGATGCAGGATTCATATTTGCTGTGGAGAATTCAGAATGGGTTTCTCCCATTGTGATCTCAATAAAAAAGAATGGGAAGCTACGCATTTGTGTTGATTATAGGAAGCTCAATAAGGCAACAAAGAAGGATCATTACCCTCTTCCATTCTCAGATCAGATCTTGGACGAAGTAGCTGGCCAGGAGTGCTATAGTTTTGCTGATGGATATAGCGGATACAACCAAGTCCGTACAGCAGAGAAAGATCAGCTGAAGACCACGTTCACCACTCCTTGGGGAACGTTTGCTTATAGAGTTATGCCTTTTGGGTTATGTAATGCTCCAGAAACATTCCAGCGTTTGATGAATAGGGTGTTTAACCCTACATTGGAAAATTCATTAGAGTATTTCTGGATGATTTTTGCATCTATGGGAGGAAGATGGACCACCTGTACCAGATGGAGACAACATTTCAAAGGTTAGATGAAGCACAAGCCTCACTAAACCCTACAAAGTGTGTCTTTGGATGTTCTAAAGGTGTTTTGTTAGGGCATGTTGTATCCAGAGATGGTATTGGTACTGATCCTGATAAAGTTTCAAAAATCAAAGAGTTACCATTTCCTATGAATAGAAGTAAGTTGAGATCATTTTTAGGCCATGTGGGTTACTATAGAAGGTTCATCAAGAATTTCTCAAAGATTGCACAGCCACTAACCCAGTTCTTGAAGAAGGATGTTACTTATGAACCAGGAAATAAGGCGCATGAAGCTTTTGAACAACTGAAGGAAGCCCTGGTGTCTTCACCTGTTTTAAAGAATCCAGATTGGAGCAAGCCATTCATTGTGTACACTGATGCCTCAGATGCAGCACTAGGAAGTACTCTGAGCCAAAAGGATGAAAATGGGAATGAACATCCAGTTTACTTTGGGAGCAGACAAATGAGCAGTGCTGAGGTAAATTATAATGTAACTGAAAAAGAGGCTTTAGCTATCATTTTTGCTGTAAAGAAGTTTAGAAATTACTTGCTAGGGAAAAAATTTATAGTTGTAACAGATCATCAGGCTCTAAAATATATTGTAAATAAGCCTAACCCATCAGGGAGGATAGCAAGATGGATAATTTTGCTACAAGAATTTGAATTTGATATTATAGATAGGCCAGGAAAGAAGCATGTCAATGCAGATGCACTCTCTCGAGCCTATGATGGTTTAGGTTCATCTTGTGATGATGATGATTTCCCAGATGCAGCATTGTTATCCCTTGACACAATCCCTAGTGAATACATAGATATTTGGAATTATCTGAATGAATTCAAGTTTCCTGATGGTGCCAATGCAAAGACTAAGAGGAAGATTACTCAAGCCAGTCGTCCATATTCTATTCTGCATGGAGTATTATTTCGAATAGGACCTGATGGACAGTACAAGAGGGCAGTTGGACGTGATCAAGGGAAGGAGCTGATAGAAGAATTCCACAATGGTACATGTGGAGGGCACTTCTCTGGACAACTTACAGCAAGAAGGATCTTGGATGCAGGTTATCACTGGCCCACTCTTTTTAAAGATTGTTATAATTATTGTAAGACATGTGATATTTGTCAAACACATGGTAACCGTAAGACTTCATCAGCTCCATTATGCCCTATTCTTCCACTTGGTCCCTTTGAAAAGTGGGGAATAGACATTTGTAGGTCCACTTCCAACTACCCCACGCCAAAATAAGTATATTGTAGTTGCCACAGATTATTTAACCAAGTGGGTTGAAGCTAGGCCATTGAAAACAACTTCCATGGATGAAGTGGCAAGGTTCATATATGAACGCATTGTCACCAGATTTGGTTGTCCATTAGAAATTGTAACAGATCAAGGAAGCCACTTCATTAATGAGGTGGTAGAAGCCCTAGTCAATAAGTTTTCTATTAAGCACAGGAAGGCAACAACATACAAGCCAAGCACAAATGGACAGGTGGAACGAACAAATTTTGTGTTGTGTCAAATTCTAGCAAAAGATGCAGCCTTGCAGGTACATAAGTGGGATAAAAGGATTCATGCAGCATTGTGGGCATATAGGGAAACATCAAAGTCAGCAACAGGATACTCCCCATTTCAGTTGGCTTATGGCATTGATCCAGTTCTTCCTATTGAGTTTGATATTCCCACTGTGAGAGTTATGAAAAATGAAAGGATGGATGAAAGTGATTCAGTAAAAGAAAGGTTGGTACATCTTCATTTGCTAGAGGAAATGAGGGAAATAGCAAAGGATACAAGCTATAAGAAGAAAATGAAGCAGAAGGAATACTTTGATCAAAAGATCCGTTGGTCTCCATTTCATGTGAATGACTTGGTCCTAGTATATGATTCGAGATACAAAAAAAGAAGACAGAGAAAATTTCTTCCAAAATGGATGGGGCCCTACAAAATAGCAGCTGTGCATGAAAATGGTACATACCGACTGGAGGAATTGGATGGCACTCCCATTACGAAATGGGTCAACCACGACAAGCTAAAGATTTTCCAAGCACCAGAATAGTCTACTCCGAGGACGGAGTAGAATCTAGGAAGGGGGAAGATGTCGACACTAAAATTTTCCTCCATAATTTCTATTTCATTAATGTATGTATTAGGAATAGGATGTTGTTAAGTATAATTAGTAGTAGCATCCGATAGAAGATAACGGCGCTGTCAGTACGACGCCGCCAATAATGTATAGTACGGTAATAGTCAAAAGTACAATAGGAATGTTGTGGTAAAAAGTAAATATTTGTCGTAAGTGGTCCGGTAATGTTAAAATGTCAAAGTTGGGGTAAGTAGAGAAGTAGGGTCTACATGATTAGGAATTAGAAATATTATATTGGTAATAAGGACAAGGAGTGAGGTCATAAATATTTTGTGTATTTTATTTGTAAAAAGTCTAAAAATGTGGAACCCATGTGAAATGATAAGGTTTATCTTATCTTAAAAGATAAGCTTACATGTACAGATAAGAGTTAAGGTATGGAATATGATTCGTCAGAGTGGATTTCTTATCCTATCTTAGAGATAAGATGGATAAGCCTGGAAGTTCTATAAATAGAGAGGCCACCCCCCTCATTTAGCATAGAAGGAAGTAGTGAGAAATATTGTATGAGTAAGTGTGTAAAGGAAGCCATCATTTTGAAGGTGTGTTAAAGAAGCCATTAAGAGGTGTAATTGTGAAGTTTCTCCCATAGTATTGGTGGAAGGCAAGTGAAGTCAATAACACTTGAAGTACCTCATGGGTGAGATTGTAACAATTTCATGTTAATATTATAATTTACACTGATATTTCAGATTTATCATCATTCCTTCTTATCATAGTCTATGGTATTCTTGTGTTATGTTTGTTGTTGTGTTTCCAGATTACATCCACCAAACTAAAAGTTGTGCATTAGTAAATAATCATAGCACGAGGAGTTCCCGGTGAAGAATTATCATAGTGCCAGATTGGTGATGACAGACCACCTCCTTATGCATGAGTTTTGAGGCATGGGAGTTTACCCTTAGCCTCAAAGTGAACAAAATAATCACACAAATGGAGTATCTCTACTTGCAAAAGGCAACAACAAGAAATCCCTTTTCTCCAATCTTAGGTAATGGGACCCATTCACCACTCCTCACAAAGTTCATGCCTCACATTTTCAGGTCCCTAAACCATCTAATGGAGGCTCCAGAAGCCCTTTTAGTCACTCTTAACCAACTAATTCCAACTACTCAACCAACCCACAGCAAAAGGACCATCACAAGACAAAAATAAATTTTAGACAAGCACAACATTGAGCTTACAACAAACAAAATAGCATAATAGTAATTTTGAGCTACAGTGGAATCCTACATCTGATCTACGTCATTGGCTAAGCAAAAAAATTTTCAAGCCTCTTCAAGTACTTTTTCCATGAGCGAATTTCTAAAAATTCCTGGTGTAATCTTATCATTCCAAAAGTACACAAATGGCTTTAATGAGCAAGTAACCTGCATTCCAACCAATTAACATTTCATTTTAGTAGAAATGGGAAGTGATTGCCAGATGAGGTGGCTCCATGTAAGATTGCAGTATTCATCATTCCCCATCCCCATCTCATTTAAGTCCACACCAAGACAAATAGAATATCAATGTCAAGCAAGGACTATGAGAAACCCACCATTGCTCAAACTTGCACACCATGCTTTTTTTGGACATAAGGAATCAGATTAGAAGGAAATTTTCTTAATCATTTTCCTTCTCTAACACTCAAAAATGACATCCCAGATAAGTCAAAATTAAGCTTCCTAACCCATTTAAGGTTGTTAGGTTTTCAATTAAGAGAGAAATTGGGATAAATCTTGCTTTTACAAGTCTTTACAAAGAGCCCATGCATTATAAAAATCTGAATTTCGAACTTAGTTTGGAGTAAAACACTCCCAAATCAACATAAATTTACTTACACAAGGAATACTTGATCTCATTATCACTTAGTCACATGGTACTTTTTAAACAAAACAAGAAGGGTTAATTCTAATAAAACATATTTAAACATGCTAATATAGTGTGATAATTTTCCTGAATTTAAATACAAGTCATTATCATGATAAACACAATACAAAAATTAAATAAATGGACAATTCATGTTTTGGCCACATTGTGATGTCAATAGGCCTAATGACTTCCAAACAAGACATGCAATGACACACAAAAAAATACTTACACAAGTTAATAAATTTTTTCCTAGATGAGGTTACTAGAATCCTCAACATCCTAAGAATTTTATGGTTCCCTTATCCCCTTGTCACGATGTTTGTGATTAAATTCTTAGACACAATTAGATTCAGGATACCATCTCTGGCCTTTCAACTCATTAATGGTTTGATCGAGAAAATGTGATATTAATTCAATGTTCATCGTTCAACATTTAAGGACAATTCTATTTTTCCATCAATATTTCAAGACAAGGTGGCTATAAATAAAATCCATAAGATTCAATACAATTTCTTTGACTCAAAACATCCCAAAACATTGTTGTGTCATTAGTTGTCAATACATATCATGGAAAATTCATATATCTTTCTCATTCTAACATCACTATCTTTTGCATCATTTAAAACAAGTAACATCATAGTGTTAATAACTCCATATATCGATATAATATTCTATCATCTACTGATCAATGTATCATAATCAAATGTCTAAAGCATCAGTCCAATAGTATCAATATAAGCGTTAACAGTGTCAAAGAGGAGTGGGCACTACACTAAACCTTTGTTTTACAACTCATACACATTACAAAATTCCAATTACAAATATTGGTATTAAATGTAAAAATATATATATTAGTTTGATATTAAGATTTACTAAATTCAATTATAATAATACACAATGAATTACAACTGATCCATTTCATCATTTTACTTTGGAATGATACTGTAAAACCATGTCCTTGCATGAAATCAATGATAAATGTGGCACGGCATCCACCTTAATCTAGCTAATTAACATTTTTAGTTTTCTATTTACATAATAATAATAATTTTCACTGGTAAAAAATAGGGTTAGAGACATATAACAAATTTCATTTAGGTTTTCATTTCTTAAGGAGGAGAGAAAGAGATAGGGAAGAGAGAGAAACACTATTTTTAAAAGTCACATTTCACACCACAAGCTGCATGGGAATAGAGTTTCATATAGTTACTTATATGTTTCAATAAGTTTTCACGATTTTATTGTCTTGAATCTAGGGTCCTAGACAACCTTATTTTCCCATTTTTCTACTAGTTGCAAAAACGTCTCATTTTTGTAGGATAAGAAACCATGTTCAAAAACCATCTTCTAATGAACAATTGACACAATAGGTAAATTTCAACTTTTCCTCTTATATACCAAGAAATCAAAGGAGCTGATGGAATTATGAACTAGCAAACATTTTACAATTGGAGGCTAGTTTCTTGGGGCCATTGGTCGTAATTTGGATAGTTACAACAACAATAAATTTTAGCTTGAAACATATGGCTAATGAAATTAATCAAAAAATTGTCTTCGATGGATGGACTACCCATGAGAATATTCCTACTTAGCGAAAATATATGGAGAATTTTCAAAATTCACGGAATTGAGATGGTAAATGGGTTACAAATGGAGATAATTTTTCTGGAAACACCAATCCATGAATCAATAGTCCAGTTTAGACCTAGTCAAATTTTTAGGAACAATTATTGATGCCTCAATTGCCAAGATAGCTAGAAAAGTGATTCTTCCAAAGATAAAGGTTATCAGTATCAATTGTTCTAGTATAAATACTACAAGTTTGTGAAGGCCATTTAGAAATCCTTTGCTAATCCAAATGGTGAGCCGAAATGAAAACCAACTTCTTGGTTTTAACAGCTCCCTAAAAGTGAATCCCAAATGGGGTAATATGGCTCCTAGAGGGGTGGATAAAATGGCAAAATTTTAGTTTGATTGATCAAGATTTATTTAAGGTTTAATGAGACTTCCCACATAAAAAGGAACATAGACAAAATTTGACATTTACATTTACCGAAGCTCAGAAATTTTATTGTGAGCCATTTGAAAATCACAATTTACCTAAATGATTCTAGCCAAAGGATGAACTATTTAATAGAAAGAACTCCAACTCAGCTATTACCCACTCAAGGGGATGCAACTATCTAGTTAGATTACATAATTTCCAAAACATAAGATAAAGTGGGAATTATGTCTAAGGTTTATGCTCAAGGTTTATTTGCAACGCGTAAGTCTTACAATATGATTTTTTAAAAATTGTTCACAATACAAGTGTATTTGGTAATAACCAATTATTTAAGCATCTAATGGTTTAACATTTCTATTATATTGAAAATGATTTATGAACCAAATTATATGAAAATTATAAAAGATGAAGGTTGAAGACCATGCTTGGAAATTATTAGCATCCACTCTTGTAAGGATATCCATGATTTTATCAAATTGAAACAAAACATTGAAATAAAATAATAAAAAGTCAATTTCAGATTTGTAATTCATGTCAGGATAAATTGTTAATGGAGAGATTACATATAAATAGCTCAATGAAATCCTATAAGTTTCTCAAGGCTAATCCTCTAAGTTTCAAATAAGTGCCTTTATAGTTTGAGTTTGCATTAATCTAATTTTTTCACTTCTTCTAAAAATATCTAAAAACTTTAATAAATGAGCCAAACATTTAAGATTACATAAATAACAATACATTTTTGTGATATTCAAATTGTTCTAGTGTAAAGATGGGGAATATTTTCCTGTATACTTCTCATGATTTACAAAGAAATGAAACTTTCATGAGATTGAATAAACCCAAACATGTATGAAAATTTCCTCCTATCCTTTTCAAGTTCATTTTCCTACATATAGAAATGATGGTTTTCTATCACTTGGAGATAAAAATTGGCCTAGACATTTAGTCATTAAATTTCTCATAGACATGATGTGTTCTGGTTAGTGTATTGGGGAAATAAAAATTATGATCATTCATAGTTGATATAGGATGTCACATCTGAATATTATTAGTTTTTTCAAAAAAGTAAACACCATGGACACAACAAAAATAAGATTATCTACAATTTCTATTCATGTTAGTATTTTCTAATCCACATTTGTGCTTCCATACTTAGTATGGTAGTCATATTATTCTATCTTTGTAGAAATTCATATTTACTTCTTGTAGTGCTCACTTCCCTTCGACACCTTTTGATACTAATCATGATACTGCTGATTATATTATGGACATGATTATGGACCTTATTATAGTATGATGTTAGATGTTAGATCATGGATTATTGTTGACTTGATTCAGTTATGATGCATGATGATTATTAGAGACATTTTATATGTGATAATGATATACTGTTTGACATGGTTATATTATGGATGTTGTTCGGACATGTGATATTTGGATATTGTGAGTAGACCTAGAAATGGAAATTATTGGATGATGATATAGTTGTTGATAAAACTGTAAATGATATTGTTAGATTGCTTTGATGTTGTTGTGATTCATATATCTAGATGATTTTGGAATTATATTTATATTATTTTGGATGTTCTGATATGGCCATGAGGCCAAAGGAGGTATTTGTGTTTTGCAGGTTAAAATATCACAACAAACATCGGGGGATTGGAGACCAACCACATTGGAATTCTAGATGAATTCAACAAGGTCACCATGGCAACTAGTATTTGTTTGTGTGTGTTTGTTGTTTGTGTAGGGATTCCCATGGGGGGGATCACCTTTAAATGTGACCAAGGGGTTTTATGTATTTCTTTTATTTGGTCCCTTTGTTTATGTTTGCATGTGTTTATTTTGTGGTGCTTTTACCCTTTCATTAATTATTAAATGGTGTGTAAATATTGTGAGTAATCATGTTGTTAAAATTAATTAATTAAAATATGTCATAAGAAAGTAATTAATAGAGTTGTTGGCCTTGAATTAAAGTGTTGTAAGAGATGTGTAAGTGATGTGTAAGTTAACTTTTGAGTGTGAAACACTCCACCTTCTTGGAAATTCGAAATTGTCCTTGGAGGCTGATTTTGGAGGCTTGTGGGACAAGTTAAACTTGTCCCATACCTCTTAAATTTAATTACCAACCATACCTATGGTTGGAGAGTTGAGATTAGACTTTTATAATGCTTTTTGAGAAGGAAAATTGTAGGTTTTAATTGCACTTTTCTTACATGATTTAATTTCAGTCCTTTGGGGTGTGGGTTGGATTTGAGTGTGTAAGTAAACTGTCATATTATTCACCCACCTATTTATTATGCATTGGAGAATGAAGTTGACTTTGGGGGTTGGAATTGAGGATGTGTGATGTGACATCCTACATGGACCCACCTCATCCTCTTCCCTTCCCTCTTCTATAAAATTTGAATTCCTTGCCTTGTTTTGGGGTTGCTTCATTTTTGGAGACTTTTATTCTTGGGTGAATTCCTTGTTGTTTTGGGAGCTCTTGCTTTGAAGAAGTTTTTGGAAGATTGTTGCATGCTTGTGCTTGGCTGATTTGGACTTTTTGCATTGGGATAAAGCTTGTTGTTTTGGAACTTGGAACAACTCCATCATGGAGAGGTAGGAGCTTGGCTCTTGAAATGCTCTTCTTTTATGAATGTATATGTTAATGTATGAATGTTTTGGCATGTTTGTGGGTTGTTGGGTAGATGGCCTAGGAATGGTGTAGGAGAAGACTATGGGGTTTATTTTGTGGGAGGCACAAGTGTGTTTTAGGGAGGTATAAGGGTGGAGGGAGTTGGGATTTGGGTTCCACCTTACAAAGAAATAGCTTGCATTTCTTTACTCATTATGGGGTGCCATAAGAGGTTGGGGAGGCATAAGGAAATGTGAGGAATAAGGGGTACTTGGGGGAGGCATAAGGAATGTCAGGGATTTGATATACTATATTTTGGTGGTTTGTAATTTAGGTGGTGATACCCATTTCCCCTTTTGGGAGGCATAAGAAGCATCCCCCATAGTTTCTTGCTCCTTTGGCTTGCTTGATGAAGCCTTAGTATTGTTTGTCATGTTTTAATGTAGTTGTAAACTACATTTTGTTTCAGTCTATTTTTTTATTGTGAAAATGCTACTTGTGTGTTTGTGGAAGCTTGTTGTTGCCATGAGTTGGATCACATATTTTATTGCATTGTGGTTGGGGCTCGGGGGCCAATGAAGAAGGATGGATTCTCCTCTTCATTGGATGTCTTGGTTGGGTGGAGAGCGTTTCCTTTCCCCTACTCTTGTTGTGATCAAATTGGAAGAATGAGAAATCTGCATGTTGTTGTTCTGGAGCTGAGATAAAGACAGTTTGACAGTCCCTTGTGAAATGAAATCTTATTGTAACCTTTCCCACTTGAAGTGGATGAACTTGTATATGTTTGTAATGGAAAGATGTTGTAGTGGTTATGGAAGTGTAAATTGGAATGTGAAAGAATGATACATATTTTTTATGTTGTACTTTCAAATCAAATGGAAAGGAAGTTGTAAGAGTTTCATTTGAATTAATGGAAGTGGTTTTGTCTTGTTCCATATGATATTATTCCATTGGAAATTTGTGTTTAGCATGCACTATGAAATCCCTGTTTGGAAAGTGGAAAAGTGAAACACGTGAGAAGAAAATGTATTATTCTGCCCTGTATATAATATATGATTTTGGAAAGAATAAAAGAAGGATGTTACAAAGTTGTATTTTTGGAATCAATAAATGATGTATTACCTTTCTCCAATTTACACTATGGTATTGAATCTGACCTTTTAAATGTAATTGAAATCTCTGATTGAAAGAAAGAAATGCGTATGAAGGAAATGTAGTACACTATTTTGTGAAGTGCATGATTTGAAAAGAATAAAATTTATTCTTGTCTTTATCATTTGATTGAAGGAATGAAACCTTTTTGAAACTAGCATGAAATAAATTCATTTGCAAGGCAAGTAAAATGAGAACCATAGAGCTAATTTTGTTGTTTCCATTTTTGCTTCACGTTAAACTCTGTAACTTTTACCATAAATGAACAGACCGAACCTGCAATCAAGAAATAATAATGAAACATTAAAATTGAACATGCCAAGATATAAATGAGTTCAATTAGACAAAAAATACTTAAAGGAAATCTTTCAAAACCTGGCAAAACCGAGTTCAAAGCTTTCACAGTCGTTTTGCTGTCAAAATTGTAAAATTTCAAATTGGAACTCAATCAAATAGATCTACCTCACAAAATTATCCTAAATCCACCTAAGAACAATTCTCCATGTCTATTTGACATGTTGAGAGAGGAAGAAGATCAAATTGAACAAATCTCACAAGTTAAAATTTACCAGTTTGCACTGTAAAATCCTGCAGATAGTTTTCTTGAAATTGACCCCTTAAAATTTATCAAAATAAAAAATTAATGATTCCTGAGTAAAGAGGACATTGAGAGCTTTCCAGAAAGTCCTCGTTTTCCCAAAACTGAGCTCTCTATCAAAATTTATGGCCTTCTGAAGTTTTTCTTCACTTGGCGTCAAAAAAAAAATTGGGAAAAATTTCCTTGGCGGGCCCACGGGCCCGAATTTTTCCCTTAGCACTTCGGAAATTTTTTGGGAAAATTTTCCTAATTTTCCCCACCACCCCGCAGCCAATCAGAGGCTGCCACATGGCACCATGAGGCGTTGGCGGAGGGGCGGACCCTTTTTTAAGCTTAGCGCTTCAGAAAATTTTTGGGAAAATTTTCCTAATTTTCCCCACCACCCATAGCCTGCAGCCAATCAGAGGCTGCCACGTGGCACCACAAGGCATTGGCAGAGGGTAGATCTCTTTTTAACTTAGCACTTCAAAAAAATTTTGGGAAAATTTTCTAAATTTTCCCTACCGCCCCACCCCGCCAATCAGGAGCTGCCACATGGCATCAAGGCATCGGCGGAGGAGCGGGTGGCCAGAAAATTTTGGGAAATTTTTCTAAAATTTTCCCCGCCATCCAATCAAGAGCTGCCACATGGCATCCCTTGAAGGATTGGCAGAGGCATGGGTGAATTTTACCACCTTTTTCCTTTAGGGCGCTAAAAATATTTTATCCCCGCCGCCCCGCTTTCCCCGTGTGGCTTAGGAGGCGCCACGTGTCCCTTGGGGACTCGCGGGAGCGTGGGTGCAAAGTTGGCTTTTCACCCCTACATGCGGGAAATTTTCAAAATGTCTCCCATTGCCCCCTGACCTGACTAACTCCTCTGGGAAATATTTCTCCCCACGGCCCACAGACCCGCCCTTGGGGAAAATTTTCTCCCCTGGGCCCGCAAGCCCGCTCTTGGGGAAAATTTTCACCCCAAGGCCCGCCGGCCCATAACTCGAGAAATATGAGGAGTTAGGAGGACTTCTTTATATCAATGGAAAGGTGAGAAATTTCCTATCCAATGGGAATGATTTAGGGAAATTTTGAATGCATTAATTTTGAGAAAAATCAAGGTTGAATCTTTAAATCCTGTTAGAGAGTGGGTATGGTGAGGAATTACCCTCTGAACCTAATTGAACTTTCTAACCCTAAATTTTGGGACCTTGTGACCTCTAATAATTGTTAATAAGAGAAAAGTATATTCTAGTGGATTAGAATTGTTCTGGAACTTGTTAGTGACAATTGTTGTCTTGTAACCTGGTTGTAGACTCTTTTTAAAAAAAATAAATTATTCCATAATTTTCCTAACTAATCCTAGGTTGTTCTTGGGTCTCAGGTGGGTTGTTTTAGCAGGCGTTACACTTGGTATCAGAGCAGTGGTTCAAAATATTGGGCCATTGGGCACACTAGAAAACTTGAGACATGAACCTTAAACCTAGCACACTTTTAAATCTAGAAAACAACTTAGTTTAGAAATTACATATTTTAGTAAACATGGAAACTGAATAAAACTTAGAAAGATGAACTAACTCTCACCTTGGTCTGTGCAGGAGGTGCAGATGGGATGAGGGGTCTTTTCACATAGACCTAGACTTACCACCACCAGATCATGTTGTAGTAGCCATCCTACCCCAAGATTTTGCAAACTCTTCAGGATGTTAATGCCGCTCTACGTGGAGGATCAGTAGGAGGTCATGTAACCAGACATGATAGAGTCACTTCCATTGAGGGTCATGTATCTCCTCAACCCAGCGAGGAGGAGCATGGAGGAGAGAACTTCCATGCAGAGTCAAGCCAGAGAAGAATCACCATAGAGGGGACAGGGTGACCGAGTTTCAGGACATAGAGAGAGGTCTCGGAGCCCTAGGCTTAGGGATGAGCATACAGAGAGACCTAGAGGCCATCAGACCACAGCTGTAGATCACATCAGGGAGATCCTGAAGCTTCGGCCATCACATTATTCTTGTGACATAGGTGGATTTCAGGTAGAGGCCTGGTTGGTGAGCTTGAGCAGATGCTTAAAGCTCTGTCCTTATTCTAGAAACAGGAAAGCTCATGTTGTGATCCATCTACTGAGGGATGGAGATGGTGTCTGGTGGCAGACAGAGGAGCAGAAGCTCCATGTTGATTCTGAGATAGTTACCTAGGAGCTCTTTGAGGAGCATTTCTAGAGTAGATATTTGTCACGGAGGTTCATTCAGCAGTGGATAGATGAGTTCCATGACCTCTGATAGGCATCTCTTATAGTGGTTGAGTATGAGAGTAGATTTCTGGATCTACTCCAGTATGTTGATTACATGCAGGATGAGCAGGTGTGGATCCACAGGTTCATTCGGGGCCTGAACCTAGACATTGGAGGTGCAGTGCAGATCCATTGTCCACAGACATTAGCTGAGGCCATCGAGAAGGCCTATATAGCAGAGGAGACTCAGGGAAAGACCCAACAGGCTAGAGACCGAGTCCGGAGCCGCATACAGTAGATGCAGGACAATAGATCGAGGGGGTCAGTACCTCTTCCTCATGGTGGATAGGGTTCAACACAGTCATCTTTTAGACCATAGTAGCAGTAGCAGTCCCGCCCACCTTATAGACCTCCACAGAGGTTTGATGCACAGAGAGGTCAGAGTATGGGGCCTCCTCCTAGGGGTCCCATCAGGACATAGGGTGTCCAGAGAGCTCACTCAGCAGGAGCTCACCAGTAGAGACCTCAGCAGACCGCAGCCAGATCATCAGGATCCACACCACAGACCTCTAGAGTACCGGTCTAGACCTGCTACACAGGGTAGAGGATCAGGTGGTTGTTTTGGTTGTGGTGTTACTGGATATTTTTGGAAAGATAGCCCACATAACCCTAATAACAAGGGTAAGACACAGATCTTAGAGCCTACTGTTGTTGATATGGGGCGCATTCATAGGATGTACACAGCAGTCGAGAACCACCAGGTAGAGCATCAGAGTATAGTTATTGAGACTACAGGTAACATTGGTGGTATTCCTACCTCCATTTTGTTTGATTCTGGTTCTTCTGATTCTTTTATTGCACCATCTCTAGTAGAGTGATGCAAGCTGGTGGCAGTTAGGCAGGGTCATAGTTGGGATGTTGAGATGGCTTCTAGAGCCAAGATCTCTATAGACTCCTTAGTTAAGGAGTGTGTGGTAGATTTGGGACCTTTCACCACTACCTCGGATCTCTGTATCCTTCCTTTGGGCTCATATGGAGTCATCTTGGGTATGGATTGGTTGTCTGCACACAGGGCCAGAGTGGATTGTTACCACAAGATTATATCTTGTGTAGATGATTTGGGAGTTGAGTCGGTGATTTCAGGGGTTAGGAGACCCATTTCTATTCACACCATCTCTACTATGTAGCTTAAGCAGTGTGTGTGATGGGGTTGTCAGATGTATGCTATTACAGTCAGTGACAGATCAGAGGATGGGTCTAGTGGACCATCGCTAGATGATCACCCCATTTTGAGAGAGTTTGCAGATGTCTTTCCTAGGGAGCTACCAGGGTTACCACCCCCACATGAGATTGATTTTCATATAGATCTGGTTCCAGGAGCAGAGCCTATCTCACGAGAACCTTATCGGATGACCACCCCAGAGCTCTGCGAGCTCAAGTTACAGCTGGAGGGCCTCCTAGAGAAAGGCCTTATCCATCCTAGTGTATCCCCTTGGGGTGCACCGGTGATTTTTGTGAAGAAGAAGGATGGATCCTTGCAGTTGTGTATTGATTACCACCAGCTGAATAAAGTAACGATCAAGAATCGTTATCCCCTTCCGCGCATTGATGATTTGTTTGATCAGATGAAGGGAGCCACAACTTTCTCTAAGATAGACCTTAAGTCAGGTTACCATCAGCTGAGGATTTCGGAGGTGGACATTCATAAGACCACCTTCCATACGAGATATGGCCACTATGAGTTCACAGTGGTGCCTTTTGGTTTGACGAATGCCCCCGCAGTGTTTATGAGTTTGATGAATGGGGTATTTAGGACCTTCTTAGATCACTTCATGCTCATCTTCCTTGATGACATTTTGATTTACTCACATACACATGAGGAGCATGAGGGGCACCTTCGCCAGGTTCTTCAGTGTCTTCAAGAGTAGCAGCTTTACGGGAACTTGGAGAAGTGTGCATTCTTTCAGATGGAGGTGTAGTATTTGGGTCATATCATTTCTGGGGAAGGTATCACCGTCGATCCTTCCAAGATTAGAGCTATTATGGATTGGCCAACACCCACTACTGTGACTGAGGTGCGCAGCTTCATGGGATTAGCAGGTTACTACAGGAGATTTTTTCAGGACTTCTCTCGGATTGGGCACCCCATCACTTCCCTTCAGAGGAAAGGGAAGAAGTTTGTTTTGGTCAGATAGGTGCTAGCATGCCTTCAGTACACTGAAGGAATGTCTCACTATAGCACCTATTCTTGCAGTGCCGGATCCACAGGGTGAGTTTTTCATTTGCACAGATGCTTCTTTAGCAGGGCTTGGAGGTGTGTTGATGCAGGAGGGTAGAGTAGTGGCTTTTGAGTCTCACAAACTCAAATATTATGAGCTTAATTATCTGACTCATGATCTTGAGCTTGCAGTAGTTGTGCATGCTTTGGTTTGATGGAGGCACTTTCTGCTTGGTCAGAGATTCACACTCAGGACAGATCACCTGAGTCTTCGCCACCTCTTCACACAGCCCAATCTCAATGCTCGTTAGCGGCATTGGATGGAGTTACTTTGTGAGTATGATATGGAGATAGAGCATGTGAAAGGGAAGGAGAATGTGGTGGCAAACACTCTCAGCAGATGGAGACATGTGGCTATGGCCACCTCAGTGAGCACATATTTGTGGAGTAGGATTCTTCAGCAACTTCCTCTTGACAGCTTCTACATTGTAGTTCGAGTAGAGATCGAGTCTCAGAGACCCCTCGAGGGGAATTTTGATGGTTTTTCTTTAGAGGTAGATGGTCTTCTCAGGCATAGAGGCTGGATTTATGTTCCCAGAGATGGAGGCTTGAGGCAGGACATCTTGGCAGAGGCACATTGTGCACCCTATTCAGCCCATCCTGGGGTGAAGAAGATGCATGCCACCTTGAGACAGTTGTATCATTGGAGAGGACTTCATAGAGATGTGGCCCAGTTCGTGTCATGATGTTTAGAGTGCTAGAAAGTAAAGGCCAAGCATCAGCATCCAGTTGGCCTTCTCTTTCCTCATGCTATACCGGAGTGGAAATGGGACACCATTTCCATGGACTTCATTGTTGGGCTACCGATGTCGAGATATCACCACGATGCCATCATGGTCACGGTTGATAAATTGACAAAAGTGGCTCACTTTTCTCTAATGAAGACCACTTATATAGCTAGTGCAGTGGCATGGGTATATCTTGATGAGATTTTCAGGTTGCACAGGATTTCGTAGAAGATCATTAGTGACCGTGATCCTTTGTATACTTCCCATTTTTGGACTACCATGCAGTATGCCCTCGGGAGAGATCAATTTCAGCACAACATATCACCCTGAGACAGATGGACAGACTGAGTGGGTGAATCAGATTTTAGAGGACATGCTTAGGATGTATGTGATGGATCAGTAGTCTAGATGGGAGGAGTACCTGTACTTGGTGGAGTTTGCCTACAATAATAGTTTTCAGAGTTCTATAGGCATGGCTCCTTTCTAGGATTTGTATGGTAGAGAGTGTAGGACACCTCTTAACTGGGACAGGCTAGAGGACAAGGTTTCTCTTGGACCAAGCTTTGTTGCAAGACAAGGAGCAGCAAGTGGTTATGATCAAACAGAGACTATAGGAGGCATAGGACAGGTAGAAGAAGTATACAGATCTGCATAGAACTGACCATAGTTTACTTGTGGGCATGAAGGTGTTCCTTCGTGTCAAGCCACATAAGAGCCCTATCCGTTATGGAAAAGGTTCTAAGTTAGCTCCTAGATTCATGGGTCCTTTTGAGATCTTAGAGCATATCGGCCCTTTGGCCTGCCATCTAGCATTGCCACCTAGCTTGTCTCGCGTACATGATGTGTTTCATGTTTAAGTTCTTAGGAGATATGTTGCATATCCTTCTCATGTGTTAGATTGGACATCATTGTAGGTGTAATATTAAGGGAAAGTGATGGTGGAGCCCGTTCACATCCTAGATTGCAGGACCCTGGGCCTTCAAGGAAGAGAGTTTGATCATGTTTGGGTGCAGTGCAAAAGATATGATGAGACTGTAGCTACATGTGAGGATGATACTTTGCTATGAGTTTAGTTTCCACATTTTTTCCAGTGACTTCTAGGAGGAATTCGAGTTTAAGGGGAGGGGGATGTAGTGCCTGTTGGTACCAAAATTTGACCTCCTTCAAAGACTGAGCAATATCATGGACTAGGAAAGACACTCAGAAGCAGATAGACACTCATGTATGTCGTTTTGCAGCCGGGGAAGAAATCTATCTGGCTCGTTGGCACTCAGGATTTGAAAAGAGTGGGTACCACATTCAAAAGGATATGATCTGATCCTAACTATTTTAGGTTTTTCCCTTCATCCAAGAGTAGGAGAGCCCTATTTTGTAACAGCTTGGCTGAGTTATTAAATGAATTTAACATTGCTTCTACAAAATGGAAAGTCAAACCAATAGAATGCCACATAATAGCTGAAATGTCTCTTCAACCAGAATATGTGCTTCAATGGAGGCCCAGATTAGTACACTTTCACACAATCTTTGAGATTCTATCACAAAGGCTCAAGTTATAAAACCCAACAAAGCATCAAGATCTAAACCAAATCACACCTAAAAAACACCAAAAGGCTTACAATCAGTCTTTGTCAACAGATGAGAGAAAAGTGATTTTAAATCTTTTATTCCAATCCCAAATGAAAGCTCTTCTGAGAAATGAAATTACACATGCCACTAAATTGTCACAAGCATTGAGGCCTATGTGATTGAATTAGATTTTAAAACAAGATTGCAACAGAAAAAAGAAAAACTACTTGCAGACATTCATAAATAAAACCAACACATTTTGCTCAAAACAACACAGAAATAACCCGAATTTGATTAAATCTTTTAGCAGGAGAAAGCTTCTAGAATAGTCTTAGAGCTTTTCAATGGTTGTACACTTGCAACCACCTTGACATGATTATATTTTAATACCAAAGAGATAACCTAGTTGCTCAAATGGATTCTCAAAAGACAAGCTTAGTCAAATTTTCCTCTTGGGAATTTTCTTCAACCTCTAGCACTTTGACCTCCAACTTCCCGACCCTTTTGCATTAGAAATTTTTTCCATTTATAACCTTTACAATAGAGCGCCTTCTTCCTGAAAAGACAAAAACATTTAATGCACCAGTGTTCACAATGATTTTTTTGTGATTCACAGGATCAGATCTGAAGAAGTCTCCCTGTGCTCGAGGGGGTAGATTTCATTGAATGCCTCCTGCATTCAACTCCTTTCTCTGGTAGATCACTCTTTCTTTAATTTTCCAACCATTTCCACCCCTAATCTATCAAATCTGGCCCCTTGCGTGCACAGGAGAAGAAAAATTAAAAATCTCGGGCATGAAATTCAGACCATTTTAATGGCAAAAGATGTCCACTAGGTCTTTCCACCAAACTTCAGATTTCAACATTAACTTCCTTATTTGCTCGGCATGTAGAAAAGACCAAGAAATCATGGAGAATCGCACTTCTAGACATGTTTCAGAGAAATGGGGGGAAAATCAGATTTAGAGTCACATCTACCCTCAATCTTTACTTTGAATTTGGGTCTATCCATGTGGCAGATTCACACTTTAGAACAGACTCCGGGGCCTCCTTTGAATTTTTACAACCTTATGAAAAAATGGAAAAAAAATCCATTTTTCTCCACACCCCCGCCCGTAGGAAATGAGTCTAACACGTGTCCAAATATTATTGGAATGAAACCACGGCCAAATTCTACCATTTTACTCTCTTTTGCAAGGGAAAAATTTCTTTTCCCCATAGCTCCGCCTTCGAGAAACAGCCTGACACATGTCCAAGTGTGATTGGAGCATGGACCACGCTTCCCTTTTTATTTTTAAAAATTTTTTCTCAAAGGAAATTTTTTCAAATTTCCCTTGAGAGCCCGCACCTTTGCCATTGACCAGGGAAAACTTTGACTTTTTCCCTCATTGGGCTTGCGGGCCATTTTGAAATTTTAAATCCTTAAGAGGAAAAAAATCCAAGTTGACTCTAATGGCCTGCACATCCCCATGCCTCTTTGAGTTTTCAAACTACCATGTGTCACCGCGGTGCACCTTGAGGTGGTCCCAAAAATTTGATACCTTAAACGAGGGCGGGCTCACCATGTGTCCTGTTCCGACAAGGTTTGTCTGAATGCTTGAAGCTCTAGCAGAAGGCACCACATGTCATGCTCCGAGGCAGTCTCCTTTTGGTCGTTGAAAAGTCTAAGTAAAATGTAAAGTGAGTAGAGGCCTCCACGTGTCATCCTAACGCGTGTTTAGAATGAAACTCAAGGGTTGGTTCCCGAACATGCACGGTTCCTCCATGTGTCTCCATGGCGCTACTTCAAGATGGTGCCTAAAGTGGAGATCCTAAATGAGCATGATCTCACCACGTGTCCTATTCCGCCAAACTATTCCAACTACATAAAAATTTGTCTAAGTATCTAGGTTCCAAGCAGTGGGAGCCTCCACGTGTCCTCTCGGCACTTCTCCAAGGCCAAACCAAAAGTAGATCTTCAAATGAGCATCGTGCCTCCACGTGGACACATTTTGAGTTAAGGATTTCCAAAAAAAAATTTAAGTACCCAATTGAGCCACGTCCAACCAAAAGGTGCCACGTCTCCCTATAGATACAAGGATGTAAATTTGATCAGGAGAAACACCCGTCGAACCGTAAAATACAAAAAAATGACCATTTGAGCCTGGGAATGAAATTTTCTTCAAGGAAAGAAAGTTTAGAAATGTTACAGGGATCAAATACATTCTTCATGGATACATCCATTCATTTTCTTCAAGTTCTTAGGGAAAAAATGATAAGGGAGACAAATCCCAACCATGGAGAATGGAAAACATGGGGGAAACCTGAATTTTTTGATGAACAGAGAAAGGGAGACTCAAAATACAGACCCTTTCCAGAGGAACAAAGAATACAAGGATCAATCCATGGACCCCTAAGTGAATTACGACCCAGGAACCAATTAAAAAATGGCCACAAAGACTGACCCATCACAACACAGGGAAGGAGAAAATGACAGAGGCCATAAATCATTAAGTTTTCAAAGGCACAAATGCGGTGAGACTATTTTGAGTACCAAAACCAGCTCCAACTCGGGGATGGGCATTCCCTACGAGTGCCACAAGAACAATGGTAGACCAAGTGCCAAAATATCCATTGGGAAACAGTCATCTTACAGAGTAGAGAAACATAGCCATCTTCAAAAATAGATAGATAAACCAGCAAAAATTGGTCACCGAGGACCAGAACGAGAAAACCCAAAAAAGACAGAAACAAATGACAAACTATACATTACACAACATTTATGCCTTGATTCAGGGGAATCAATCCAAGAAATGCTTCAAATTCCTACCATTGACAGGCAACTCAAGCAGTTCACCATCTAAGTCCTTGAGGAAGAAGGTATGCTCCCCAATTCTGATGTCAATAGAGTAAGGGCCCATCCATAATGAGTCAAACTTGCCATGCTTGCCCTTATCCTCATGTCTGATATCCCATAGTAGCACAAGATCTCCAACATTGAAGGCTCTAGGAGTGACCTTCTTGTCAAATAAATTCTTCAGTTTCTCTCTAAACATTATATGCCTCTGGTGGGATGGCCTCCTCTCTTCTTCAAGCTCAATAATCTGGTTAATGGGAGCATCATAAGGGCCTACCTCCCGATCTTCCAGTTATTGCATAAAATGATATGAAGATAGTTGCATATGAAGAGGTAGTAGGGCCTAAGTCCCATATACCAACTCAAATGGACTCTTTCCAGTGACCCTCTTGACAGTCATCCTATCTACCCACACAAAAAAATTCAACTGTTCACCCCACTTTCTCTTGTTCTACTCCAATGTTCTTCTAATGATCTTCAACAATTTTTATTACTGGACTCATCTTGTCCATTTCCTTGAGGATTGTAATTAGAGGCATATGTCAAGTTGATCCCATACTCTTTGCACATTGCCACCAAAGGTTTAGCTCTAAAGCTCATGGCATTGTCAACAATAATCTTGATTGGTACCCCAAACCTACAAATAATGTTGTTTAGCATAAAATCCATGATTACCTAGTATGTTGTCTTCCTAGTGGGGATTTCCTCCACCCATTTAGTAAAATAATCAATTGCTACAAAAATCCATCTGTGGCCAGCACTTGAAAGGTCTGAAATCTCACCAATGAAATCCATCCCCCATTGCCTGAATGGGGCTTTAATTGATATAGGCTGCAAAGGGAGGAAGCCTGAAGCTTTTAGTCTTCGAGAGAAGCATTGGAAGCTTTCACATCTTCTAACCAACAAGATTGTATCCTTGAAAGAGTTGGCCACTAATAACCAGCCCTCAGGATCTTATGTGTTGTGACTCTTGCAGCAAAGTGCCCCCCACAAACTCCTCCATGGAGATCAACAATTATCTTGGGGGCTTCTTCTTCAGTAATCACCTTAAAGAGGACTCCCTCTGGGTTCTTCCAAGCTAACCCATAATCAATGATGACATATTTTTGGGAAGCCAACTTAAGGGCTCTCTTCTGGTTCCTACTTAAGTGCTCAGGGCAGCTCAGGTGTCTGAGATAAAAGATTACATCTTTATACCACTCAGAATTCATCAACCTTTCAAATACACCTGCCCTTTCTTCTTCTACCTCATTTACCTCAATATTTTGCAAGTTTCTCTCAGCCATAAGCTTAGCCAGGCCCAAACCTCTCACCAACTTCATGGTTTGGATGTCCATGTCATATTCTTGCAACTTGTTTTCCCATTTACATCTTTTTCTTGAGACTTCCATCTCTGATAAGATGTCCTTCACCATTGTGTGGGGAACATAAGCAACTACTTTAGAACTCAGAATGTAAGGTCTAAAAATATTTGTTTCTTTTACTAAGGAAAATGCCTTGCTTTTCCATGATAGTGTACTTCAGCTCAGACCCCTGCAAGGCCTTACTAAAAAAGGCAATTGGCCTCTCAGCCCCTTCATCATCCTTCTGCAGCAAGACAGAAGCAATAGTGTTTTCTGAAGCAAAGGAAAATAGCTGGAAAGGTTTCTTATAATCTAGGGCCCAAAACAGGGGCATGCTTCAATGTCTCTTTGATTCCATTAAATGCTTGGATGGAAGCCTCCTCCCACTTGATGACCTGGTATTTCTTCAGCATGGAAGTGATTGGAATGGTTAGCTCAGCAAAGTTTGATATGAATCTTCTAATGAAGTTTATTTTCCCAAAAAAGGATTGAATTCCTTTCTTGGTTCTTGGGATTGGGACCTTACTGATGGCCTCTACTCTTTCTGGATCAATCATCACCCCTTCTTGTGACACAATGTGACCAAGCAACTTTGCCTTCTGCACTCCAAAATGGAATTTCTTTGGATTGAGTGAGATGCCATATTCTCTACATCTTATTAGCATCTTCTCCAAGTGCAGCAAGTGGTCACTTCTCTTTCTAGAAAATATCATTTCACATCATCTTAGACAGACTGCAATAAATTCATTGATGTAACCAGCAAAAGCAACATCCATTGCTCTTTGAAAGGTAGCTCTAGCATTCATCAGACCAAAGGGCATCCTGACATAGACATAGGTCCCCCAAGGAGTAGTGAAGGCTATCTTGATCCTTTCTGATTCCTTCACCACAACTTGGTTGTAACCAGAGAAACCATCCAAGGTGGAAAGTAACTCAGAACCAGTCACTAACTGCAACATGTTTTCCATATTTGGTAAAGGATAATTATCCTTCATTGATGCTCTGTTTAGATTCCTGAAATCCACACACATCCTGATGTCACCATTCTTATTTATGACTGGTACTAGGTTTGCAACCCAAGAAAAATATCTTGTGGGCTAGATAATCCCTCCATCCCTTAGCTTCTTTAGTTCTTCTTGCATTTTGAGGGATAAGAGTGGATTGATGGGCCTTTGTTTTTGCCTAAATGGCTTTGCATTAGACACCAAGGGGATTTCATGTTGAAACAAATCCTCTCTGTATGCTTTTAGTTCAGAATAGGTCCAAGCCATGCAATCTTGGTATTTTTTCAACAATTGGATGTATGATTGTTTCTCCTCCTTGCTGAGATTGCTTCCCAACCAAATCTTCCTTGGCTTCTCCTTTGTACCAAGATCATGCTCCTCAATATCCCTTGAGGCTTTCATGCATCTGTTAATAATGCGATCAACATTATCAAAATTGGACTCAAGAGCAACCAACCCTCTAGGAATGGTATTGGTCTTTAGCTAGATGATACCCTTGCCAAACAAGGTTTCTTTTCCTTCTATTGTACATACCATTGGCTCCCAATCAATACTTTGATCAGCAAACTCTTCCTTATTTCTACAGGAATCTTCTGATCTGAGCATCATCATCAAAATCCTTCCAATGCTTAATGTTGTCAGGGACAGAAGGTCGTGTTAATACCTCAACCTCATATTCACAATATGGCAACATTGTACAATTTTTAATCCAAGACCCCAACACTGCAAGTTTTTTTGTGAAGTCATTGAACTTCCTATCATGATGCACTATGTTGAATGAATCAAACATCTCAATGAAGATCCCAAACTGCATGCTTGTATTATTTCATTCGCTGATTTTTTGTGGCATACAATTTTCTGACTTGCTTTACAATTAATTTTGAATCTCCTTTGACAATGATGTCCTTGACACCATATTTCCAAGAAATTCTTAAACCCAACAACAGTGCCTCATACTCAACAATGTTGTTGGTGCACTTCAAAGTTGAGTTTGAAGGAAAAAACAAACTTTTCCTTGACCAGGAGAAAGTAGAACAACACCAGCACCATTCCCAAACTTGGAGCAAGCTCCATCAAACAATAGAGTCCAAGGAGAGCCTGCTTGTTCAAGACACTTGCATTCCTCAATCTTGTGCTCCTTCCCATTAATAAATCCCACAAAGTTATCTGCATCAACACTTGTGTACAATACCTCATAGGATGCATTGTTGGGATCCTCAATAAGATGCAACATTTTCTTTTCCCCATACAACCTGACAAGGATGCCCTCAATTGGAATGGTAGCATAAGAAATATCCATTTGGACACTCCCACCAACACTTGCAGCCCATTTTCTTGATAGTAACATGCCCCACTTGGCTGGGTAGTCAACAATGACAACATCAAGTTTTAAATTTTTACCTGGGTAGGCTGCAAGCTGCACCACCAAACCCTTCACACATCCCACTACTAGCACTTCTCTGGAATCCATGGTAGTGCACTTCCCATATGCTGTTGTCACTTTGATATTTAGCTCATTCATGACTTCCAAAGGCATGACATTACATGATGCCCCTGAATCAAACATACAGTTGTGCAGTATTTTGTCTTTAATGATCAAAGTGGTGAAGAATGGATCCACATTTAGCTGAGATTCCACCAAGGATGTCCCCAAATAGACCTCAGGTGGTTCATCTAGCTCTTTTAATGCTGGTGGTGCTTATGGTTCTTCAATGACTAGTAGGGTCTCCACAATATTTACGTTTCTGCCTAGGGAAGTCTTCTCTTCTTTCAACCCCAAGTATTCAAATGCTCTCTTTTTGTGCTCAGGAATCCTAAGCAACTCAACAATTGGAACAAAGACTCTTGATTTGACTCAAGACTTGGGAAATATCATATGGGATACATTCCTTGGCAAGGCATTACATTGGAAGGAAAGCCAACACACTCATTAGGTGGTATAGGATTTTTGACAACTTGGGCATGAGGAGGGGTATGATTTTTGTTTGGAACTGCAGGCCTTTGGTAGATGCATCTTTCTTAGGAGCCTCTTTAGGAATGTTTGAAAGTAAGGGAGCTTTTGGCTTGGCCTGAGGCCCTGCCCCTTTGAAAACCTTACTTCTTGTGTTATATTCCTTTCTTTGAGCAATAACAACATTAATCAACAACTATCTATATTCCTAAGATGTGATTCCTCCATCATACTTATTTATCATTAAAGCCCTTAAATATTCAAAAATTTTATTGGGTAACTCAAAAGCTTATACAGTATCTACTTCTAAAGTATGAGAGGGAGGAAGAATAGGTACCCTATGAATGCAATCCCAAAAAGTGGCAACAATCCTAGCACTTATCACCTCAGTTGAAGTTTCCCCTTGTTGTGAGCTTGAAAACTTGGAGCAATCCATCATGATAAATCATCATCATCATTTATCAGTCAGGCTTCTTCTGTAAGATCTTGTCTGATAAAATATGCTAGTATCTATGGGGCATGACTTTAACCATGCAGCTCATGAACCATAGCTGTATAGTTTTGCAGCAAGTAAGCAGCTGTTAAAGAAAGGAAATATCTAATGAGAAGGAAATAATAAAAACACAGGAAAGAAATAGGGAAGATGTGCAACCCAATCAATAGATTATGTGAGTTGATTGCATGCACATAGACTGGAACCAATAGATATTAACACACACAGAATTATAAGCAAAGGCAGCCTTCAAATCTAGATCTAAATAACACAAAGTTTATAAGTAGATCTGAGACAAAAAGCTAGAAGCAAAATGCACCGTGACACAAAGTTCTCCAAAATCTGCTCCTTTGTGTTTGGGGTTCCTTTGTTTCAAATAGCTATCAGGGGTTTCAGCACAAAGTTCTGGAATTTACAAGAATGCCATGCTTACGAATTCCTATCATTTAACCCGTAGGTTCTTCCTCTACTTATAGCATGTAAAGGGGCAATTACAAATAGCATAAGCTATTTAGTTGAACTGGCACATGACAAGGCCTCAAGGAAACAACTGGCAATCTCCCTCCTATTAATTCCTCTTTGCATGACATGCATGATTTGCAACTGAAGATAGAACCTTCTATTTTGCATGTTTGCCACCTATCTCCAAGTAGTTGACTTCTTCAAGTAATGGATTTTAAACCAATCACTTAAATTTATAATTTAATTGATCGCTCAATTACTTTGTCGAAGAAATCAATAGAAAGGAAGAATGAATTACAGGAAAGCTTTATACCATGTCCTTTTTCATATTCTACATACAGTTGATTCTTTTGCCTTTGATTCTCACCAAACTGGATCTAGAAGCAACTGGATCTGGAAGCGGCTAGATCTTGAAGCAAGTGACTGTGATTTGCTTGCAGGTATTGCCTTTGACATGTCTTCCCTCTTATCCTTGAAGCTTTTGTAGTTCTTCTCCAGTATATGCATCAGTGCAATGTTTTCCGTAAATAACTCATCATTTTTTATTTTTAATTGCATATGAGCAATTAAAAATTCTGGAAAGCACTCCGGGTGAATGCAAATTCAATGAAGGCTTCAACTGGAAGATTGGGAGAACATGCACAAGGTCCTGGAAGGAATTCTCCATGCACTGACTTCTTCACAGGGCTGCATTCGAAACAAGAGGATTTTTATGAAATCCTTTGCAATTATGGATTGGATCTGGATCTGGATCTAAATCTGAATTGAAGCTATGCATGATTCTGCTGATCATTTTCTTTCATCATGCTTTCGCCATGGCCAGAGCAATCTTTGTCTGAGCAACTCTTTTTCTTTTTATTCAGCCGGAATTCTTTACAACCGGTTGTAGATCTGGATATTTCTTCAAAGGATATGTTCAATGTATTAGACATTGATTTAAGCTCCCTTTCTCTTATAAAATCACCTGTAATGAATTCCTACAATTAATTCAGAACAAAGACAGCAACCGGAATATCTGATTAGAACGAACACTTGATTCACAAAAGGAAGAAAAATAACATATATCAAGCTTGTAAAATTTGATGTTTTGTTTTAAAAAGCAAGCATAAGAAACACTTTGTCAACTTCACCTATACCTGACCACTATGCAAACAATTAATCAAACTTAATTCAAGCTTCTTCAAACCTGGTCAAATACTTTGAAGCCTTCCAGCCAGTAAAGACACTTTCTTCTGGCTTAAATTCCTCCTTAATTGGGAGCAAAATTGAACACTTCCTTGTTAAAGAATTAATTAATCATCAATGGCAGCCCATTCTTATATAACTTCATTATTCTATAATTAATAATTGCAAGCTTCTCTGAACTGGCTATTAGAAGTCTAGCAATTAATTAATTTTCCACATGTTTTTCTCTTGCATTTGCACCTATTTTGTGCAATGGCTGCCATTAAATAAATTTTTATTTAATTTTAGCTTTCTACTTCCAGTCCACCTGACTTCAAGACATGTGCTTTGACCTTATGCACCAAAAATAGGAATTAATTCCATTAAAATAATACTTTAAAAAGTATTATTTCTCCTCAGGGTCGCACTTGTTTTGCATGGAAGAGGGCTGCATTAAATAAATTAAATTTATTTAATTTTAGAATTCTATTTCAATGATTCCTTTATCCTTTCATCATGCGTTGATTTTCCTCATGCTTGGGCACCAAAGATTGGGTGAATAAAGCATTAATTGGTTTTTGCTCACCCAAGGGGGTCACACTTTTTGGCAAAGTTGAATTCTTTTTTAAAAGTCAATTTCTCAATGGGATTATTCACCCTGCACCGTAGCTCCAAAAATCCCATGATCCACTTAAGTTGTTTGACTTTCATAATGGGATTTTTTACCCTGCAAGGCAGGTAAGAAATTCCCATCAATGCTTTAAGTAATTTTCTTTTATTTCACAATGGGAATTTTCACCCTGCAAGGCAAGTAAGAAATTCATGCCTGCCTGCTGCCCCTAATTTTCCCATTATGACTTAAGTGACTTTGCTTCCATGGGAAAAAGTACCTTGCTAAGCAGGTACAAAATTCCCACCTGCCTACTGCTACCAAAAATCCCATTGTAGCTTAAAACCTTCCTTTCTCAAAAATGTGACCTGCCCAGAAGAGGCCTTTGTTGTGCATGACTTCGTCTTTTTAGAGAAAACTAGACCTCCTGTGGCAAATTCCTTTGGCATGACGTCCATAGATGATCTCCAGATACTCCAGGCAAAAAAATTAGACTAAACCGGCAAATGGAATTGACCTAGAGAAATTTCACAGAAAACAAAACGGGAAAACACTGTCAAAAATGCAAAACGTTGATCAAAAGTCACAGATAAAGCCCAAGATTCATTCTTGGTGGAAACCCTACTAGTATATGGGAATATTGACATGTAAGACCTCAACAGGGTTAAACCGGAGCACAATTTGCCTCAAACGGGGCTTTAAAATAATTAAATAAAAATTTCCCAGTAGGCAAACCCCAGTGACAAAATATAACGAGTTTGGGCATCTGGGTATTTGTCGAAATTGGCTTATATGACTCTCTAGGAATATCTTGACACAATATTTTAGACATTTTCTATGGCAACATTAACACAAAACGACCCATTATTTTAAAAGAACGAAAAATTGTTTAACATGGGGTAGTCTCAGATTTCAAGGTGAAATCTGGGAACACTAAGCTAAGAAACATTGCTTGATTTTTATTGTGGAAATTGTTTTAAAGTATCCCTAAAAATTATTTATAAATATTGTTCTTGAATGCAAATTTTACTTTTCAATAAAGGATGTTATTTGGGTGAAATCTTGTTGCACACAAGCTGTTGTTCCTATTGTTCCTATATCTAGGGAGTAGTTGATTCAAGACAATTCTGTCTCTCCCTAGATTTGGTGAAACAATATTATTTGAGATATATTTCAATTTAGTACTATGTAATAAATATGTAAAAGATTTTAGTGAATCAAATGGATTTATTGCAAAGCTACTTTCTGAACAAACTTAGCTCTAAAAATCTGGAATGATATAGATAGTTGTGTATGAAATTATGGATTACTACCCATGAACTTAAACCCGATTTACGAGTGAATCAATTCCACTATATTTTTGGTCATGTACCACCTACATGATGGTCCAAAAATTAGGCAGGTAATTCAGATTGGGGTTGGTGTTATTTCTTGTTTTTCAGTGGGATCAGCCCTAGAAAGCAAGACCTTAACAATTTGATGCCAATTGCTGTTAGACTCATTTAAGTATGAACTGACAGCACATGAATATAGTCTCATAACATACCCCATCAAAGACATGACAAAATCCACCAAGATCCTCTGAACATTACACAAAAATGTCATTAATGCCATAAAACCTTGTCTTTCTCAATATTCAACTGCATATAGTGAGAGGACAAGCTTCTTCCATGTACCGACTGGTATTGAGAGAGAACCCTAAAGTCCTATATATCATATATGAAGTTTGGTATATCATACAGATATATATAAAAAGGGCAATGTAATTTCTATTAGTGATAACCATGTGACATAAATCAATTCATCTTCCTAAACTTATGTGCACAACATGGCAAATGGTCCATAAATTCTTCATATTCAATCTCAAAACTTCCATCAAGTGACTAGAAACTATGCATGTTGATCAACAAAAATCAGGACTTGTTTCCTTGGAACTTTGAGCATCTATTTCCTTACATGTTGTTAAACAAAGCTGGCATTTGCCTCACCAGACATAATCCCTACAATAAATGTTCCAAGACCAACAACCCAAATTTGATAAAGCAAAGGTTTAAAGTGGGGCCTGGGCCCTTCATCGTGTTTGAGAGTGACCCTAATGGGGTGACAACCCCATATCCGAGATGTAAACTTGGAACACTGGCAGCATAGATTTTAAAAACTGACAAACCTTCTCATCTATCAGTCCTTGGTTTTTGGAACACAATTCTCCTATCTCCAAAGTCAATTATACATACCTCAAGTGTGAAGTCCAACAAAATCAAATGAAGGCCCCTTTCCAGGGAGAATTGCCAATTGACAAAGAGGCTCCATACATTCAGAGAAACCTTGAATGGTAATCTTCAATGATAGGCTGATCACTTTCGTCAATGAGATCCCTCTTCTTGTCTAGACTACCACCTTCTTATAGTGTTTGTGACCAAACAATGAACCTCATGGAGAAGAAACAGACATTTGAACAATTGCTTAACTTGTTGCAACAAATATGAAAACAATCTAAGGACACAAACAGAAGGATGAAGATGACCATCACTTGCTTCCACCTTATTTCAAGGGTAAGAACAAGCAGAAGTTCACTGAGATCAAGGGAATCAACAGGATGTCAAAAAAGTTCATACAATGGCCTCACCAACTACTCTTCAAGTAAGAAGCAAAATCAAAAGCAGTCCATTACAAAACCGCCAACAGAAGTCTTATGGGCATTCTCCCTAAAAGGGCTTTTGGAAGAAGAAACCGCACCATCATGACAATCTTTTGCTAATCAAGAGGAAGACACTAACTCCAATATGGATCTCCTCGATGTTGCACGAACCAGGACAAATCATCCTCACATAGTTCTATCTGTTATGTTGAAACCACACAAAAGAGACACCCGGCACATGACTGGTTCACTCTAATTGAAACCAATTCATCTACAAATCTAAAAAATGAGCCTCTTCAAAAACCAAAAATAGTGTTTCACTGGTGATGACACTTCCTATAATAATCCAAGGAATCTGGAGATATCAAATTTAATCTCAGAAAGCATGGTTGCACATTCACTAACATCCTACATGTTCCAGGACTCACGAAGAATCTCCTATTAGTCAATCATAATGTTGGATCACAACTTCAAAGTTGAATTTGACTTAAAAAAATGGCATAGAAAGGGTGTCTAATAAGGGATAAAGCAAGAAAATCTCAAATTATTGTTTGTGCATTAGGACTTGGAAAGATGTTTCAAATTGACTTTGTTCCACACAGCAATCAGGCACTCATTACAAAGGATACCAACTCAACACACTTTTGACACTGCTGATCTGGGCACCTGAGTATTGGATAGCTAGCTAAACTTGGCCAAGAAAACATGGTTAAGGATTGCCCAGCACTCTCTTCAAAATATAAAGATGTCGATGCTCAAGTTGTCCAGCAGGCAAACAACATAGGGCACCATTCCCAAAGTATCCAAAACAAGCCTAAAGGAAAATTAGACCTGGTTCATACCGATCTTTGCGGGAAATGGACTAAGACCTACAAAGGTTTAGAGTACTTTCAGCTCTTTGTTGATGGCCATTCACGGAAAATGTGGATTTACCCGCTCGAGACTAAGGATCCAAAAGCTTTCCAAGCCTTTAGAGATTTCAAAGCTCTTATTGAAACTGAAAGCAGTTAGCAACGAGTTAGCTACACACTGCCTAACTGTCTAGATAAATTTTAGATATCTTGAAAGGCGCAACAGAAGGTGTTAGCAATTTTAGAGGCTTAAGGCTTATTTTTTTATAAGCATTTCAAGTATCATTTCCGGGAGATGCACATGCAAGTTTTTTGACATGATTCTAGTATTTAACATCTTCAATTTAAGTGCTTTACATTCATAAAGTTTCATGGAAAATATGAATGCTGCAAACAGATACGTCTTTTACAATTTCTGAATGAGGGTGCATATACTCTTTATTTCAGATTTTATCATTTCTTTGCTCTGAGTATAATTTGAAATCCATTTAGACTCTTGTGATTGGAGTTAGAATCTTATCAACTCCAATTACTGTTATCTCCCAGGGTTTGGGAAATTTTCATTTGGGTTGAACAATTTAAATTTCAATTAAGATACATCTTTTCATCGTCTAGCATATTGTCTTTGGAGTTTTGTTTATACTACATGCTTTGCATATTTATATCACATTTGCTTTCTTCAATTTTCCTTACCACTACCACCCATGATCTATCAAATCCATAAACTCTCCATTGATCATACCTCGAGATTCAAAGCATAGAAACATGACCTAATCGAGCACAAATGACGTCAGACTCATCCCTAATAGTAACAAGAATCATCTTCCAAACCATCCCACTAAACTCAGATATCGAGATGTACCTCCATCCAATTGCTTGGCGTGTAGGAAATACCAAGAAATCGTCTTGACTGCACACTGGTATAACATATTTCACTAAAATGGGAGGAAAATCATATTCAGACTCCTCAACTATCATTTATGCTCTTCCCACACTTGAATCAACTTGGGTCGACCATGATGGAAGACTATCCTACGTTATCAAACTAGACACCGGGGATATCATTTCCCTTTGACTATCCACCTCTTCTAAAAACCAACCTCATCTATGGTGCCATTGATCACCCTTCCTTTTCACATCGACAACTCAACCCTCGGGAAATGAGTCGTAACACCAATGGTTTCTAATTCCTGGGCCCCAACAGAACTGCAGCCAAATTCTGCCTATACCTATCTCCATTGTTGTGCATGGAAGGGATTTGTTCTTGGATTTTATGAACAAGGCATGTATGATCTTATCATTGACCAATCGTGCAAGCCTCATGAGAAGTTCAGATTGGGGTTCAAATAATAACCCACCGACCCTCTTGCACCTACTTATTCATCTCCATCGCCCATGCACATTGATCCATCATACAATCTTTCCTCCATCCAATGATCCCATGGACATAGATGACACTGTGTCCCTTTATTCTATCTTTTTAAAATCTCCACTATCACTTTGGGACCGGTCACTATCAATTCGAAGGTGAAACTAGGTCCCTTACACTCATATTTCCCAACATGGTGGAGGTCCCAAAAATTTGATACCTTGAACGAGCACGAGCTCGTCATGTGTCCTATTCCGACAAGGTTTTTCTGAATGCTTGAAGCTCAGTGGAAGGCACCACGTGTCATGCTCTGAGGCAGTCTCCTTTTGGCCATTGAAAAGTCTAAGTAAAATGCAAAGTGAACGCAGGCCTCCATGTGTCATCCTGGCACCTGTTTAGAATGAAACTCAAGGACCAGTTCCCAAAGATGCACGGTTCCTCCACATGTCTCCATGGTGCAACTTCAAGATAGTGCCCAAAGCAGAGACTCTGAATGAGCGCAAGCTTACCATGTGTCATGTTCTACCAAACTGCTCCAACTGCATAAAAAAATTTCTAAGTCCAGGCCAAGCAGTGGAAGCCTCTACGTGTCCTCTCAGCGCTGCTCCAAGGCCAAACCAAAAGTAGATCTTCAAATGAGCATCGTACCTCCACGTGGACACACTTTTAGTTAAGGCTTTCCATGAATTTTTCTAAGTACCCAGCTAAGCCGCATCCAACCAAAGGTTCCATGTCTCCCTGTAGATACAAAGATGTAAATTTGACCGGGAGAAACACCCGTCAAATCGTAAAATTCATAAAAATGACCATTTGAGCCTGGGAATGAAATTTTCTTCAAGGATAGAAAGTTTAGAAATGTTACAGGGTTCAAATACCTAGTTGTAGACTCTTTTAAACAAAAAAAAAATTATTCCATAATTTTCCTAACTAATCCTATGTTGTTCAGATTTGGTCTCAGGTGGGTTGTTTTATTAGGTGTTACATTCATTCTCTAACTCTTCTTTAACAACTGCAATAGCTTCATCCATTTTCAGCTTTCCTTTTATGATGTCTTTGGCACGAGTAATACAGAAAGAAGATATATGTCCTTTTTTTCTTACAATAAAAGCATTCTAATTCCTCTTTGTTTTTGAAAAGATTAGTATGCTTCCTTTTAATATAAAGAGCATTTTCTTCCACAATATCTTCTTTTGTTTTTTTTTCTTCAGCTAGTAATGCATAAATCATACCATCAAGTCAATGAGAAGGCATTTGACCAAGAGTAAAAACTACATTACCATATTTTGGAGGTAAAGTATTTAATAAAATAGGTTTTGCATCTTCATCATCTACCTGAGCACTTACTTCCATTAGTTGTCTTAGAAGAGATCGAAGATCGATAATATGAATTGACATAGTTACACCCTCATTCATTTTCAACTTGAATAACTACAACTTAAGTGAGAATTTAGAATTCACAGCCTTTGCACCAAAATGTCTTACTTAGAAAATCCCATATATCTTTAGACTTTTTTTCTAAGTCTATATAATGCAACTCAGTATCTGATAAAGCAAGCCCAATAATGGATTTTTCTTTTTCATCCATAGTTTTTCCATTCAAGTAATTTTGCAACATCTATTGGTTCTGGTTCTTTTCCACTGACAATTCCCCAAAGGTTTTTATTCATTAATTGCATTTGAATTTTCACCTTCCATGTGTGAAAATTTAATCCATTTAATTTATCTAATGGAATTTCCCTAATAGGTGTCGAACTCAGTCAAAAATGCACCCTTACAATAAACTTTAAACACTAAAAGTAATTTTTTTTCTGACATATTTGCCAAAAATGGAAAAAAAAAATTGTCTGGTAAAAGAAAATACAAGATCAATGTGTAGAGATTAAAAAAAATACACATTTTTAAAAAAATGGCACATTAATCTAGGTTACCAACTGAAAGTTATGACAATTTTAAGTTATAACTCCAACATCGTCCTGGACCCTTTCCAAATTTGGTAAAAAAATTTCTATTCTTCTATTTTTTTCTTCTGCATCCAAAAAAGGAAAGAAACGCAATACCTCTGTCACTACGGATCCAAATATTACATGAAGTCACATCGCAGCCAAGTATGGATTCACCTAAGTGAAGCATCACCATTATTGGTAGATAAACATGCAGATCACAGATTTGATTCCAATGAAACACGCAGATCACACATTTGATTCCAATGAAACACGCAGGTCGCAGATTTGATTCCAATGAAACAATTTCATTCCATATCTAAATGCCTCACAAACTCCTACAGGTTATCATTGCGGTCTAACCCACTCTGATACGAAATTTTGTAAATATCCATGATTTAATCAAATAAAAAACAAAACATTACACAATAAAATAATAAAACCAGAGATATTGTCATTCATTTTAGACAAATTCCCAATGGAGAGATTACATATAAATAGCTCAATGAACTTCTATAAGTAAGGAGTCAATGCTAATCTCTAAGTCCTCCCAAATATCTCTCAACTATGAGTTGTGCATTACAACTATTTTGCACACTCATATATTATTTTATAAATATTAAAAACTATTACTACCAAATAACCCAAACCACTCCTAAGTGTTCACACTATGAACTATATTTCTGTAACATCCATAGTGTAAGTGGTGCTCCAGCTGGGTTTGTACTCACGGTCCATTCAGACCACCATTCGTTGTTGCATCTTGCCAAATAATTTACATGTAACCCCAAGATATTATTAACGCACACAAGTAATAACTCCACCACATGACCATATGTCTACAATTTCATGGTACATTATGAGTGTTTCCACATTCTGTATGATAGATAACTATACACTTTGTTTATTTGAGAGTCCGTACCTTGCTCCAAAGTTACCATTTTGGTAAAAGTGGTTAGGATGCTTACAATGGTTGTGGAACTTAGTATAACATATGCCCATTTCTTTTCTAGAAGGTTTTTAATGCCTTTCAAAACAAAATCCTTTTTTGCATAGCCTACAATCAGTTTTTTTTTGAGAATTCTTTTTTCTCTTTTGGTGATTTTGTCATACAGTTCACATGCAGTGCATAAGATCCCATGTTTTGTTGAAATATTTTGCAATATTTTTATCTAAGACCACATTCCACTCCTTTACTTTGATTCCCTGAGCATGATGATGAGGAAGACGAGTTTCCAATGCTTTCGTGGACTCCTGTTGCTTGTATTTGATGAAACAATGATACTGTTTCATGAGAATGCCATGTATTTTGAAAATAGATTCATTTATGTGGATGACGAATATGTGACCCTGTTTTGGTTGAGGTGTTTTTGTCAAATAGTGGTCATGCCTTACCTGTGCATCCACATTTTGAAAATATATATATATATATATATATATATATATATATATATATATATATATATATATATATATATATATATATATATATATATAAACCAGGCATTTGCAACTACAAACATCTAACAAAAGACCCCTCTATTCGCCATTTTTATTGTTATAAGTCTATTCCCTATTTCCAAGCTCCCATTTTGTACATATTTTATTGCTAGCTCGATTAAGCTTCAACACAATAAATAAATAAAACAAAATATTCCCTCTTCCACATGGGTTTAGAATATTTTCAACGCCCAAGGTAGGCTTGTAATGCCAAAATACTCCATTCAATCTCACTACATTTGTAGATATGGGTGTGATGAAGGAGGTGCTACTAATCATCTCCCAAATAAGAAGATTCAAAGAGATGATGAACCCACATGAAAACTACAAATAAAATGCCAGAAGATAACAATTTCAACAATTTAACAAGAAAAAACTAATTTAACTAATGTGAGTCTGTAACAGTGACATGTGTTCTCTGGGAGGAAATATGTCAGATAACATTTTTGGTCAGATTATTAAACTATTGTTTTGTCAATAGGAGTCATGGACAAACAAATTGTCTAAGAATATTGAAGATCGTATGACTATTGGATTTCTTAGTGGAACTACACATGCACTCAAAGCTAACCTGCCTAATTAGGAAATTATATCTTAACAAGAAAATCAAAAAAACCTAGAACCATATATGACATCACCTATATATGATTTTTGGGCGAGAGGACATATTAATGCTAAATTATCACCTTGCAAGAGCCAAATTAAGATAACCATGTTGTATAGGCCCAAACCAGGAGTAAACAAACATTTTTTATAAAACTGTCACTAGAAGTCCATTAAGCATCTATTTTAATTCATAGTTTCTAACTATTTCTGTTGGTCACGACTGGGTAGGTTTCATTCTAGAATATCACTTAGTGATAAATGTATTATGAGGACAATTACATCGACCCTAGATCTAACTTCGTAAGGCTTACAAAAGTGACGCCACATAATAAATAGTAAGTTATTATGCAAGTTATCACTTACTCTATTATTAAAAATAGAGTTTGGTTAGAGAATGAAATGAGTGACTTAGAGCTTACAAATTTAACAAGCACTTGTAAGCAAAAATGACTGTCCAAACATCATGGTCTATTTCTCCTCTTTACAAAATTTCAACCATCTGAGCTTATAAATGGATGAATTAGGGAATGGATTATACATCCACTGTTACCCTAGCTGATTCTCAGGAATTAATGTTCAGTTTGCATACTTTCAATAACAGTTGGACTCATTCCTTATAGCCTAAATAGATGGGTTCACAAAAACTGTGCAGAGTAGAACATAACGACTATGAAGAGTAAACATCATATCTAGTTGGTTTTATTTGATCCGTATTACTAGGAGAGTTCCTTGGAGTGTATAATTTAAGTTCATTCTACAGTAGTTCAGGTGTCTGTGTCTATGGTAAGAGAGCATCATTATCATGTCAAAGTCACATGGGTCCACGAATCTTATCCTATTGAGTGTTTTGACTTAAATCCGCTCTATTAACATTTACAAAATAACCAAAACAACTATATCACTAAATGGATTAATCACTTATTGAACAAACTGATCATGTACTACCATTGGACTACTAACCCATGGTCAATATTATTTAGAGGGCATAGTTGTATATGGCCAAACCTTTTATTTGGTCCTTATAACAATCATATTCATGCTTATTTAAGATGGACAGGTTCCTAAACTCAATGGCCATACAAACAATGTCACACATACATACATTAAAATTCTAATATCACATTTATAAGATCATGTGAACTACTATTAGGAATAATGATTCATATTCTAAATGACCTATAATAATTAGGGAAGAGAAGAAGGGATAAAGTTGAATTCTCCAACCTTTTCACCAACTTCATTCTTCATCCTACAAAACCATCTGAGAGAAATTGCACGATGGCTAAGTTTGGCATGGAATATTGCCCACCCTTTATAATAACATAATTAATGTTTTTAGTTTCTAAAAGCAACATTAATAAGTACATTATAAGCTTAATGTAAACCCTAAAGATTCAAGGTTTAGAAGAACTTGTGAGTTCAACCCTTCTCATAGAAATTCCTTTCACTTCAGATGGTTCGTACACATAAGGATGTAGAAGATCCAAGGATGCAACCAAGATCTTAGATTTAATTGAAACACCATTTCTGACACATTTAGAACTGGTTATTCTATTTCATCTTTGGAAAACAGAAATACATATAGCCATTTTAAAATGTTGCTAACATGCGCAAAAAATTTTCCACAATGTTCAACTAGTCAAAAGGCATCCTACATCTCTTTTATTACAAACCACTATACAAAAGCATTCAAAACAGGTATGAAGGCTTCAAACCTATTCGACCATGGAGCCACTGCTTCCGATGACGAATTTGAAACCATGATTGAATTGGAGATGGACGTGTTCCTACTAATTTACATGTTCACTACCTTGGTCTGCATAATAGCTGTTTTATTTTTGCCTGAGTGGTTGGGGGTTTACTAGTAATAATGACGCTTTATGGATTGGATGTCAAGCCCCTCTTCTCGTAGGGCAATGGTCCTTCGCTGCTGATTTATTGTCCCCCATAAATATAAAGCCCTTTAACAAAAATGAAATTGAGTAGAAATGATATAACCACTTAAAACTTCAAGTTTCCATGGTTAGATGTAACTGCGCATTTAATCCCTCTTGTACATCAAGATGCATCCAATCCCGATATATTAGATATCAACATAAGATCTAACAGTATGATGAGCCTAGATAATAAGGATTTTGCACATAACTCGTGATTAAATGTATTTGGACAAGATTCAAAAGTCAAACAATTGCCCTAAACTTATCCACCAAAAACGGCCAAACAAGGTAGATTGCGGCCTACAAAATTCTACCATACTTTGGAAATTTATTTGCCCTGAATTAAAGTTATTGAAAATACACACTGGCCTATTCGGAGTAAAATTACTTTGATGTGAAGGGATAATAATTTACTCAATCTAAATAATCAAATGGCTCGATATAATTGAAACCTAAAGTTTCATGTGGTGAAGATTTAGGGCATGGGGGTTCACTTAGTAATAGTATGGTATAGCTCATGTGTGTTTGAAGGGTATTAAATAAATCCCTTATTTCTATTTTCTACCTCTAATTATTCAATTGATAATACCCCTCCTGTTATATTTATTATAATGAAAATACCCCCTATTTTTTCCATGTACCTTACTTACCCATTTTTCAATTACAATTTTATTTACCCCTTTTTATTTCTACCCCAATATATTAAACAAAAATATATTATATTTCTCACTCAATTTTTTTTAATATGCATTTCCTTTCGAAAGATAGTTTGAAGCCATTGAATACATATTACAAATCACCTTATAAATGTTAAGCTTTAATCATTTATCAATAGTTCTTCAAATAATTAAGATGGTGAAATAATATCACTTGTGTTGAAAAACATACTCAATTTTAGTTTTCTACCATCTTATTATTTCTTGGTTAAGAATCTTAGATTTATTTCTTTAAAAAGAGATTATAATTTAACCCATTTAATTTATGAACCACACTCCCTTTGTAATTTAAAAGAAGGTATTTATTTATTAAAAACAAGGGTAATCAAACGTTTTAGTTTTATATTAATAAAGTAACACACACGAACAACACAGTATAAAAAAAGGATTTTTTTGTTTGACTTGCTTGACACATAACATGACGCAACATGTCGTCACCAAGGATACAACTAACACTGTGAAAAACTTGATACAAGGACGGCCATAAAGGCAGCACAGAAACTTTCACACCTATCAAGGACAATATACTTTTCTTTTAGACATGACAACATAGAAGTCCAACCACAAAACACACTTACAGTTAGGGCCAACCACAATGAGATATTCTTGAGGGTTATTTATTTTAATAAGACATCTTGCAATTCTTAGCTTACGTTTTCAAGGAGACTCAAGATATGATTCATACAATTCATCTTACCAAGCTAAGTTTATTCATTTTTCACTGAGTAATTAACTTTAAATCTTCTCTATTATGACATTTATTTGTTTAATTCAATTATTTAATAAAGGAGGTAATTTAATTCCACAAGGCCATCTATCCTCACTTACGCTACTAAAACTCGCTCATAACCTTATTACAATATGGATTCGCTTTCAACAAACTTAAGAGAAAGATTACCAAGCACTTTAAAAAAAACAGGTTAGAGGAAGAAGGTCGAGTTGAATTCATCTTTATGACCTCATTAGTTATTAACCCGATTTTTATTGAAGCTTGAGGATTTATCGAAAATTATTAAATATTTTACTTAGGCTTCACTGGATGATTTTTACAAAAGAAAACAATTTACCTTTCAAATGGTTGAGAGACAGATTGCATGGTTTCGAAACCGATTCCTCCTACTTATTAAATCTTATTATCTTATATCAACTAACAATTTGTTTCACCTTAGGATCATTCTAAGAATTCACCATAAAAAGGATAATGTTCGCTAGTGTAGCTAGGGATATCAAGTTATAAAATTTTTACTTCACAAAGGATGGTTTCATTTTGATCACTCATGGAATTATTTGATTTCAAGTAGATCACCTCTACATTTATTTGTTGAATATAAAATTATTATTTTTGTTTAGCTTCTTTAAGGGTTAACCGACCCATTTTACTTTACTTATAAAATATTGTCACTCAGTCTTAGAAAGATTTAACTTGACAATTTATTCTCAAGATCAAAGTTTTACAATACTCATATCAATGTAAAGATTGAATACCATTTCTCACAAAGGTAAGTTACCAGTTTACCTACAGAAGGACAAGACAACATCATCACGAAATTTCAGAACAACCCAAGGCAAGAGGTCTTCTAAACTCCTTTGCAAGCACTATTACAAAATTTACCTCACATTGGACATTTTTACAAGGAACTTCATAAATTGCACTGATGAAACCTTTACAACTCTTTCCTTTAATCTACTCGCATAATCCATCTGCACAAATACTAGCTAGAATCAGTTCGCGAGAACTGAGCATGTTAAGGCTACACATTGCAACAGTAAGCTAACATTTAACAATATCAAGAAAGGAATGTTCTAATTCAAAAATGGATTTAAAACACAACCCACAACTCCAAAATTATTCGCATGAGAAAGAAATCTAAACCATCCAACAAGGAGAAAGTCAAAATACCAGTAAGAACAAAATCACATAAATCAAGGCAAGACCTTATGGGTTAGGAACAAGAAAGTCAAGAGTGTTGATATCTCCTTCATGTAATCCTATGGATTACGTGATTGGAATCAAATACCCAATCCATCCATCTAAAGGGTTCCAAGAGAAGACAAAACATACTAATTATGATCGTAGGTGCGAAACAAAACGACGTTATCCAAATCTCCCAGGGGGAGGCTTCATAGTAATAAGGGTTCGACGCCCTTAAAAGAAAAACAACTATAGTTTCAGTTTTAACCAAGGAGTTTTACCACTACCTTCTTATAGGATTTCTTAAACGTAGGACTAGTTAACAAAACAAATCCACTCTTCCAAAAGCGTACAAAGGAGACACAAAAAGGGCCATTATTCTACCAACAAACCTTATCCTAATCGTCAACTTCTCTACATAATATAAGGGAAGGCTAAACCCAAAAGTCATTAATAATTTTTATATATTTCCGACAATGTCAATAAGTATTTTAAAATAAAAATAAAAATTGATTTCCTTAACAAAGCCACAAAATGGGACCTTTTAGTAACCAAGTTTGAAGTATAATATATTCGAGTTCGAAAACAAAGGGATTCGATACACAGAGGGTAAAACACCAACGATGCCCCAGACTCAAAAAGACCCTACCACGAGTGCAAGCACAAAAATAAGAACCAACACACATATCCATCAGGAAGGTTACGCAGTGTAGTCAGGCCTAGAAGTTCTATGAGCTCCTTGCCAATGGTATAGAAGATGGAAATTTTACCCGATCCATGTGGGCTTATCAAGGAAATGTCTAGCAAATATCAAACAGATGAATATAATAACCACCTATTATATTATCACTGTAATCAGCTGTCATCTAACAGGAAACGAGTTCACGAGTCCAATACCATGGATTCACCTACAACTTTTGTTTCAGTCCAGCTATTAATAGCTTGCTCGCGACCCTTAATAAAATTGTAGAGATTTCATTCAATAAAACTTACAATGTTTCCCCCTTACTTTAATCAAACAAGAGTTTGAACCAAGTAGTAGGTATAGTAATTTTCTCAACACGTAGAGGCCAAAATAGATGTCAAGTTATTCATCCTCTAGAACTGGGTACAAAAGTCAACCATGTACAGTTCTAAAGCAAAACCCTAATGCCATTTTCTAATTAAACAAAAAGTAAGGAATGCCCACAGGCTTAAACAAGTTTTAGAACACAATGTCACTATTAATGTACCTTTTAGCAAAACAGGAGAGCCCTAAACAGGAAATACGTATTTATTCAACCAAATAGAGATATGAAGGCTTAACCTTCCATATAGTAAGCCTTCAATTATAAATACCATCACAGAATTCTTTTAAAAGAGAGTCATATAAGCAAACGAAACTCTATAATGTTTCCTTCCCTACGAACTAGACTGCATCACTCAATATTGCAGTAGCCCATTTAGACAAATATGAAATAGAGTAAGCTATAAGAGAGGAAAAGAACATTCCAAGCAACACCAGCGAAATTGGAACGAGATTTAAAGGAACAACCAACACAATCAGGCAGCGATATAAACAACCACGAAAACATTTAGTCTAGGCGCCATTCAAGAGGAAAGAATATTCATTTCAAGATACTGAAAGAAGGTAGAAAACTATTACAAGGGGTAAAGTTAACATGCCTAATTATAATTCTTTCAACCAACAAGCACGTCGACCAGGGCTCGGGCAACAGCAACACAACCTGCGCTACTTCTCTTCCTTAGCCTGCTGAACGTCCAACTCTGTTAACGGCCATGCCTGGCATAGGAAAGGGGTGATTGAAACATGCCTTCTTGGAATCCTCGGGAGCAACTCCGGGAGGATAGAAGCACTCTGCTCTGAGGAGCATCTCAACCACCATAGAAACCCACACAACCATCGTCATACATCCATGAAATACTGTACCAGGTGTATAATCTATAAACCCAAGTTTCCATCTGAAAAGGCAAGCTTCATCTTATTACTGAAGCCAAAGTTGGATTTACTGCAAGGGTTTCATTTTGTAATGGCAACCAACTTTCATTTCCACTGCCTTATTCTGTTGATCAACTAAGATGTACATCTGTACCTGCTCCTAAGCTCCCCCTTTTCCTTTTGCCCACAAAATTCCCAACTATATTCTCCACCAAATCCTCACGCAGCCAGCCAATAATTGGCGTGAGCAGGTCACCAAAAGAAACAAAACCAGGGCATACGTTTAATAAGCAAAAGAAGATGGCTTTAAAACCAAAAAACTCTCTTGGTACAGACTCCATATCCATAAAACAGTCCCTAGACTTAGTATCCTCAATCAAGGCTTCATCAGTCCATCTAGAGAGTGCCTGCATCTGCTTTGTTAACCCAAAGTGCTCTTGAGCTCGTGCTAGAAATCACATTCATGCGGTGAATAGCAGCTACAAAGCCAACCCCATGATTTGAAGCTCAGACACAAGACTAATGAACATCACGGTAGTCCTGGCTCTGAAACACCTACCAATCTATCCTTTCCTTCATCATATTTGAGGACAACATCAAACTCTCGGTGCAAACATTTCAGCTGTAGCTTGCAAGGTGTGATAAATCCAACAGAAACCTTTATGCCTGCCAACTTGGTGACTTGTTGAAGCAGCTCATATGATTGCAAAGCAAATTATGTTTCATGAATATTCTGATATGAAACAGATCCACGTCTATGAGATTCTCTTCCATGAGTTACATCGTAAAACAAGTAAGGTCTCATTAGAGAATCTTTGCAATAATTTTCATCAGGTCTCCTGGTAACACTCTCACTGTCACATAGTCGATTTTGATAAAAAATATTGAAGGAGAATCCCGAATCCATGAGGATGCATTGATACTGAACAGATAACAACATAGTTGGACAACCTGCCTTGTTAGAAACGCTCACAAAAGCTTCTAGGCCAAACTGTAACCTGTCTGCCCTGAGCTGGCTATCTCCTACCAGGCCGTTGTTGTGGCTCCCAAGACCAGAACACACCTCTTAATAGCACCCAATGAAAGTGGAGGTAACACAGCCTTCTTCACTATTCTGAGCTTCATCTGATAACCCCCACCTCCCGCTGCAAAAGGGAAATTGAAAGGGAACCAAAATCTGGCCCTCCATGGAACTGAAAAGCTTGACGCGGTCAGTCCAAGTTCCCCACTCGGCCTCAGTATCAAAAAAAGGAAAGAGTTGGCATGAGAACCATGGCAAGATTTCCTTCACGCGTCACAGGCTGAGTAAGTGCAAAAAGCAGACAAGCCAGAACATCAGAATTTTGATCAAAAGGATAAGAATAACTCTGGACCGTGCTCGGGTCTGCAGCAAGGATGCGTAACACTGAACATCCTAGTTGTGCAGGGGTACTTTCCTGCAAGAATATCAGTCGAATGACTCCACATGCTTGAGCAACTGATAAAAATCTGATTTTGAGAAGCTACAGCCAAAAGGGAAGGAAACACCAGATGGAGGAGCGAATAAAATCATTTCATTAATCCATCAAACATTGAAACCACCATCAAGAAAAACGCCTTGAAGCAGATTTCCATCATTTCAGGCATAAAAACACCTCTACCACCACTCCTCTTGCTAGTCTTCAAGGAAACACGGTCCAAATAAGCATGCAGTCAAACCATGAAGGAAGATTTACAAATGAAACAATAAATGAGCAGGAGGCAAGGAGTCAACACGTCACGACTTTAATAAATACGCATAAAGCCGATGACAAAAAATAAGTCTATTGCGTGAGTATGGCCTAAAAGGCTTAGTTTATTTGACATAATTTATTAATCATATTACTAGCAACCAACCGTTAAATTCGACAAGGTAAAAACACTAACGTTTCAAAAGAAATTCGCAACAACGTTCAACTCTAAGAAGCACGGTCGTCGCAGAAGCAAAGGCAATCGATGAAGGATGAACATGGGGCAGGGCATTACATTCTCCTCCCCTTAAGAAAGCATCGTCCTCGATGCGACATTACACAGAGGAAAAGGAAATGGTTCGCAACCAAGAACAGGTAAAGGAGAAAGTACACCCTATGGTTTAAAATTTTAGTTGATTAAAGCACGGCCACAGGGTAGCCTTAGGAACATTTGGTAGAAATTTTAACTTTCAAGGTTCTGTGAAGATTGGCAGTTCCCTCTTATTCATCATTTCATTAGTCTCTTTCCATTAGCATTATTCTTAGTTTAATTTCTTTTAAAATTTCATCATTGAAGAGTTTTGGTTTATTCCTTATTGTGGGTGCCCAACATGAACTGCTAACACAACACCCTATCAGGTTCACAAGACACTAGAGATTCACAAGCACACAAGTATATACTTCATGATTGTATTACACCACAAAAGGTTACTCAAATACGGAATGGAATAGGCACAGTTCACATAACATAGTACTCGTCACACATCAATGACTGACATACCAAAATACTTAACCAAAAGAGTACTACAATCCACCAGACATTTCCTCAATTTGCATTGATGAAACAAATTCACATAACACCAAACAAATGCTACAGGTACATAGTGTCCACAAGGGAATAAATGACATATCCACCACATCACAACACATATCCATCTGACATGAGTAACACATACATCAAAAGACCACTACCAAACATCACATTAACTCAACATATGTCCCAGAAACATCAACCATACACACACAAATGCCTCCCTCAAACTCTTATGCCTCCCTCAAACTCTTATGCCTCCCTCAAGTCTCTTATGCCTCCCTCAAACTCTTATGCCTCCCTCAAGGAGGCCGGTTGACCCTATGGTCCAAGACACATAGAGTTCGAACACTCCTAACCCAAGTGACATAATAACGCGTGGTTCAACAACCCGCTAGTTATCTGTAACTCCTTGGGGCATACCCCCATACAACGAAGCGGGTCCATAGGTCCAACCATTCCATGGTGCATCCCATGACCCTATTCCACACATCACGACAATAGAACCAGCACAACAATCCAATCAAAGTGCCAAGTGGCAAAGTACAAGCCTTGGGCAAGGCGGTAAAAATTCCAAATTTAAAAGAAGACCCAAAATCAAGCTAAAATAAATGGCCAAATAGCCATAGTTAGTATCAAAATCCCCATGTTAGTGCCACAAACCAAGGAAATGCCCAAAATTGTAAAGCATGGCAATCAAGAAAAGCTGCTGGTCCTTACAAAATAAAGTAAAAAAAACTCAATTTACGAATAAAATCAACTTATAATAATGTCACATTACGATAACTGTGTGGCCTTATCTAGCCACCAAAGGGGTACTCAACGAGTTGCTAGCACTCGGAACATCGAGCCTCAGCTCGTAAAATACATATCAATAATACAACTGTCATCACCTCCATCTGAATCATCCCGCCACCACTTCGACAAGGCTAAACATAGTCATAGTTACACTTAGGTTGCATACATACAACCACATAGGGAGAGAGGAAAGAATCACATGTTATCTACTAAACCGAGTTTTAGCTCAAGTTATTGACCCATGGTACACCATTCCTCACTCTCAACATACACTTCTACCGATTTCCCTCAGGGTCGGTTAGCGTAAGGTTCACAACATAACATACAACAACATCACTAACATAACACACACATAACTACCATAACGTCTCACATATGGTACATAGGGGTAGATCACAATCATACATTCACTGAGTGTAACACATCACTTTACCACATTCTGCACCCAAAGTGCAATCACCATACGATAGGGTTCATACACTCACCGTATGACCCAAAATCACAACATGAAGCATTACATATTTGCACAAATCATACATACGATGAACATAGTACATCTCAACATAACATCCATTGCTACATAACAAGGTGGTACACACATTTCTTCAAAACATGGTAAAAACATCATGATACAACTCATTTCTTTTAACATCAATCTAGTCATACAACACATTGATACACCTACATATCACAATATGTCACAATGCTCCAACACTATGTCATCCACATTATAATTCTTTTCACACATCACAAACAGTAATTCACACGTGAACTCTTCATAGAATCCACAAGAAGGAGAGAGAATACTCCCATCCCCAACATATCAACATGATCACAAACACGCACAAGAGTGACATACACATCACGTGCATTCACAATATCACAATTACGACAATAATCACATCATGCTTTAAACCACATTACTCTTCCAATATAAATCATCATCATGCAATACCATCATCTCCATGAAACAGTATCATGTAACACCACCACCACCATGCAACATCACCATACAACACCAATCCGGCCCATAGGTTCGAGAGCATGAACCTACGCTCTGATACCAAGTGTAACGACCCAAAAATACCAACACAAGGACAACACAGTGAAATACAGGATAACCTTTTTTTTTTTTTTTGACTTGCTTTGACACAACACGACACAACATGCCGTCACAAGGTTACAACCAACACTAGGAACCACTTGTTATGGGGGAGACCACAAGGTCAGCACGGAAACGTTCACACCTATCAAGGACAATGTACTCTTCTTTTGACAAGACAACATGGAAGTCCAATCCACATGACACACTCACAGCTAGGGCAACCCATGAGGAATTTCTTGTTAAATTTTCTTGTTTACTAAAGTGTCTCTTAATTCTTAACTTACGTTCTTATAAAGATTCATGTAATGATTCACACAATTCTTTTCACAAGGGAGAATTTCTTTATTTTCAACTATTGACTAAATAGCTTAAGGCCAAACTTTCTAAACTAGGATCATCAAATTTTATGTCCAAATCTTTCTTATTCATTTGATTTTAGAACATTTTCCATTTCTTACAAGGTTAATTAATCTTACTCAAGCCACTAACTCATGTTTCATACCTCTATTGCACAGGTGAAGGCATAAGTTCCGATTGAGTGAAAAGTACCGCTTAGGGTTCTTAACAATAGCCTTCTTGTTTAAGGATTAAATTTTGACCTTGCTTAAGAAATATCACCATGAATTAAGGCATGGGTTAACAGAATAGGACAACAGAATTTAGCTTCAGGGTCACATTGTTTACTATCAATCTTTCATTGAGGTTAAGGTTTTATCAAGATTGGTTAAATGTTCTATCTAGACTTTACTTAATTAAGTTTGGCAAAGGAGAACATTTCGAACGATAAAGAGAGAGATTTAAGGTTTTATTAATCACTTTCACTCCTACTTAACTAACCCTATCATTTTCTATAATCTAACCATTGATTTCACCAAGAGATCATTTAAGGTTTCACTGTAAAAGGATAGTGTTTATTGGTTTGGCTCAAATAAAGAAAATAACAAGTAAGGGTTCATATTTTGTTACAAAAGATAGATTCCTCTTGATTGTTCCAGGTCTCAAAGGTTTCAAGTAGGTCACACCTACATAAATATGTTCAATATACATAAATTTTCGTTTAACTTTTATCAGGATTATCCAGCTCACTTTATAGTGCTTACAAACTCATTGCTACTATGCCTTAGGAGGATTTACAACTCAACGTTTTAACTCAAGAGCAAGGTTTAACAGTACTCATTTGCGGAAACAAAACAAGGTTATATCAATTCATTCCAACACGGTGCACAAATCAAAGGGACATACCATCTCTATCGAATAAAGACTAGGGAGCAAGAGAGTAATAACATGGGACATGCCCCGCTACTATTCTAAGGATTAAAATTCACTAGAGTATCACATAACCAAGTGGTAATCAAAATTTCATCTTTCACATGATAACCAAACAAGCCAAAGTTTCAACAGTTACAACAACAATACTTTACAATACATTTACTAGGCACTGACCCTTATACTAAAATGTCCAAAGGCCCTTTCCAAATTTTATAACATAATACACATTCGTACAAAGGAACAATCATAACAAAGATTGATGCAATAATCTACCAGTCTTTCCATCATCTAACCACATAAGCCATCTGCAACAATTAATAACCTGAGTCAGTTCGCGAGAACTGAGCAAGATAAGACTATACATAGCAACAATAAACTACAAGCTAACAATACCATGAAAGGAAACATTCTATTTCAGGAAATGGATCAAAGTACTAATCTCCAAAAACCTTTGAAACAAGATATTATTTTCAACATATCAACCAAGAAGAAAACCATAAGTTTTAGTTATGAAAAATACCTCTAAAACTACAAAAGTTTGACAACCAAATACGCAAGACTATGAAATTTAAATGATTAGACACAAGAGTTGAGAGTATAAGGATTTCAATCATGTAATCCCGTAGATTACGTGATTGAAATCTAAAGTGTAACCCATCAATCCACATTCTCAAGGTGAAGTCAAAAGATAAAAACCAGGCCCGATCTTAGCTGCCAAAAAGAATATAGTTTTGGAATCGTTCCGTAGGGACATAGGCCTAATAGGCTATAAACGAACAACGAGGGTAAAAACAAAGTTCCATCATGTAATCAAAAAGGTTTAAAGGATGAAAAATCTTATATTCAAACCTGCAACCATTATATCTTAGGTAATAAGTGACTTCATAGCTAATAAGGATGAGTGGAAAGGACGGTAAGAATGTCCGGAATAGGTATTGCCTAACAGCTTACCTACTGAACATAACCAGGTCCGGAATAGCGACAAGCCTCATTAATACCCAAGTTGAGTAGGCAATATAGCATTCTAAACACATCCTTGCAATTTTCATAATACCTTATATTTATAATCCTCCCGTTCTAGAGGAACATAGCCATGAATCTAGACTTGGTTGATATTTTCCAACATCAACTCACTTCCTAATATCATAAACGATGTATACAAAGGAAAAGGTCTCTCAACTCTCCTTAATTTACATCTCAACACTAAGTTTATAGTAACCTATGCAGAGATTAAACACATAATATACCATTAAAGATAGATATCCTCCAATAACTAACTTCTATAACGATGTAATTACAATTATTACTCTCGACACATAAACAAACTATTCCATAGCTTCTTTTCCCTTTTTGACAACAAAATATATTCATGACCTTCCATCACAATCATTCTAAATTTGCAATGAAAGGTCACTCATCAGGAAGGAAGTACAAAACAAGTTTGACTAAATTAAGGAACTTCATGTTACCTTAAGCAGTTGATGAAAACCTTAACTTTCACGAACCGTGAAAGATATTACCTTACTCCATCAAGGCATTATGTCTATACATGATTAAATCGATCACACAAGGAATCATCAACATACCATATCTTAACACCATAAAGGTCATTAATTTTATCAAATTTTACTCATCGAAAGAGTAGAATCAAAATGGGGTTCTATCAATAATTTATGCCCTTCTATCAACCCAGGACATATTTTCGGCCCAAAACTTCCTTCTTAACAAGCATATAAATTGAACTTCTAATTTTCAAAAGCCCTAATACTTTGCACAATACACGAAGTGCATAATCACGCTTATCATAAAAATAATAAATAATAATTTAACTGTATGTTTTCCTCTAGGGCAACAACATAACAGGAAACCAATACTAGTCAACGCTGCAACGTTCTAGGGGTGATTACATACCCAGGTTCACAAAAGAAACAACGACATTTTTGCAGAAGGAAGTAACTTTAAAATTATATATATATATATATATATATATATATATATATATATATATATATATATATTTTTTCATATGATCAATCAAAGCATACACTGAGAACCTTTGTTTGTTTTATATATATATAAGAATGGGTTGATCACGACAACAAGAACAACCAACAGAGGAAAATATAGAAGTAACAAACTGTTAACCATGTACTAAATGCAAATCCACAAAATCACAGATTTAAACCAATTTCTAGAAAGAAAAAGTTTCATTTCAAGAGGTTTATTAGATACTAGCATATTATGTATATGGTTAGTCTATCTTGCCTGTTTTAACGCATCCACCAGCATCCAGCAGGGACTGCTACAGCCACACGCCCTCCGCTTTATCCTCTGCTTCACTGGTCTTTTCTTGCAATATACCACACCAGGATTCCCTTTTGAAGGCACAGACTAGAAGGATGCAATAGGTGGCTGTCCAAACACTAGATTGCTTCAAAGCAGCCCCACTTTGGGGGGTGGGGGTGAGAGTCAAACTGCTTACCACTCAGTCCGAGAGCACTTGCACTAGAAAGCTACACACCGACCATGGTTTGAATCTCGGACACAAGACATAATGATTACATCGCTCCTAGCTCTGAAAGGCATCTAAAAAGTAATTGATACACAACCTTTTCCTTCATCAGATTTGGGGACAACATCAAACTCTCGGTGCAAACATTGCAGCTGTAGCTTGAAAGTGTGATAATTTCAAAAGAGATGTCTCCAGCATAGATCAAGGGCACAAAAATCAGACCCCAATGCCTTTCTACTGTACAAAGACACTCCCCTGAAGATTTTCCATTACCCAAAAATAATGTTTGTAGGGAAATCCCTGTCTAAAGTCCTCGCCCCAACTGTTGTCACCCACAAAGTGCTTGGCACGAGCTGCAACATTTCTCTATCCAGCTACATAAGGAATCCCCTTGGTATCATTAACAGGAGGTGCCCCCTGCAGACCAAAGATGATTTTTAACTTGTGTGGGGAAAACCTGCTGGGAGTGGCAATTCACAGCTTCCTCTTCTTCCTTCAGCAGTGGGGCCAATAGAAAGAGCTCTAAGGAGCATTGCATCTCACTCTCTCTGTTACTCTGCTATTGAAAGATTATAAAGAGCATAGACTAGGCATTAGCTATGAACAACTGATTACTCATTGCGATCCTCTCACGCATTCTCCAACTCCTGCACTCCTTATTTCTCCTCTCACTCTTGCCTTCCAATTGCGTAGCCATTGGCTTCTCTTATGCATTTCTGGTGATGTCCCCTCTAAGACCAAAGGATCCCAATTACCGAATGAGAAGCGACACCGAGATTTGGCCGTTAATGAGTTCTGTTCAGAACAGGTGAAACTACCATGGATAGCAAGAGAAAACTGCCATGTCATATAAGCAAAAGCCGTGACACATACAGAACCACTGTTGCTACTACCGAAACCACTGTGACACTTTCAAAACTGCCAGATTGCATTATGGAAGGTGCATTCTGCACGGTAGCATTTGACTCAAAACCATTACGTAATGCAAAGCCATGGATCTCCTGGTAATGCTCTTACTGTCACTTAATCGATTTGATACAAAATATCTTGAAGGAGAATCCTGAATTTGAGGATGCAGTCGAACTGAACAGATAACAACCTAGTGGACAACCTGCTCGTTGGAAGCGCTCAAAACGGCTTCTGCTACAGCTGCAACATTTTGTAACAACTGATCACGACTGTGGTCATGTGCAACCAGAACACTCCTCACAGCACCCAAGAGAAGGGAGGTAACACGCCTGCTACACTATCTTGTAGCTTCATCCACACCCACGTCAAACCAGGCTCATGCAACAACCTAGGCAGAGAAAAAAAAACGTGCCAGGAGGAAGCAAAAATGCCCACGCAACCAGGAAAGGCACCCCCCAACCACCACACCACTGCGGTCCAAGGAAGAAAATTCTTAGTTGTCCACACTCCACCTACTCACATTCAAAGAGAATCAAGAACAGATTATGTCGAAGAAAAATGTGACTCCGCTCAGACCTCACGCAAGGACAAACAAGACGCTGGTCAAATCTGCAGGCCAGGTGGTTTGGAGGAGGCCACGGTGGCAATGGAGGCCGATGCCCACGGGGGCACTCACGCAACTGCCTACCATACTTGACAAGCTGTTTGCCGTCGGCCAGGTGCTAGAGGCAAGGTCGCAAAGGTACACCAATCCTTTTTTTTTCAAAAAAAAACGATGCCGGCTTCTACAAAGGGAATAAAATAAAAAAATACAGTCCTTACTGCAAGCGAGCTACTTTTCAAAGCACTTACAGGCTCAACTAAGAAGAAAAACTGGGTCACGCCAAACAGGAAACATAATTGTGCCACCTACTGCCAAGTTTCTAACTTACAGGCCAAAAAAAATTCTATTTCATCTTATTATTGGAGCCCCACACTGTGGGGATCAGTGCCATTTTCTTAATAGTTGTTGTATGGTTAAGATAATGAACGGGCATTACATTCCTGTCCAGTCCCATATAGTTCTCTAGAAGACTAGGCCCTTTGAATCTCCCTGGGTGTGATTATGCTCTGTATATATGGCTATTGTGAAAGGTTTTCCTCTCAATTGACAAAATAGGATGTCTTTGGAATAGACTTGTGCATTAGTGGTCATTGACCGTTAAAAGAGCAGGAGGATGAACAACTACCAGTTGGTCTTTTGTCCATCATTGGTTTGACTTCCGAGTGCAAAAACTAAAAGTCAAGGTGTGTTGCAATATTACCTCAGACAAATGTGGTGTCACTTGGAATGAAACGTCATAGTCAGGATAGGCACAAGCAAGTCCCTCCTCTTTAATGAGCGAGAAAGGTTCCCTTATTGAAAGAAATAGCATCAAACTTATATACAAATGTCATAACATTGCAATAGCGTAGGAAGATCCTGGATAAAATTGAAACATTTTGGTTTGAACACCCAAAGATCATTCAATACAGAAAGGATAGAATAATTAAAGAGATGAAATGAAGGAAGAACATCGGAACAATACTTTCAGGAAATATAGATAGAAAAGTATGCACCCTTAGTACATATTAAACCAAGGAGTTGCAGAATAGAATCTTTCACTCTCATAACCAATTGTAATTCCAGGTAGACGCAAAGTTCCATAATAACATATAAACAGGATGTGACACAAAGTTTCCTATCATAAAAGATGAAGGTGAATCCCAAGTTTCAAACACGAAATCGCTAGAAAAGTAGAGGAGAGAATATTTGGAAAGAGCTTCGTGTATTGATGTGGCTTCAAATCTATTGCCTTTACAAAGTCTCATGGTCCAACCCAATACAATGGTTTGTGGAAAAGCACAATAAACTAGTCTGACAAGAACGGCTACATTCAGCTACAGAGTTAGAGCTTTATGAAAATGATGGTCAAGAAACCGTTCTCTGGAGCACTTCTCAAACGCACTACAGCCGTTAATACTGTTAGGCCTTGTCAAAAAAACCTTTATGCATTGATAATCCCATCCCTCCACCCTGGTTATTCATTTGCAATAAACTTTAAATATCGAACTATTAGATACTCACGTAATTGAGAGATTTAAACTAGACGGCTAGTGCAATGCGGATAAAACAACTTTTGCATAATTTTATCCTATTGAAGTTGCAATTTGAGGCTGACACATGGAGAGCTCTGGCGCAATTCTTATTCATTACTTAGCCGATTTGGGCCTATCAAAAATCTGTGCTCGTGACCATTATTAGTTGGAAGAGCTAAACATGTGTTAGACTATGGCAAACTCATTTGAGTTTTCTATTTTGGAAACGCCTCCTAAAAAATTAGCGTCGAAGTTGATGCGTGGCTCCTTCCGCTTAGTCTTGCCGAATTTTCAACAGATGCCAACTTTGTCTCTCCAGGTGTTATTTGACCACGTGGCGAGCTGGTGCATCAAGTTATGGAGATTGGCCCCCAATCAACAATTTCAACTCTCTGAAATTGCATCGTCTGAGGCACATGGAGACTTACCGCCGACCCGCCCATGCACTTTTAGTCAAGTTGTTAACGATTGACTCTTTGGTATTCATATCGGCTCACCTTGTGGACACATGGAGAACAAAAATGGCTTTTCTCAAGTTTGTAGAACATGCCCCTAGCTTTGACTCTTGAAGTTGCGTCAATGAGGCACGTGGTGCCATCTGCTGAAACCTTTCAGTACTTAGCCAATTTGGAACTTGTTCTGCCTTCATTTTGGACCTGGGACACGTGGAAAGCCTGTGCTTATTTGATAGGACTTTTGGTCACTATTGGGCCCTAGCCCAAACTTGGTCAGTTGCGTTGTTGTGGACGCATGGAGGCTTACCACTGACTAATTAAACCAATGGCCACGCCTCATCCAATTTTGATATGTCCACATACTACCATATGGATTCTAGGGAAAAATTAATGGTGAAGATATGCCTAGTCATCTCTCTCGACTACAGTGAAGAAAATAATCGAAAGAAAAGGTAAAAACTGTCACCATTACTTACCCGACTTAGATCAAATTACATTCTTTCAACTGGAATGGGAAAACTACAAAAAATGTCAGGCTCGATGTGATACCCCATACTCCAAGGTACCAAACCCATCATGGAATTTTATCGAACACTTGTACTTAACTATTTGAAGACTCCCTCGTGTGGAATTTTGAGGGCGACAAGGTAACCTTGTAGAAACGAATTAGTGTTTCAATCTGGAAAAGGCTATCTCAAATTTATGACAATGTGTTATATAAATGATAGTGAAATGAAATGAAAATGTGTGTGTAACCCTCTCTTTTCGATGTTACAATAAAGTTATTTAAATGGAAATTTTGTAATATTTAATTATGCCAGATTTATAATGGATGTAATTATCAGTGATTAATTGTTGCATTTTACCATACATGGTTTTATTCAACCATATTGTATCTTATGGCAAAACATATGATTATTTGTATATACATAGTTTAACTTAATGCAATTGTATGTATGTTAACGATAAATTTCATCTTCCCTAATGTATTGCTGGAAGTTATTGTAAAGGTTCAATTATTATTGAAACTTTTAATGTGTATGAGTTTACAGTGATTGCTAGGGTTGACCTAAGGGAAATTAATGTATCTATCCATGGGTGTTATTTTGATTCCTAAAAAGATTGTATTTCCGTAAAATTTGGATAAAAAAATATGTTAAATGAAATTGAATTTAATATCTTATAGTGCATTTCTACATTGTGACAATTGATGATTAAATAATTAGAGTGTTTTGTGATACCTTAACTAATGAAAAATGTAATAAAGTGATCTAATATGAATAGTCAACCTTAGTATAAAATTGTGTATAACTACCTCTTCATCTGTGATTCTTTGTAAATAGGAAAAAAAACCTCATCAGAATGTTAAAGTAAAATCTGTACAATGTATGAACACTTTCGAGCTAAAGTAACATCTAGTAGACTCCAAATGTTTCCACAATGATTAGTTATCACCATGCGCTACGCGATGCTTAGAACACAGTGTCATGGACCCAAAAATTTGGAACGTTTAGATACTATAAAAAAATCTATCTTGAGTATTGAATTTCCCCTCCTGCATTTGCCTAATCATGTGTAAGTGTTACATTGGAGAATGTGATTACCTTAAGCATAGTTATATACCATGGGAAACGAACATACTAACATAAAGTAAACCCTTTTGTACTGAAATCATGTGTTGAAAGGTTGTCAGTTGGCTTGTCCAACTAAGATTGATAGCCACCTTTTGAAGATTTGTCAAGGATGAACTTGAATGCCCAATTTTTGAATTTTGTTTGGGTTTTATGGTGCAATACGTAATTGAGTTTGGTATTTTGAAACTTAACAACATTTGTATGTGTATGATTAGTTTTTGAACACGTAACCATAATTGATGATGTATTTAGAGTAAAGGTGAATTTTAGGATCATTTTGATTATAACATTTTAAAACCATCTTGTGGTGAGAAAAGGGATACCCACATTTTGTAATGTCTAATGTGATCCTTAACCCATTTAAAAAATGAACTACTCCATATTTCTCTCTCATTTGTACTAATATGTATTGGTTGTATGATGTGAAACTATGTGATCATGTTATTAGAGATATATCCCCTAAGACAATGGACTAGTAGTCTCATTGAGGATTCAAATTCCCCATGACTCCAAAACTAGGTTATACAATTCATCGAGACAAGAAAGGTGTATGAACCTAGTTGGGGAAAACCCCTCTTGAGTGGGAAGAAAAACGATACTCAAGAAACCTAATGTAGAAATGCAAGAATAATAAGGAAGTATGTTTCCATGTTAATATTATTTGAATCCTTAAGATAACTGTTAGAACCATAACTATAATAAACTCCATAATTGATTCTTGTCCTTGAGAAGAATGATAATCATGAAGATGCTATTCCATAAGAAAAGTGAAACATGATCTTCCTTGAAATTTAATTAAACCCTCTTGATGTGGACAAAGAACCTAATTTTTATAATAATTATTGTGTACTAAATAAACTATCAATTTATAAATGAGTGGGAGAAACATGACCCTAAATCCTTAAACAAAAAAAAATTAACTTCACATCCTTTGGACTTACAATTGTTTTGTTGTGTAATTAAGGTATGATATAAGATCAAGATGCATGCCCTTAGGAGTGAATCCTAGGGATAATACCTAGTAGATGTGTGTGTATGTAAATAAACTTTTGTGTAAACCATTATCCCTATTAATAATGAAAGAGAATTAAACAAAGTAATTGAAAGGAAATGTAGATGATCCTTACTTAATGAGATACACTAGTAAGTTAAATGTTAAACACCGTAAAGGAAATCTAGAAAAAAAAGGAAAAAAGAATGTATGAATCACATATTATGAGTTCTTTCTAGTCAAACTTAAGTTAAATATTGAAACATGTTTGTATTAATAATGTGCAATCCTAAAAAGCATCATGTATGGGAAGACCTTATTCTATATTTTAATAATGTATAGTTGTAATGTTATGTTGTGCCCCGTCATTTGACAAAAAATTAGTATAACCTGGCCTTGATGGTGTAGCACGTATGTGAAGATCATGTTATCTATGTATGGGTTAATGTTTGTACAAAGATATCGTGTGTTGTGTGTTTTCCTAAGTGATCTCCTGTAGTTTCATGTATCTTACAATGTAAGTTAAAAAAAATATTTCCGGTATTTTTAGTGTTATTTTTGTGTGTGAAAAATGCAGGTGCATTACATTTTGTATCAGAGTGGAGGTTCATGCTCTTGAACCTCTGGGATGGATTGGAGATGTGATGATTTTTTAATGGTGAATAGTGAGATATGGGAAGAGTAATGTGATATATGTTTGTTGGTTGACCATATTTTGTCAAGCCAAAATATGAGGTTTCTACCACAGTACATAGGATTAAATCCATCTTAAAAGACTTGGTGAGGCTACCTGTTTATTACTAATCTAAAACACAGTAGAAAAAATATATACGATATTCACACTATTCTAACCATTGGGGTTGGGATGGAATCACGAAATACATATCTAGAATAGGTGGAGATATTGCTGTTTTTGAAGTGAAATGAGGTCGGAAAAGAAATTATTATTATGGAGGAAACACAATGGAAAGGAAATGAGAGGGACATATTTTATTTCGAGTAAACACAGAGCACGAAATAATCACACGAGCTTTTATATAACATAATGTAATGTTTGAAATTATTAGAATGATCAAGATGCTCCAAGCAAAGAATAGCTTAATATTATGAACATAAGAACAATATCATAAGAAAGATACATCTCACAACACAAAGTTTGCAAAATAACACAGTTTCTATTTCCTCAAATGGTTAAAATGTAAAACACAAAGTATTTCTTCTTCACAATAGATCTCAATATTCCAAAAATCTCAACCCTTTGGAATGCATAAGCATCCCTTATTTATAATAAAAGGATGTTGAGAGAAAATAGGATAAATCCTAGAAAATAGTCTTTTAAATGAGAGTCCTATTTTTCTTGATTCTCACGCAATGAGACCAAGTAAAAATTTGCTTCCTATGTGATGAAACAAAAATGAAAAAGACATGTCAATTTTAGGATTGAAATGACATGTCACATTGTGCTTATTTTATATCATCATCATTGTCTTCCTCCAACAAATAGAGATGTGCTTGTCCCAAAATTCTTAGAATTTCTAGATTATGCGCTGCATCTCATTTTCATCAGGGACAATGGAATGATCACTCAAAACTTCACATGTTTCCTATGAGTATCGCTAGTGTTGCTGGAAGTGTTTTTAGTCTCTTGTTGAGTTTCCTCAGAGTCTCCAAAGAATGTTCAATTTTCACAAACCTATCAATGATTTCCAGGCTGAATCCATAAGTTGGTTCATGTAGAATTGATTTTAGGATCTGTTTGTAAAGATCATCAATAGAAAGGATACCTGATCTTTCACTCAACACCTTAGCACAGATCTTGACTAGCTCTTCTTCTAAGTCATTCTTGCCATTGACCAATTGATCTCTTGATTCTCCCAATTTGCTGCAAGCTTCATTGAGAATATTTATTCTAAATCTGATGGCTTTAGTTAGCTGAAAATATGTTTATCCCCATGTGGAATGATGCCTTCTTCAACCAAGATGTGGGATGGAACTATTTTCAGCATTTGGAGAGCTTCGAAAGTCAACTCTAGGTTCCAAATTTCTATTGAAAACTCATCACCCATTTTCTCTCCATCCTTCTTTATATCCTCTAAGTTATTGGTAGACTTCCACGGTATCCTCGATGACTTCTTTTCCTTGCAGGAGCAGCCTTTGGATCCATTCATCGACCGTTCTCCCCTTCTCATTAATCTTCTTGATCATGGGTACCGATGAGAAATCAAACCCGATAGGAGTAGAGGATGATGGTGTTGACTCAGTGAGGCTTTCAGAGCTTGAGTAGCACTTTTGTTAGCTATTATTAATTTCTCTTTTAACTCATCTCTATTTGCTTTAGTTTCCCTCAGCTTCTGGCACAACACATTCATGGCATCTTGTGCATCTTGTTGTGCTCCCTCTATTGTTACTTTCCCTAGAACCAGCCTTGTGATTTGATAATCTGTGACCATTATATCATCCCTAGTTTTATTAGCCATGTGAGTTACAATTTCTACAAATTTATGCCCTAAGGCATCCACTGAAATCCTTGAGACTATTTTGGGTTTCTTGGCTGACTTGGTAGGAGTGACCTTGAGGGAACTGAAATCAAAGGCTTGGTAATGGAACAACCACCTTCCTCTTCCTCAGAGTCTGATCTACTAACCATTGAGGTGCATATTGGAAGAAGTTGCTCCCATTTCAGGTGTTATGGTCACATTCTTCAGGTGGAGGAAGGTTAGCTTGTGGAGTGGTAACAACCATGTAAGTGTTAGTGCCCATGGTAATGGATTCAGGGAATGAAAGTGCAGTAGGAGGAGGCATGTCCATGGTTGACTGGGGTCCAGTGGGAGAGGTGAGAGGCCAGAGAAGATACTAGCCATGGCTGAAGAACTTGATGAAGAAATCTGAGGTAAGGAAGGTTGAATGGGAAGAGGCAAGGATTCCTGAATTAGAGCTTGAGAGGTGGGAGGAAGACTTACCTTTGATGAACTGTCTACCAAAGGAGGAATGGAAGGTTGAATAATTTCACCCCCCCTCTTGGGAAATTTCCCTTGTTAACTGGTTGATGGAGGTGAATCAGGAACCCACTAAAATTGATTGGGAGAGTAGCTACTAATCAGTGTAGGCGTACCTTGCATCTTCTCCCTTTCTTACAAACCGAGGACCTTCAATTGGCTAACTGGCTTTGAAGAGGGTAGCACTTCGTTAGACGAGTGGAACAAATGGACGCAAAATGCCCGAACCGGCTGGATCGTGCCTCAAATCAGTACAAGGCAGCCCAAAAGCAATTGGGACATCTTGGCCAAAAATGCCCGAACCGTCCGAACCGGCCGAAAAGGGTCAAGTCAGTCCGAAGCAATTGTGGACGCGCGATAAAAAATTCCCGAACCGGCCGAATCAGCCGAAATAGCAATTTCACAAAATCCAAAATCAAAATGGGACATCTGGGACAAATGGACGCGAAATGCCCGAACCGGCCGAAATGAGCACAAAGGGCCCAAAATCAAATGGGACATCTGGGACAAATGGAGGTGAAGTACCTTGAGCGTAAAGCCGAATCAAAGGAGGACCAATCAGAAGCTGCCACATGTCCTCACACTCAGGAGAGAAGGTCAAAAATTCAAAGGGTATTGAGTTTGTCGAGCATTGAGGCGTTGAACACAATGGTGGATGGTGCCATGTGTCTCAGCTGGGGTCCACATAAGTGTAGCAATTTCAAAAGACATGGAATAAAGGTAATAGGACAGAGAATTTCACGCAGCAAATCATAGTTGACACGTGGGGTCCAGGTGGCAATGAGCGGGAAAACATTCAAAAATCCGTTTTGATACTAGCCCGTGCCCTAAAATTTCAGAGGATATCTTTTGATCCAGAGCTCAGATTTGCACGTTCTTTACATCAATGGAAAGCTGTTGAGATGCTCTACATGATTCTGGGGTCAATCTTGCATTTTGGTGCTGTTTGGAGGTTGAAAATCAAGAAAACAGTCTCTGGATGCGTGTTCATGACCAGAAGTGACGTTTCAACAACCAGCGTTAATGCAGCAGACAGTCCACCGTTCTTGCCAGGATTCTCACCTTGTATACCATAATGAGATGAAATAAAATACGACCTGGAAGTGGTTGGGGTAGATCTAATTTCCCTCTTTCTTCAAATCTCTCATTCTTCCTATATATTGTAAGGAGGGGCAAAGAGAAAAAAAAAAGGTTGTTCATTCTTTCTGCTCTGCCCTCCCTTCTTTTTAACTTCTCTAGGGTTGAAAATGGAGTTCGAACCTCCTCCACAACTCTGTAATGGCATTTTTTGCCTTTTACTAATGGAATGATGTTCTGTGCAAACTTCTGAAGCAACAAAACGTGTTTTGTGATGCATCTGTCCATCCTTTCTCGTTTTTGCTTGTTTTCTTCTTGCCTCTCTTCATTGCAAATATTTGTGCATGTTTGAACGTTCACTGCAGATCTGGAGCTGTGTTCATGGAGTTTTGGGACACTTTCTGTGTGAAATCTATCCTTGGGCCTGTGATGCATCTGTCCATCCTTCCCATTGCTCACCTCTCTTTGTCCCATGGCAGTTTTGATAGATGTTCAACATTCTCCTTCTCTGGTGTATCACCGTTTTAGTGTAGGCTTTTGTTGTTTTTCCTTTCTCTCTCTCTCCATCTGTCTGTCCCTTGGCATGGTTAGATTAGGATTAGATTAGCTTGCCTGCACTGGAATAGCTTGTGGCAGGTAGTTTAGGAGCAGGAACCAGCCTTCTCTGGAGATTCCTCTCTCGAGTTTGCAATTCCCACGCTTGGCTGAGAGGTTTCCATGTTGTGCAATCACACTGGATGCCTGAACATCAACCTAGAAGCCTGATGTGCATCCAGGGGTGCTGATGATTTTGCACTAACATGAGGAATGGAAGGTTGAATAATTTCTTCTCTTAAAGGAATATTCCCTTGTTCTGGTTGTGGAGGTCAATCATGAACCTCCATTGTTTGTGGGAGAGTAGCTCACTGTGTAGTTACTTGGTCTTCTCCCTTTCTTACAAACATAACCTTCATTGTCCTTTTGGAAGGGTTATTATCCTTTTCCTTTTTTTCCTTTTGAGGGTCCCGCTTCCAAAGCATCTAGCTTTGCAAAACTCGCTTCTTTAAAACTCATTCCCCAAGAAATGAGCCACGCCTTAGTATGGGCAAGAATTAGAGTAGCTCTTCCCATGATAGAATATTTCTCAACAATGGACCAATCAATGGCCGAGAATACATATTGATCTTCGTTTAACCCATCATACGAGGTGTCAAGGATGCTCTCATTGTCCTTTGTGCCTTTTGCAATGTTAAATAAATCCAACATCTGGATTTCTTCAATATGTCAACCTATTATTATCCTTTCTTCGAAAAGAAACCTCATCCCAAATATCAACCCAAATATCTACTAAGCTTGGAACATGTAGATATAAAGTTTCCGTATGACTTAAGGACTCCTCGGAAATAAAATCCATCTTTGTGCTTTATGTGATTCTTCAACTTGTCCTGAAGCTCATGCACCATGTTCTTAACTTTGACCACCGTTCGAGCACGTGTACCTTCCAATGGAAATGGGGAAGGATATGATATCCTTGTGTTTGCTTTGTTGGAATTTTGGAAATCCAACAATTTTCTTACTAACTCCATTGGGATCAACTTATCACCTGGGAATCTGGGCAATCTGAAAGGATCTACTGTATACATGACCACCCGAAGGTATGTTAACTTCTTGAGTTCTATAAGAAGATACAACCCCATTTTTATACTTCGGCCATGCTTCATCAGAAGACTCTTCTTTTCCTTAGATCAAGGGTTCATCCTGTAGATATTTTCATAAAAGAAAGCATCGTTCACTCTTTTAAACTGATCTTCAGAACATTTCATTGTTCAATTGAGGGAGGTACTGATATATGTGTTCTGTTACCCTATCTCCTTTTGCATCCAATCCTAGATAATTTCTCATGTTAGCTACTGCATAGGTGACATACGACAACATATAGAATTTTCCCGTAGTCAAGACTGTGCCTTCATCTTGGAATCAATCTCATCACTTATGAGACTGCTCCAATCGATCACTTGTTCATTCTTCTTCATAATCACCATGAATTGATACATCCATCCTTAGAAGTACCTTTACTCAGGGAGTCTAAATACTCGACTTAGCAAGGTGATGATGTCGCTGATTTCAAGGATGAAATCACTCCTGGGGACAAACTTGGGAAACCTTGAGACAACTGGCTTGGCCTTGATCAAGAACTTTTTATTCACATGCCTGATGCAGTCTTCTTGATATTTGTCCCAGGATTTATGTGCTGACTTAAGATCTACATCAACATATTCCTGAAAGTTGGGTAATCTTAAGAGGTCATCAAAGTAACCCCCGTCCAACTTCACTATGACTTCTCTTGCTTGATTTTTCACTGAGCGAGATTCCAAGTCATAATTAGAAGCACATGCCAAAATGAACTCAGGAAATTGAGAAAACATTGGGAATCCTTCTGTAAGAGGGAGGCCACTGTTGGTTATTGAATTCATCCAGGGACTCTGAGAAGAATCCTTGGTTTTGTTCCAAAAATCCTCCATGTCAATGTTACCAAGCTTCGTATCTCAAATGTCATAATTGTAATCTATGTAGGAGGGGGATTCCATTTTTTGGTACTTCTATTTCATCTTCCTTAACCTATCTGACTTATCCTTGGATGATCCAGGATCTGACATGAGAAATCCTAAAGAAATAATGCCTAAACAACTCCTATTTGAACAATGAGACTTGGAATCTTGCTGAGAAACCCCATAGACCCACCACACTATCCGGATTTTAGGACTTGCAAAGCACCTGATGAAACCTGACACACTAGAGATGTATGTCAGAAATTAGGTCTTGTCAGACACTTCACAAAACCTGACACACTACAGAAAGAGTGTCGAAACTTAGTAGATGTTAGACACTTGGTGAAACCCGATGCACAGGTGCAAATAAGAGGATGTTGAACACTCGAAGAAACCCGATACACTGCAAAGTGTATGTTGGATGATTGATGGATGTTCTGCACTTGATAAAACCTGATACACTGTTGAAACACTTGATGAATATGGTGGAACTAAGGAGATGTTGAATACCCTGCAAAACCTGAAAATAAAGGTATCAGGTTTTTGAGGTGTCAAGACATGCAAAATTACCGTCGTTTTCACTAGTTAGGATTTTATTCTGTTTTTCTTAATAACTCAATAGGGTATATTCCATGGGATAAAATAAAGAAACACCCTAGAGGTGAACTCCAAACACAAAATTTAAATGGAATACAACACAAAATGAAGAAAACAACCTAAAACCCTAAACCTAGAGGAAAAATAGGAAAGGAGATGTAAAGAACATCACAAAAATAATTGAATAAACCTCACAAGAGCACCTTCACAATCTGAAAAATAATAAAAAATGAATCTTGATCAAATGTTTGGAGGTTGCAGGCGCGAGAATGAAAAATCCACGCAACAAAATTACAACTGGTAAAAATGACGTGTAAAATTCATCTATTTATAAAACCCTAGTATTTATGACACTTTACCTGACATGCATGTCCAACTACCTGAAAACTCGGAGTTAATGCCATGTCGTCATGCTTGGAGTGCCTGAAAACCTGATACAAAGGATTAGCTATCAATTCAGGTTTCAGGAAATAGATGACATGAAACATGAGATGTTTGGATGTTCCAAGGTTTCGAAAACCCAACACAAAGGAACATATCAGGTTTTGGGTTTCGGAAGTCAAGAAATATGTAGCATGATTTTTCCAAGTCATGTTCTAATGTTCATGAGTTTTGAAAACCTAAAATACTTACTTGTTTCAAGTTTCAGGTTTCAGGAAACAATTTACATATAGCATGTAAAAAACATGTTTTCATGTTGTTGAAACCTAAAAACCTGAAAATCTCCTCAAAAAGACATTTTAGGAGATTATTTCAAAATAATTCTACGGTTATCTTAATTTTAGATGGAATCACTAAAATGAGATAACATTGTTATGATGTGACCAACATTGTAATTTTTTATATTATAAATGCACATGTTGTGCATGTCACTTAGTGCATATTTGTTATCATGTTGATGTGCTTGTGATGAGAGCATTTACTCTCCTTTTTGTGGATTCAATTAGGAGTTCACATGTGATGTGCAACGTTGCTGTTTGTGAAAATAATGTGACTATGGATTGTGGAGTCTTGGAAAATATTCTAATTTTTCTGATATGTATGAGTGCTTATGTATTGTATGACAAAATTGGTGTATAGTGAATTGGTATGTATCATGATGTCACCATCATGTTGTTATGAATCATGTGTGTCACCATGTTATATTACGATTGACTATACTTTGTAATATTAGTCACTTTTGTCACCATACATCTAATTCTGTTAATATGTGATGGTTCATGTTGTGAATTAGGGGCGTATGGTGATTGTATGACCCCTATATTGGAGTACTTACACCTTGAGTGCATTATGTGCAAATGTGATTTATTGTATCCCGTGAAAGTAATGATTGTGTTATACCCTATATAATATATATATATATATATATACCATGCATAAGACGCTATGGTTAAAGTGTGTGAATCACCATTGTGTTAGTGATATAGGTATGTGTTATGTTGTGAACCTTACACTAGATGACCCTAAGGGTAGCAATCACTAAGAGTGTATGTGTGGAGAGAGGAGGCGTGGAAAATGTTTTCATAATCTTGAGTTTAGTATGAGTTAATAAGCGGAGTCTCATATAGAATGAGAACCCACTTCTATTTGTTTAGTATGCTTAAAGATTAATCAATATATTGTGGATGTGCACCACCTCAGCCTCAACTTATGTAAACTAGCTTCCCCTCCTCTTTCCTTTGTGGGTTGTCCATCGAACAATCTTGTGTGGTTTTGACTATCTTGAGCCTTCTAGGAGTGTGGACGGATGATTAGGGATGAGATTATGACAGTTATATTATTTACATGTTATTTTTTGAGTTGAGACTTAATATGCTAGTGTGAGGAAGTTGATGAGTAACCCTTTTGTGGTCGTATGACGCTAGATAGTGAGTGTAATGTGTTATTTCTCTATACATATTTTATTCATAAATTGGTCATTATATATTTTCTTTTTAGAATGAGAATTTTTATTTATTGATCAATTCTTATATTTTGGGAATTCTATTTAGTTTTTAAGCTATTATGCATATTTTTTCACTTACTGTGGCTATTTGGCAAATTTTTTTACTTAGTTTTGAATTTTGGTATCAAGTTTAAATTTTTTTTATTGCCTAGCCCAAGGCTTGGCATATTTTCCACTTGGCATTTGAAACAAATTGTTATGTTGGTTCTAATATCGTAATGTGTTCGAATAGGGTCATGGGACTCACCATGGCGTGGTTAAAACTATGGAACCACTTTGTTGTATGGGGGTACACCCCAAGGAGTTATTAATAACTAGCGAGTTATTGAACCACAAGTTATTATGTCACTTGGGTTAGGGGTGTCTATACTCTATGTGCCTAGGGCCATAGGGTGACAGACCTCTTTGGTGGATAGAAAAGGAAAATAATATATTTATTTTCTTGCTTGGGAGGTATAATGAGTTGGTTTATGATGGTTGGGAGGTATATGTAGTTGTGTTGTGATGCTTCGGGAGGTATATGGAGTTGTTTTGCAATGCTGTGGAAGGTATTTGGAGTTGTTTTTTAAAGCTTTAGGAAGCATATGGAGTTGTTTTGCGATGCTCTGGGAGGTCTATGGAGTTGTGTAGTGGTGTTTTGGGAGTTGATGTTATGATCTATTTGTACTCATTTGAGTTTGGTTATGTTTTATGATGTTGAGGATTGATATTCCTCATTGTGGGTATGATTTTGATCACTTTTTGACACTATGTAGCTACAATTATTATTTTCAGTTGCATGAAACCTTTATATGTGTAATTGTTGGAAATTCCTTAATGTTTTAGTTTTTTTATGTTATAATTACTTTTTTTTCAAGGGCATGTGTGACAAGTACTATGTTGTGAAGGATATGAATGTTCTTTCCATGGTTTAGTTGAGTTCTTTTTATGTGATATAATCGTGAAGATATAGATCATGATGTCTTCTTAACCATTAGTTTTGTGTTTATCTCTGGTGTAGTATTGTGATGTTAGTTTCTATTGGGAATCAACAAAAATTAAAAACCTAAAATCTTAAAAAAATCACATATTAAGAGCTTGAGCTTTATAAGTATTGCTAAGAGAAAAGAGTAAATAGGTAATAATGAAAAATGGAACTACCAATCTTCACATGCCCACATCAAATCTAGTATTTTAAACATTATGTAATATATCAAGCATTGATATCTTATTTTCCCTCATGTTACATCTAATGGGATTGATCTATTGTTAGCGTATTTGCAAACCACATAGAGATGTAGTTTATTATAACCCACTACGGACCGGGTTATTTGAAGACACTTTAAATGCATTTGGATCAAGTGTTTCAAAAAATAAAATGAATAGGTTGTAAAACATCAAATCACCTTTTTGTGGTGGAATTTTATGCCTTGTTTAAGCTCTTATAAATGGCGTAGGTAGGGAGGTTGTTCGGAACAGTTGTGGAGCTTGAATTTTCCCTCCTTGCCAATTGCATTTTCTTGAAATTTTCTAAATCCTTTTCAAAAAACCCATTTTGTGCATCTCGTGTACCCATTACAATCCATGGGGCCATATTTCTTTAAGGATTTAATTCAAATGGTTCACATGACAATTATATGCTTCCACACTTGGATATATATCTACCCGAGCACCTGCAACTACAACAACTAGAAGAAACAATTGCTATATCTTATGATTTGATGGATGTCCATAATCTGCTACAGAGCTCATGTTCTGACACAGGTTGGCAGAATACTAGTAACTGTAAACTGATCTAGTTGGAGACTAATTTTTTTACATAGTGAAACCATGGGACTTTCTCATGAGGAACCCATGACTCTTGAAGACTGACTTTGCTGCAACTATCCCATTCCTACTAAATTTATAATGTTAACTTGGTTTGAGAGTGGTAAACACCTACGAATCTCAAATAAGGTATTTTTCTATATTACTATGGAAGGAATGTGACAGGTCTGAAAAATATGTGGACTTGCTCATCCTCCTGCCACACGCCACCCTCTTGCCACACATCCCCATTCACTTGCTAACCACTCTGACTCAAAAAAAGTTCCACCCAATATTTTTCTTTTATTCCTTTTTTAAAAATTGTGTGCACTAAATTCCCCTCTTCTTTGAAAGAACATCATCCTCAATGTGACACAAAACCATAGCTCGAAATATATGCAAGAATGAAATTCAATAATGATGCAAGCCCTTCCTAACCTTCAGGTTCGCGACGATGTCGTTAAACATATCAGCTATAAAGATAAACTCTAACTTGTGATCTTATCTACTTAAGATAGAAGGTTCCATCGAGTGTAAGGATTTGAGTTCATCCTATGGTTTTTGATTTCTATGCTAAAATGAAATATAGGGAGGTTAGTTATAAAGGAATATTTTATTAGGGTGGATTGTTTCATTTAGATATTTTTATTACATTTTTAATGTAAGAAACACAACACACTAATTATTTCACACTCATTTATACAATGGAATCACACTATAGGATATTATATCAAATTTCATTTGACACATAAGTTCAAATTTTAGAATACAATTTTTTTAATCAAATGACACCCATGTTTAGATGAATATTTCCCTTAAATAGTAGTATCTTAAATTTTTTACAAAACTTCATTAATAAACCTTTCAATACTTAACAAATGTTGAACTTATCCTTTAATACATCTCTTAACATATATATCCAACCCCTTATTTCTTACAATATGTAAATCTAATCAAAAGAATACCCATCATTAAATGCACTTTTCCCAAAGCACCCCTAAATCTGGAATTTCATTCATATTACAAAATTTCAGTAATAAATATTTACTATAACATATCAATACATAAAAATTTCTTTCCATTAACATACATGAGTTACAATAATATACAAACAATCAAAACTGCATCATTTCGTCGTCTTACTTGCATCTTGCAAAACCATGAGAGCATGAAATCGATGATAAATAGTTGACATGACATCCACCTAGATCTATCATAATTAATATTTTTAGTTTTCCATTTACATGGTAATAATAGTTTTCACTCAAAGAGATAACATTAGACATATATATATTCATCTCATTTAATTTCACTTTATTTCTTAGCTAAGGAGAGAGAAAGAGATAGGGAAGAGGGAGAATCATTATTTTTCTAAAAGTCAAATTTCACACAATAAGCCATAAGATAGAGTTTCATAAAATTATCTTTAATTGTCATGAGGTTTTCATGCCTATTTCTTAACTTGCTTTGGGTTTTAAAGTCATCCTTAACATTTTCCCTCCTAGTTGTGAAACATCCAATTTTTTCTTGGAGGCTAAGAAAGTGCGATAAAAAAACATTCTTCCAATAAGAAAATTCACGTGGGGGGAAATCCTACATGTCCACTTATATACCAAGAATCCAGTGGGACTGACGGAATACAAAAATAGAATATGATGTATAATTAACGAATGGTTTTTCTGGAGCCACCAGTTGTAACCAACCAAGTTTGATGTCGTCAAAAAGTGACTAGAGGCCTTTGAAAGCCCTTTGAAAAACTAACTAGGAATGTTATTTTCCTAAACTAAAGGTTCCAAAAAATTGTCTAGTAAAATCCCTAGTGGTTTGTAAAGGTGGAAAAACATTTTGTTGTTTAGGGTCCAAATGGTAAACTGATACAAAAACCAACTTACTAATTTTAACAAATTCCTAACAACGTAAAACAGGGAAACATGGCTCGTAGAGGAGTGGCGAAGAGAGTACAAACAATGGATTAGGGTAAATATAAGTCTTGATGCAAATCTCCTCATAACAAGGAATAGATAGGAAACATGATGTCACTTTTAGGGGACTGAGATTGTTGTTTTGCACCTCTCTAGGAATTATGTTTATCAAAATTTTTAAGGTAAAAGAAAATCGTTGTCTTAGTTAACTCATAAAGCTCTTGTCAATACTAACAAACACGAGTACCACAATTTATACATCCTAGATTTATCAATGCATATGGTTTTGGTCGCAACATAGTTTTTGGTCAAATTCTAATTCAATAGCAAAGAAATCACAAGTTGTTGTTTTATTGATTGGACTAGCCATCGATTAAAATGCTTGAGAAATTAATAATTTAATTTTTTAATTTTATTACAAATGGATAACCAAATTAGATGAAAAATTATAAAATGTAAAGGTAAGGTGACCATGGCTAAGGACTTAAGCCAGTTAAATTTGCAAGATTTCATTTTGCATCTCTAATGGTCATTTCATCAAGGAGTTTACACACATCCAAAAATAACGATCGATGAAATAATGTGCAAGGAGGAATTTATTACAAGTTCCCCTATATATGGAGAATTCATCAGAGGCAACGAGACTAAGAACTAGAAAATGAGTTTTAAATGGCAACAACTTAAAATAGATAACATTACCACATACTCTTACCAAAATTTCAAGCACTATACAATAGGGATCATACGTTCACAACATGCCCCTAAATCATGACATGAACCATCACATATTACACGAATTATATGTATGAGGAACACAATGTCTAACATTAAAACATATAGTCAATTGCAATTACAACATGGTGACACACATGATTCAATACAACATGGTAGTGACATCACGATACAATCCTATTCAGTTTACACCAATTTTCTCATGCGATACATCAACACATATACATACCAAAAAATAACAAGAAACTCCAACACTCCACAATCCACAATAAAATTATTTTAACACACACCAAGGTGGCATATTACACATGAACTCCTCATTCTATCCATGAAAATGACAGTGAATGTTGTCATCACAAGCACATCAACATGATAACAAATATGCATTAAGTGACATGCACAACATGGGTGTTAATAATATCATAGTTACAACATTTTTCACATAACAACATATATCACATCACTCTTCCAATCTCCACCACCACCATGTAAAAATCATCACAACTTCAATCCGTCCCAAAGGTTCGAGAGTCTAATTCATTTGAAATAGATTGTTATGTTGGTTCTAATGTCATAATGTGTTAGAATAGAGTGACGTGATTCACCATAGAGTGGTTGAACTTATGGACCCATTTTTTTGTATGGGGGTATGCACTAAGGAGTTACAGATAAATAATAGGTTGTTATACCATGAGTTATTATGTCACTTGGGTTACATAGGGTCAGTGCCCTCTTTGGTGGAGGTAAGAGGAATATTTTAGCTTAATTTTTTTTCTTGGGAGGTATATGGAGTTGTTTTGTGATTCTTGGGAGGTATACGTAGTTGTTTTGTGATGCTTCGAGGTTATATGGAGTTGTTTTCTAATTTTTTGGGAGGTATATAGAGTTATTTTGCAATGCTTTGGGAGGCATATGGATTTTTTTTGTGATGCTTTAGGAGGTATATGGAGTTTTTTTGTGATTTTGTGGGACTTGGTCTTATGATTTATATGTACTCATGTGGGTCTGGTTATGCTTTGTGATGTTGGGGATTGATGCTTCTCATTAGGGGTATGATTTTGATCCCCTTTTTACACTATGTAGCTACAATTATTATTTTGAGTTACATGAAAACTTTATATGTGTACCTATTGGAAATTCCATGTTGTTTTGGTCTGCTTATGTTATGAGTACTTTTGTGTCAGGAGCATGGGTGACAAGTACTATGTTGTGAGGGTTATGTATGTTCTTTCCATGGTTTAGTTGAGTTATTGTGATGTGATATAGTCGTGAAGATATAGATCATGATATCTTGTTAACCATTAGTTTTTTGTTTGGCCCTGGTTTTGTATTATGATGTCAATTTTTGTTGGAAACCCACAAAAATAAATTTACTAAAATCTTAAAGCAATGAAGTATTAAGAGCTTGAGATTTATAAGTATTCTTAAGGGAAAAGAGTAAATAGGTAATGATGTAAAATGGAACTACCAATCGTCACACAACATTATGATTTTGTAAAAATTTCCTTATTCATTGTGTTTGTGCTTTAACAACATGTATCCTTTAACTAGTTGCATGATTTGTTGATTTTTTTCCTCATTGTTTATGAATACCATCTTTTAACCTTGGAATTGTGTCACATCGAGGATGATACTATTATAAAGGGAGGGAAATGTAATTTCATGCCCAAATTAAATAAAATAAACAAATAAGTAAATGAATTTAATAATATATATAAATAAAAAAAAACAAAGATGGAAATATTTAATAAAACAGAGATGGATTATAGTTTGTGAGGTTCTTCAATGGAGTAAATATCTCCATATGAAGGAACGTGAGATATTTTTCTTGGAATGAAAACTTTTAGGCCGATAGGCCTATATAACTTCACTCAATGATTTTTGACATATGTCTTGTAGCTCTTTCCCATATAGTAGTTGACAACTGTTTTGTTTGATAATTGACAAGTGTCCTATATTCATTTAATAATTAGTTAGCAAATAAAAAATAGTTCCAAAATTTAACAATGCCAACTATCCTTTATTCATTTAAAAATTAGTTAACAAATTAAAAACAATTCCAAAATTTAACGGTGATTTGATGACAATGATTGACGATGATTATGAAGATAAATAATGGAAAACGGTTGAACCATTTGCTGCTCATTCGGGGACCTGAAATAGGACTAGTATATTGGTTTGTCACATTTCTTATTCAGCCAAATCTTCTTTCAATTAATGGTAAAATAATAGCGTGATCACAAATTACCTAAAGGCATCATTGGATCCATTTTTCAGGTTGGAGCCTCTTTTTTAATGCTTTTTTGCATTTTTTATTCTATTTGTATTGTCTTTGTAATCATAATATCATGTGCAGGTTAAGAAATTATTCCTTATTATATCATTTAACAGGTTTCACTTCCCTTATTCTGATTTTTTTTTAGAAACAAATTTCACAGTCAATGAATTTAGAATGTATTAATTTTGTAAAGATAAAATGATTTTGATAAATATGTTGTTGTGCAGGCTCAGAAGAAAAGTGAAGACAATGCAAATCTTCGTGTGGAGAATCAAGCGCTAAAACATGCCCCAGAGAAATCTAAAAATGTGTGTCAAGAAGAGTTGGCTTACAAAGAATATGTGCATAGTTCCTGTTTAGAGAACTCATGATTAAATGAGATTTGTCTGTAATTACGGTTTTCTAAAAATATGATTTGTTTTTTATTTATTCATCTAATTTTATTGTTGCTAAAATATTTTTATTGTAGGTGGTTCTTTATTTTACCAAAATACAGTTTAATTCAGATTACATATTTGTTTATACCTTTAAGGAAATAATTTGTCTATGTTGTGAGTTAAATTGTTCCTTAGGGTTTGGGGCCTTCATTTATGAAACATTCGAGAAACCATAAAGAAAATAAAAAATAGTTTTTACTGATCTGTTTTTGGTGTGGTAAGTTAGGCTTAGATATTATTTTTTTTCTTAAACTTTATTTTTATGTTTAAATAAATATAAAAATACAATTATTAATAGGAAAACATAAATAAATGTAAATAATATTTTTTTACGCTGATTTAATACTCTTATTTTTGATAGGTTCATGTTTTTCAGGTTGCTTTTTGGAGGAAAAGTGTTACTAGAAGCTCTTTTTTAGAATAATATGGAATTTCATGTTAATTTTTTTGTTTATTTAATACAAGAAACAAACAATTAAATAAATCCGAAGATGACATAAATCTCTTTTATAAATTTGAAGAAACATATTGGCAGGAGATCATATATTTGACATGCTTGGTACATAGATTGAAATTTTCCTATCTCAGGCCAAAAGGAAGGTGCACTATCTCCTCTTATGACATTATTTCAGATAACATTTTTAATTTCTTTAGTAATAGCATTTTGTATTTATATTAAGACAACCCATTGCTGTAACTGGTTCAAAAAAAGAGGACAATCCATGTGCATACTAGATACAAACAAAATGTCTCTTCAATTGCAGAAAATTTAGAATAAGCGGTATAAAATAAAACTAGTAACTATAAATCCATATATTTTAGTTTGAAATGGATGTATAAGGTTTTAATATGGATAATGTGCAGGTGACGAAGAGGGAATATATTGCAGAAATTTTATGAAAACTTACTTATTGGAGGTCACAGGGAGATTTAATTCTAGGTGTGCCTTCTTTACTCCATCAGGCGTGGCTTCATATTTTCTCATATTTCTCAGAGAATTGGAATATTTTCATTATGGTTATATGAGGATACCAAAAATATTCATAGTTGTTAGGGCATTGGAAAAAGTAGCAGACTTGCTAGACAGTGCATGAACTTGATTTCTATTTTCAGAAAACTTTGTTTATTTATGGGATTGCAGTTTAAAATCATTATTATGTATATTCAATAACATTAGAACAATTTCTATAACTGCATCATTGTCTTCTTTTGACAGAATCTGTGCTCGCAAGTCATTGTCAAAGACAACTCCATCTGTATTTGATCATTAAGAATACATTTCTTAATTTCTTTTGATTGTAAATTTTGAAATCTGTTTCGTTACTTTGTATTTTAATTATTTTTTATTAAATTTTTCATAATGTTCCCTTTGGAGTGACCCATTTTTTTCTCATTGTTACTACTTTTTAATTGTTAGTCTTCCCTGGGCATCGAACCATCTAATATTTGTATAGTGAAAGGAACGTTAATCAATTTTTGTCTATGCAGGGAGATTAAAATTAAATTTTTGGGAGGCTTTGTGTAGGAAAGTGGTCTTATAGTTTATTATATATTTTTAATATGAATTATAATAGAGATATTTAAGTTTATAAAATAGAATTAATATAGTTAATGAAGAGTTCTGATTTTGTACAGGAAAAAACCTTCCATTTATATGAAGTTACTGCAAATCCTTAACCACAATTAGTTGGGGCTTATTCTTATCTTCCAAAAATATTATTTTAATATTTCACTTTTAATTTTTTTATTTGTGTCATTTGAGGTCTTTTTTTAATTATATTCTCAATTTTTTTTTTATAAAAAATTTATCTAAGTAAAATGATCACCATAAGCTTTCTTAATTAGACCGAGTTGGACATCTTAATTAGAATGACAACTTTAATAAATAATAATTTCTTTGGACCACCTCTGATTATGGAGGATTTTTTATTTTTATTTTTTAAATTTTTTAAACTTTCTATTATTTTTTAGAGTTATGAGACTTTCTCTTTATTTTTTAGAGTTATTAGTATTGCTCTAAATAAGTTACACTTAAAAGTAACTTGCAGGTGTAGTACACAACCAAGCATTTTGAATTATGGTTACTGTACGTACCCAAAATTGTAAGGTATTGTACTGCAGAACGGTGTAATAAATGCCCCAATGATGATACAGGTCTCCTCACAAGGTGTTCGGGATCCAGAAAGAGCTCTTCGGATATGCGATAACATCCCGCATACCCCACTTAGCCCCCATGTCCTTTGTTTTCCCATTTTCCCTCTTTTCTTGCCCCTTTTGACCTTCAGTGACGAAAAACGCCGCCCTGCTCAGAGCGGCGGTCCTGTGCACGTTTTCCAGAACGCCCTTTTGACGTGACCCACGTGAAATATCACGTTTCACCAGCTTTCCTTGCCGAATTGAGCATGCATTAATGTTTTTGGTCCCCTGGAACAGTGTTTTACCTTTGTTTATTGTTTAGGAGTTCAATTTGGTTTTGATTCTTGGGTGTTTGAATTCCTATAAATGCATGGTGTGTGTACATGCAAATGGTCTGAATTTTGGCTGAGTTTGTGTGAAGAATTTGAGCTGGAGTTTTGATCACCATTTTTCCTTGTTAGAGTCTTCTGGTTTTTATTATTTTGGTTAGCTTGCTTAGGATTGATAGCATAGTTTACTTCATACTTGGTTTAGCATTGCTCAGATGTTGGTAAGCCACAGAACCATCTTGTGCAGGCAGTGTTGTTGCTCCATCCAATCCGGTTAGAAGCTTGCCTCTGAATTCCTTTTTGCTGTAAATTTGTTGTACTGTGACTTAGAGTTCTTAGTTCAATTCATTGTATACCTGGTTAGCTTTATTCAGCTGTTGGTAAGCCACATATCCAACTTGTGCAAGCAGTGTCTTTATTTTGGAACGAAATAGCTTAGGAAGCCATTAAAGTTACAGGTTTTGCTCTTCGTATAGGATAGTCAAAGGTTCTGGTCGCTTCACGTTGCATGACTCGCAGTAAAATCCCACTAGGAATCGCATAAGCCAAGCTCTGTACTCTTGCGCTATCCCTCTCCTACTCACATTCTCGGTCTACATTCTGAGCTGTCCTTGTCCCAAAATCTACTCCTATCAGTGCTAGCATTACACGCTTTTCTGGATCCAAGTGAACATGAAAGAATGAGAAGATCATACTGAGGGGATGAGATCACATACACCATAAGATTCGCCACTGTTCTGCGAAGTCTAGGTTTTAAATTTCAAAGTTCTAGTCAGATTTATATCAAATAGAGTAGTTAATCGCTTTATTTCATTTCATTCTATTCTCGATATTTCCAGGGAAGCTGTGGGGATTGATAGTTTCTAAGAAACTATGATTCACTCCTCGCTTCTGAGGTAGGATCGAGAATCTTGCAGGTAGATTAGACAGGCTGTCTTATTTATTTAGAATAATTCTACAAATTACACAGGCAAATAACCACACTCGGTTATCTTGTCTGTTTTAAATTATTGTTTAGTTATTATTTCTAGATACGCTTAAAATAGTTTTTTTTCCTTAGAATTGTTAGAATATTTCTTAGAAAGATAAAGGTTATATATGTTAGATTTATTTCACATAGTTAGAATTTATTTCATTACAGTTAGATTACATTTTGTTTTGTATGAAAATCACGGGACCTCAAGAGCCCAGGGAATATATATTTAAGCCAATCGTGCCTCAACCAAACCTAGTCACAGCAATAGTTGACATAAACCAAAATCTCAGGATACAAGTATTCCAAACAACCGCAGATCTACAACTAATCAACTCATAATTAAGAGGATTCAACATAGAAGATGACCAAGCACATGCATTTTGGTCAAGTCAGCCAAACTACAGATTACCCTAGAAAATATCCACATGACTGTAGAAGGGCTCGAAAGAGAACAAACATTCGAGTGTGATCCTTTAGTTCCATAGCCAGACGCTGGAGACACCCTCGTAGATATAGATACCAGCTTAAGAATCCAGGTTGCAAGAACGCCTGTAAGGTATTCTGAGAAGATCACACAACTGTTGGTTCTAAACGTAGAAGCTGAAAAAGCGTACGATTTCTGGATACTAGGGATTAGAACTTGATCTCGCGTATGACCATAACAGGACTGCAACAACCAAGAGTCTATGGTTGTGATCCACAGGTCCCACAGCCTAACGAATCCACAAGTCAGTTAGATATAGACACTGGCCTACGCACACTAGTATTTTAGTCCACTCCACTTCCACCTATCATCATCGAACAACTGTCCTTACTAGATATAGCGGCTAACGAAGCTAGGGAATTCTGGACTAGGCCAGAAAATTGTCCATAGAATCAACTATATCCGCCATATGACCTTATCAGGAGATATACACGAAACAATCCCAGGTCATTTTCCACGTATTCCGCAACCCATAGATCGAATCACACCAGAGCTCGATATTGATTGGAGCCTTCGAGCAGTCATCCTCGCTGATCGATCTATCACACACCGGTCCAGGTTAGAAGGGCCTTCTTTGCCTTAGATTCGCAGATTCCATTAGTGCGTGTCGAAGATATTAGATTGCCTAACTAGTCTATCCGTATACTACCTGTATTCCATCCCCACGGCGTCTCGGCAGACCTCGGAGGTCGAGTACGCGAAGAGTCACTTGTAGATTCTCACGCTCACTTTGTCGCTTTTCCGACGTACATGCACTTTGAAAGAAGAGGAAACGACGAAAATAGATCGAATCTGATCTAGTTATTGAGACAAATGGATCCTACGTTGAAGTCCCGAAGACATTTCCTCCATTTTCCTTTACCTAACCCCCTCAAAAATTAAATTATCAGACCTCCATGGCGTAGGTGAGGCCGAGATCTTTCAATGGTGTTAGATTTTCAATATTTTTGAGCCCAGGAGTCGAAAGATATGCCCCTTCGAAGTTTGTATCGGGTCCATACAGATGGGGGGAAAAACATCTTGAAAAATGGGCCCCCTTTTGATAATGTGGGACACAGTGGCAACTAGATTAGGGCAAAATTGGGTTTGCGAGTTCAGAATTTATCTTTTCCCCTTTTTATGCAAGAATCACAAACATCCAGAAAACTCCCGCAGTCCCGCTGCTCTACTTGGATACGTGGTACCCTTTTGTTGACTGGGCGGTGCGCTCCAATATTTTCCTTTGTGCCATTTTTTTCAAAAGGAAAATTTTCACCTTTTCCCTACTGACCCACTTTAACCTGGACACATGGCAACACCGCACTTGTTTGAAAACCCTTTATCTATTCAATCCTTGAATCAACGCCATTTTTTCCCCTTCTTGCTCCTGGCCTATCTATGGTACTACCCCTTCTTCTCTAACCCTAAAATTCCATTGTTGAATCTTCTGAAGCTTGTAAAATAGATTTAAGACATGAAACGGCTTGACAGATTCGTTTCTTCTCACACAGGGTCATGGTCAATCCAATATTTTTCCTGGGGGGTGAAATATGGATAACAGTACCAGTTAGTCGAATAACACTACCTTATGTGAAAATCACCATAATAACAAACTAAACGATGTACAAGACGAGATAGATAATAATAAGAGACAAGAATAAAGGTTGTGGGTTCGTCCACTGGGCATGCCAGAATGTGAGCTATGGAAAATACATTTATAATAAGAAAGCAAAGTAACTAACTAGAATACCTTCTTCTTCATGATTTCGACACAATCCGCAAAATGGGTGTTGGAATGTGGAATGTATGTGCTTCCTTCGAACCAAACCAAGACCTTTGCTATAACAATATTGACTCAAACTTTGCACGAAGGATTGGGGATAATGGAGTGGGATTATTCAAACATTATGACGATATGGAGGAGATTGCTCTATGTTGAAAGAATGCAAGAGCTCTGACATAGATGTTTACTGATTTTTTTTGTGTGTGTTTTAGAGAGGGGGTTAAGCCTCTATTTATATCCTAGGAAATGGATTAACTTAGAGGAGTTTAAGTAATCACAGTTTGAAAATGTTTCCAAGATTAGGTGAGTGGAGATCACAAAGAGTGGGTGAGGATTAAAATTGTATTTTTAATTCACAAGTGGAGAAATATAGAGAATAATGATATGTGAGTAGGATTAGGTTATTTTAAGGATTGAAAAGGATAATTAATCAATTCATATTGATTAATTTGATGTGGATTTTTGTGGGAAATGAGATGGGGGAATTAATTGATTTAGAAAGCATGTGAAAATTGGGGTGTCTACTGTTGCATCGGGACATGTGAGGGAAAATTCATGTCATGTGTTCCATGTCTTCCGAACCCTAAAACTAGATACACTACATGTGTTGGGATTTCAAAGCATGAGAGACATCGAAACATTTTAGCTCAAAAACACATATTTTATGTCGATGAAACCCCAATTGTGATTTCTTAGCAATTTGGGCATCTTTTCATGTTTTTCCTTCAAACACATTTCATTTCTAGGTGAGTGTTAATGCAGAATCACAACACCCTTGAATGGCCTGAGTTTGAAGTGGGGGAATTCGGTGTGATTGCACAACATTGGACCATCTCTCAAGCTGTGGGACTTGGGAAAACTTGAGATGGACCTCCAGAGAAGTTTGTTCCTGCTTCCTAATCTACCTGCCACAAGCTACTCCAGTGCAGGTAGAACCTAATCTATCCTAGTCTAACCATTCCAAGGAGACAAGGAGAGAGAGAGAGAGAGAGAGAGAGAGAGGGTGAAAGAGAGCCTACACTAAGCATTGATACATTAGAAAAGGAAGTGGCTTATCACATACCCGACTGCCTGAAGTGGATAGAGGTGAGCAGAGGAGGGGTGGACAAGATGCACCACAGACCAAAGATGAATGTCACACAGAAAAACCACTTCAAGACCCGTTAAGCACAGCTCCTAGGACTTGCAATGAACATTAGAATATGCCAGTATACCTTATAATGACAAGAGGTGAGAAGAGACAACGAAATAAGAAAAGGATGGACAGATGCATCACGAAACACTGTACATCATCAGTAGGCAAGGGGCAAGGAAAAACACATTAGAGAGCCATGAAAGGAGGCTTAGACTTCGCGGTCTACCCTAAGGAGAAAGAGAGGGAGGCAGGAGAAAAATGATGATCAACCCCTCTTGAGTATGCCTGTGTGAAGTGCAATGATAAGTGTATGTAGAAATGGAATATGTAAATTATGATAAGTAAAACTAGACCCATATGTAATGGAATCTAGCGTAGTATGTAGAATGTATATGATATATAAATGCACCATGTGAATAATGCAATGTAGTATGTGTAGGGTGTGTAGAATAGACAACATGTAATATGTGGTGATAAGTGTAAATAGGAAATATAATGTGTAGTGATAAAATGTAAAAATAGACCCATATATATGATGTAACCTAGCATAAATGTAGAATGCATGGATGAAATGTGAAACTAGACTCATATGTAATGGAAACTAGTGTAGTAAATGGAAAATGTATGATATGAAAAATGTGGTGTGTGTAATGTGACTAAATGTGTAGTTGAATATAAGGTGTAGATGAGGATTAGTATAATGTAGAAATAAGTGTACGATGAATGGTGTATAATGCACAATGTAGGATTAAAATGGAATATGTAGTGCCTATGGTGTAGTGTGTGGGGTTTATGGTAATCCCCAAACAATCAAGTGTGAACTGAGGCACAAGAGTGTGCCATCAGGTAATGATGGTGGGAGGATGCATGATATGCTTATAACTATAAGGAGTGATAATAATCGATAGATACAAGGTGTACGATGTAAGACTATGTAACTATGCTACAGAAAAAGAGGGGGGCTATGTAAGGATTATGCCTCCCAAGTGTGCATGAAGAAAAATTAAACCAATGAGGATGAATGTCATAGGTCCCTCAATCGATGTCAGTGATGATGAAAGTGTAGGACTGTGCTCGAGTAATGGTGGTATGGTATACAAATATTGCATGGGGGAATGAAGCCGATATATGTGTGATGGATGGATATAAGACGAATATCATGGCATAGTAAAGTGTGTAGGTGATTGAGAACAAGGAAATGGCGTGTGTGAAGGGGAGAATAATCCGCATGGAATAAAGTGAGGCGGTGATCCTCAGCAAGATGTAGTAATGGTCCTAGGAATAGGCATATGCTAATGTGTAGCACTAATGGAGCGGAGTAGTCACGTAGAGGCTAATCGAGGAGGGGAAGTAGAAGTAAAATGCATTGTGGGAAACATCATAGGAGACATGTAAGAAAGAGGAGAGGATAGACGAGAAGTGGGACTAGAAGGCGTTAATGATGGAGGGATGCTGTTAATGGAAATAAATTGATTGTTGTAAAAAAAATTAAAGCGTAAGTGGTTCATAGATAAATAGATTGGGATTAACGAATCTAATTAAGACCAAGAAGCAAATCACATCCCTCGAGTGCTTGGGTAACACGAAAAGGTAAAAGGAGAGTGAGAGGGCCAACGATGACATGTAACTTGACAATACCATAGGGTCTTTTGAATGGAAAGTCCATTTGTGATGGAGGGTAACTGATAGATCGAAAGAAGGACAAGGAACATTCACTAATAGGTGAATATGGATCAACTTTAGTAGTGTTGATGGAATTCAATCCAATAAATGTTGAAATATATAAATGTTTGGATGTGAATGTAGCATGGTAATTAGTGTTGGAGAAGGATATAATTGGTGTCAAAGTAGAAGTGTGAGCAATGAGAAAGTCAAGAGGTCTTGGGGGAGAAGACATTGTATGATAGACATGGTTAAAAGATGAATTGATTTTTTTGGTATCATGTTTGGGTAGCGGGTTGTTAAAAATTTGGAGTTTATGGTTATCATTTGTAGGGATAGACGTGGGAGATTCTGGAAGCTCAATGTGACCATTGTCGAGTAGATCTTGAATTAGATGTCGAAGCTTGAAACAATTATCAATGGAATGCCTGACACATTGTTGATAATCACAGTAAGAATAGTCAAAGTTACACCCTTTAGGTTGAGATGGGTCGAGCTGTAAAGGTGAGGGAAAGGTTATGAGATTACTATCAATGATTTATGAAAATAAGATGCTTGGCGGTGTACTAAGTTTAGCAAGAGGACGCCTATATGGCCGAGGTCATAATTCTTTAGTAGTGGAGACCGTATTAACAACGGTTTGTCGATCGCTAGATTTATGCGCATGTGCCTTGAACAATGTCTTACTTGGAATGTGGATAGAGGATGAAGGTGAATCCTAATACTTGAGCTTGCCTACAGAGACAACTTTAGTCTCACAAAGTTTGATAGTGTGAAAAATTTGATCAAATGATGAGAAAGTCTCAAAGAGTATACTATCTTGTCGAGGTGGAAAAAGACTACGAACAAATAAATCCTGAAGTTTCGATTCTGAAAGGACATTGGTCATCTTGGCTACATTATTCTTATACTGTAAGACATAATAGGGGAAGTGTTCATTGGAGCCTTGTTTAAGATGATCTAGTTGGGCATAAGAAAGTGTGGAACCGATATTGATAGAAAAATGTGTGAGAAAAGCGTCAACTAGATGCATAAAAGAAACCACCAAATGGAAGGGTACGTCATAGAACCAACACATTGCATAGTCTTGCAGGATACGTGGAAATAACTTGGTGAGGATAGTATGATCATCAACGTAGTCGAGACATGTGACATGAAAAGCACGAATATTTTCCTGTGGGTCCTCATGGCCTTTAAAAATGGGCAATTTGGGAGAGATGAATTTAGGTGGGAATTGGTAAGAAGAGATGGCTGGTGCAAAGGGGGAATGCAACAAGGATGTGGAGTCAAGCGATAGAGGTCCTTGAGAGGTAGTGACTTACAACTGGCGGATTTGATTTTGGAGGTTCTAGTATAATGATACTAAACCAGGGGTATTAGAGGAGGAACCAAGTGGTATATTAGAAGTACCATGGTGGGCTAGATGGACAGTAGTTGTAATAGGAGTGGAAACACAAATGGGTGGTGTAGAGACCATAGGGGTGGAAGAAACAGGAAGATAAGCCTTCCAAGCTCGCTTAGCAGTGAGTAAAGTGTGCAAGACATGAGGGAGATGGGTGGGATTCTCATGTAAAGCTTGACGAAAGTTAGTAATAGCATCGAGTTGTTCCTAGTCAACATTAGTGTCCTTATCATAGGAATTCTCACTATCCACGGTCTTGATTTCATGAATGAGAACTTGGGTAGAACTACTTAAGGAGTTTTTGGCCATAGAGGTAGGTATGTTAGTCATGGCTCTAGAGGTACGACGAAGGGAAGAAGTAAGTTCACAATAATGGAGGGGTCCAAAGTGACCACTACGACTAACGGGCATAAAAAAAGGGGGAAGGGATGTTGGGTTCACCAAAATGATTAAGTAAAAATGGAAATTTAATATTATGAGAAGTAGAGCCACTAGTTAATCTAAATAGGAGAACTAAAGCGTTGTAATATATGAACTAACAATGGTATGGAGTAATTGTAAATAATTATACTAAGTGAAATAAAACCCTAAGTATGTAAGTAAAGAAGGAGGAATGAATTAGTTGATTACTGAAGGATGCTGCTAGTTGTCGCAGGTTAGATAATAAAATTTGGAAGTAGGAACGAATACCCAAAAGTCCCAAAATGGCTAGATATGGAGAATCTGAGTAGAATCAGGTGCTCAGGAAGGTATTGGGGTGCTCTGTGGCACCGTGGTCTGAAGATTAGCTGCTCTGGTATTTGTAAATGCTCGGAATTTGAATTTTGTATGGTCACAAGATGATCTAAAATATTGCCTTCTTTTTGCATTGGATTCATTGAGTTGTGCCGAATGTGCTAAGTAATGAAATGAAAACCTGCAAGAAAAGAAGGAAGTATCAAACCCTAAGAAAAATAAAATATTCAGAATGAATGGGTCAGATTGACCTCTGTCGTCAAACTAGTGGTCTTATAACTGAGCGCTACGCTACATTTCGGACTCAAATGTAGTTTTGGTGTGTGTGTGTGTGTGTGTGTGTGTGTGTGTGTGTGTGTGTGCACGTGTCATGTTGTTGGTGTTCTTGTGCTATTCGCACTTTGTGAAATAACATAAAATAATAACTATATAAAATATAATAACATGTGTGCATGGAATAGAATAGCATCCCTCCCCTATGTTGTGTGTGTTGATGCAGAACTCCTTGCCTTGATGCATGACACTATGTGGATGCAAGTTATGCAATGGATGCAACTCTAGATGGAGTGATAGTAGTATGTGATGTTAGGACCCTTATTATGGTCTTATAAATTTATATTTATAGGGTTCTCTTGCTTTAATTTCGTAATTAACCGGGATATAGCCGACTAGGAAAAATATAAAGATGAAAAATGAATAGAAGGACCCCAAAAAGAAGCGGGAAAGTGGAACATGGATTGAGGTGCTCCATGTGGGACTAGGCCACCCTGGGGCACCCCGGTAAAATCTTGGGCATCCGGGTTTAGGCTAAAATGTTGGGACAGTTGTGAAATAGGTGGATATGTATGAGGAAATATGCAGGAATAACAAAATAAAATATAAAATAAAGGAGGCCAAAAGGTGGGATTAATTAGTACTTTATTCACTTGAGAACCCTCTAAATAGTAGTATAAGACTGGGCTAAATAATGCCTAAAGTGCATGATTTTGTGTCTACATTAGTACATGTAGCAACGATACTACTTTGTACATCAAAATGGATGAGAAAGGTAAAATTTTGATTGTGTGTCTTTACGTAGACGATTTAATTTTCACAGGAGACCTTTTCCATAAATTATTTTAAGGCTGCCATGATGAAAGAGTTTGAAATGATTGACCTTGGTCTCATGAAATACTTCTTGGGAATAGAATTCAAGAAATCGTTTGAATGTATTTTTATTTCTCAATCAAAGTATGTAAGTGATGTATTGAAAATATTTATTATGTTGAGTTGCAAGCCAAGCGCCTGCATCAGATGTTATAGGGATGAAATGGAGCATGAAAGATAGTGGTTCAATTGTTGATCCTAGATTTTTTAAAATACTAATTGGTAGTATCATTTACTTGATGTCCATAATGCCTGAGATCATGTATGGAGTGATCCTTATTTTGAGGTTCATGGAGTCACAAAAATACTCTCATTGGCAAGCTGGAAACTATAATACATGAGGTGTGTTTGTAGAAATAAAGAATTATGGAATGTTGTATTCAACAGTGGATAAGTTCAAGCTCATTGGATACATGAAGAAATGATTGTGTTGGCAGTATTAATGATAGAAAAAGTTTCCTCTAGTTATGGTTTTCATTTTGGAACATGGGTAGTATAATGGGCTTCAAAGAAACAACCCATTGTAACTCTTTCCTGTGGAGGAGAATTGGAGAATGTGGCAAGTGACGGGTATGTCATGTCAATTTGTACAGATGAGGATAATACTAGATTGAGTCGTTTCATGAAAAAGAAGAAACAACACATATTTGTTGTGACAATACCTAAGCCATTGCATTGTCTAGAATATCATATGTTTTTCATAAAAGGAGAAATCAAATAGACATTAGATGTCATTTTATAAGAGACCTGATCAATAACAAGGAAATATATATAGAATTTTATAGATCACAAGATTAATTTACTAATATTTTTACTAATCAATTGGGAAAATATGCATTTGAATAACTAGGAAGTTGTTTGTGTTTCTATGTTGAAGATGAAATAAAGAATTGAGAGATATGGAAAATGGTAACAACAACTATGGAAATAGCACAGACATAGTTCTGATAAGGATGAAAATGAGTTAAGATTAATGGGGAGTGTTGGAGATATAATCTCAACCCCCGCATTTAAATCTTACCTCTGAAAACTAGTAAACTTCTGACATGCTGTCAGATTTTTGAAAAAGGGATAAGATATTCATTAAATGAAATGATTGAGATTTGATCTATGATTCTTGAGATTTAATCTGTGATTCTTGAAACTTGAGTTAATGTGTGTATTTATGCTTGCAAGGAATGTTTTCCTCTGATGTGCAAATGTATGGAATTAATTTCTGCATTAAATGTTTTAATTGTGTGTGCTGCATTTTGTGTAAGGAGATAGGCAAGAGAAAAGGATGTAAGGGGAAAAATAAGAAAGAACAAAACAACAAAGTTCTTCTAAATATTTTCTAGAAATCTAATATTTATTTAGTTGATTTTCATTTCTGATTTTTGTTCTACATTTTATGTGTTGTGTCCTCCATTATTGTGCATTTATTTTATCATTTTTATTGTCGCTGAACGCATTTTGAGTCTGTTGTTATCATCCCCTGCCTCTTCCCTTCAGTGACTTGCATTTTGGGATGTGACTTTTTCCACTCATTTTTCATATGATTAAAAGTGTTTTATATACTTTTTTTATTAATAAAAGTGGTTTTTTCTACATACAAACATATATACATACATCAGAATATTTACTCGCATTTCTGTTATAAATATACTTACAATCAATATATATAAACATCCACTCAATTTTCAGCTACATAGACCACTTTGTAACACTTGTTCTTATAAGCTCCTTGCATACTTTGTTAAAAAATTAGCCATGAATTAAGAATATCAAAGCTTTTCTTACCTAGTTTGTTTGTTCGACTTCAAATATAACACTTGTTCAATACTTGGACTTCAAATATGGAAGATTGTAAACGGCTGCTACGTTTCGTTCTCTTCTCTTTTGATTTCGTCAACCATTCGTATGTGTAATTGGACGTCCAGTGGTAACCAAAAATAAAGACATGCAGGCGCAGCGCTTGTTTATTTCTCAAAAAACAATTTTGATTCTTTCTAACTAAAGTATGGCAACATGACAGCTGTACCCTGCCCAGGAGTAATGAAAGCCAAATCTGATGGTGGCTCCAAATATTATATTTGGCCCTGTTGTGCTAATTAAATACAAAATACTTTTTCAACGTGCATACCACCGAAAAGATGTCTAATCCATCTTGAAAATAAATTCTTATTCATAATCTTCAACAATCCACACTAATGTAATAAATATTCAATCATTTGGAAAATAGTGGTGCAACTTGCAGGATTGGAACTCCTGCTAATCAAAATTGTACATAAAATGGCAGTCGTCATAACCTGCAATTTGAGGAACAAACCATGTGTTAAATAATGTATTAAATGCCCTTTTTTTTTTTTATTTTGTAAGATTTGAATAGGCACATAGAGACAAATAAGATATGAATGTTTATCCTTCAATCTAACAAGGGACAGAATTGGCTTCAAAGCAGAAGTGTACCTAATATGATTCCATGCACGTTACTAAACCAATAAAAGGAAAACATAAAATTCCCAAGTAATTTGAATGAGTTGGGTTAGTAATAATATTCTTACTTGGGTCCACAGTCACTATCATTGCTGTACCTCCAAAGTCACAAGAACCACCAGAGCCTTTGGTTGCCTGAAAATAGCTATTAAAAGAGTAGGAAGCATGAGCAATGACTGTGTCTGGGAGGTAACAGGCTCCATTGGGCTGAATGGCCTGGCAGTCAGCACCTGCTCCACACGCATAGTTCATGGCCTGCTCAATTACAGAGGCTGCAATTGTGGGCTTGGCCACACACCATAGGCCTTGCCCTGGTGGTGTAGAGGGTGTATAAGGAGGAGGAGGAGGAGAATAAGTAATGGTGGGTGGAGGGGGATATGCTGGTGAAATTGTAGTATAGGGAGGAGGATATGTGGGTATTATTGGAGAAGATATAGGAGGAGGGGGGTATTGTAGATAAGGAGGGGATGGCATGATAGGGGTGGGAGGAGAAGTATAGGCAATTGGTGGGGGGTATTGTATAATGGGTGGTGGGTATGTGATCAAAGGTGACGGGAGAAGTGGGGTGTTAGGAGTGTAGGGAATATAAGGAGGGGATGGTATGATCGGATATGGAGAAGGAAGGATGGGTGATGGTATGATTGGTGTGCTTGGTGGAGGATTGTTTTGTACAGGAGGGGACATGTCATGGCATGGAGGCTCAGCTCTTATGGGAGGACCAAAAGTGGGCATAGGAGGAGGCGGAGGCGCAACATATAGAGGAGGGATAGATTGGGGAGGAGGGGGTGCGGTTATAGGTATTGCAGAGGAGTATGGAGGCGAGGCATCGGGATAAGAAGGTGAAGTGGGTTCATTATACCATTTGGCAGATTCCACTATCTTCACTCTGTTTACTTTGAGCTTAGCAGGTTTGGGAGTAGCTACAAACTTGTCTTCTCCCTGCTGATTGTGATTGTGGGTGATAGCTCGCCTGGACGTCCTTCCCCTGCCACCCTCTGCGTACGAGGCTCTTTATATATCAAACAGTAAAAGAACACACAAGAAAAACATTGTAAACGCTGTTTCCATGAAAAGATTGTATCAAAAACCTCATATGTTTTAAATTTCATTGAAAAGGCGCAAAGACGTATAATTACCAGTGGTGGAGAGAAGAATGGCTGCAGAAGAGATGTAGAGAAGAACTAAACAGAGTTTCCTGTCCATTGTTACACGCATCTGTTCTCAAAAGTTGTTTGATAATGTGAACCAGGAGGAGCTCAAGACTATATAGGCATCCATTGTACCTAGAAAAAAGAGCTCATCTATTGCTTTTGCTGCCAAGGGAACTTCCATTCTTCTCATTACAAAAGTTGGAATCTCACAAAGACAAAAAAAATCATAAGACATATCACATCTGATTGTTCTTTAAAGAAGAAGAAGGAATTTAAAAAAGAAGAAGAGAGAGCTGGAAAAGAAAAGAAACAAACGAGTGCCACAATTTGAAGCTAGTTTTACAGGGTCACTAGTGTCAGGACAGATTCTAAACATCCCATTGAAGAAAAGCTTGAGCTTTAAGAAATTATAGAAATGAACTCAAATAAATATTGTAATGTTTCTGGTCTTAGCTGAAAAAGGTCGGAGTGCAAATAGAACATTCATATGTTGGCCTGGGAACAAAGTAAATAAAACCAAATATGCCCTCTTTCATGGGAAAGGTATATATGCTTGCTTCACTTTCAATCATGCATATGCTATCGATTTTTTCATCCATTTCTATATGCTACTACTCAGGATTCATAAGCTAACCTATCCACACAGCTGTACTGAAGACTATTTGTGCGCACATTTTTACTAAGGATTCTACAAATTTAGTTAATATTATCCCCTTTAAAAAGAATCTTTAATTATACAGCAGTATAGTAATGTAATTTCCGGGTCTCAATTTCAATTTGTGGGGTGATTTTCCTTTTAAAAGAATAAAAAAATCTTATTTTTTTAAAACAAAAGGCCTAGACCACTCATCCACATCTACCCATTTTACATGTTTCTCTTACCCCTCAAAACCATTCAACCACCACTCACATGTTGTTGCAATCTTTATGCTACTTCATAGTAATTGTAAGGGCTTTGCTAGCTCTATGTTTTTTTTCCCTTGTGCACCTTGTGGCTTTCATGCCTGCCCACCACCTCAAACCCTAAAACCTACAAACCTATTACTTGCAATTTCTTTTGATGCCTCGACTAGCTTTCCACCCCTCTTCCTAAATCTATTAACATCTACTTGTGTACAGTAAAAATATGAAATTACACAAGTTCCACTCATTGTTACCCCTACTTCCTACTTGTGTACAGTACCCCTACTTCCTCCTACAAGCTCATCATTGTTACACTGCATGCCATCGTCGTTGCCTCTACAAATTCCTCCCCCACCTCTCACTTGCCTCTTGCCTTCTACACACCCTTTTTCATCTCTAACCCTTCCTAAGCTACCCCTCAAGTCAATACATCATGGATGCATTTACAATTATTCCAACCCCCATTCCCTCTTGATTTACCCGGAAAATAATTAGGTAAGTTGTTTAGGGTCCTTATTTAACTTCAGGGTAGGGTTAGAAATGAGATGAACATTACAATTATTAATCAATCATTAACATTCAAATATGAAACATACATATGTTGTCTTACAAAATAGAGGAATTAGAACATGAGCTAAATATAGATAGATGAAGTAAAGTATATTTAGCTTTTTGATTGGTTTAGAAACTAATATGTGTGTCAAAAGGGTATGAATGTGCTAGAAATATTCTATATATGTTTCCTCTTTGATATTGGAATCACACTATACTCAGGAGGGAACCATTTTGCATAGGACCTTACTAATTAATAGGGGTGTCTTGTTGGATAGTGTGGTATAGGTTACAAATCGGACTTTGTAACTTCCAAGGCCTTTGCAAACAATTGGCATATGACTCGCTATTAAATATTAGGTCTCGATAATGTTCAAACCCCTCTTAAAGCAACCACTTTGACCCAAAATCCTAATCTTTGGTATAAACTTACTAAAAGATTAGTGGTCTGGTAGAAGCATAATCCATACACCACTAATGTTGGCACCATTCTAAAGAGGCATGTGTAGGAGCTACCCCTAGTGTATGCTTTTGAATTGTAGAAATATAAAAGAGCTTTTTGAGTTATTTGTACTTGAGAATGCAATGCGAATGTCAAGTGAGTAAATAAGTTCCTTATACTTGTTTATAAGGTTTATGTGGATACAATTTGCATTAAGTCCGAACTATCCAGCCATAAAATATATGCAAATTGGAAGATTGCTTGTTGGCTGGCCTAGGAAATGGTTTTTTAAACCTATGACTTTGTCATTGGACAGTTTATTTCAACAATTAAAAATGGTGTTGTGGATATCTATACACGATGATGAGGAAGAACGAAGTACTTATGACTAATTATATGACTTTTTAAAAGTAGTTGAGTAGTGTAATGAGGAGAACAAACCTAGTAATAAAACTAAGATGGATTAGGATATAAAACCTAAGCTCAAAATAGGCACTTAAGTCGTGACTAAAGAATAATTAACTCAATAATGACATTATCGAGTGTTAAATTACCAAGTTTAGGTGTCTACATTTGTTCCCCTTTCAAGCTAGGAACTGAAATTTACTTGCTTAAAGAAAATGTATACTTAAGTGTGTAAACAAATGTCTTTGCTTTATTATTTGAGATGCTTGAGTGGTTGTAACATCCCCAAACTGAAACCTCCAACATAGAGTGTAGTCAATATCCATATAGAAAAAAATTGAACTTTAACTCTAAAGGTATCATTATAAATAATTAGAACTATTACACATCCAATTCCTAAATACTATCTATTTTAAGGCTAATTTATTTGAAATTATCTAGTTATAAATTCTCCCAGATGAAATATATGGGGAATGGAACCAAATTATTACCATGATTTTTGGCTGTTATGTGTAGCATAACAACAAACATGTTATAAGTACCATTTGTTAGGTTGTGGAGCTGAATTGTTTCACAAAGGCATGCATTCGAGGTTTACTAGTTTACACAGGAACCGACATCGGTCAGGGAACCGACACTGGTCAAAAAGCATGGAACCAACACCGGCTAGGGAGCTGGCACCAGTCAGCAAATAGGGAACCAACACCAGTTACCTGTGCGTTTATGTTTTTATTTTAGATGTGGGATTTGATCCGATGTTTGATTGTAAAAGTGATCGGATGGTTGTAAATGCATAGCAAAGGTGTCCTAAGTTTGTATAAACTTATATAAGCTAGAAAACTAGAGTTAGAACATAAGGATTGAGTAAGAATGTTGATTCTCCTTGGTTGAGAGGATGAAGAAGAAGAAAAATAAAAAAGGTTACATGAAGAAAGAGCTTCCATGAACAGAAGATGGAAAAAAGGAAATGGCAGGTACATCTGAATGGTGAGAAGATGGTAATGCATTCTACTGTATTTCCTTTGTATTGTTTTGTCTCAATGTAATGGCTTGCATAGTATGCAAAGCACATAGGGTTTATTCTTGTAGACCCACATGTTGTGAGATCTTGTATTGTAGATCCATGAGATCATGTTATATTATTGGTCCATAGAGATATAGTATTGTAGCTCATTAGATAGCTTGTGGGTATGTGATAATATCCAGATATTACAGAGGAGCTTGTCTTCTTGTTTGCACAAGTTGATGCAGTGATGGAGGAGAGACTTTCTTCTTGGTGCATAGTTATGGTTGCACATTGGTAGACCCATTTGAGAGGTCTTGTTTACATATCCACAAGAGAGCTTGGTTGTAGTTCAGAGATGCATTAGTTCCTAGTTATGTGAGATCTAGTGGTGGTTCAGAGGCAAGGTTGTAGTGCACTCATGTAAATCCATTTAGAGATCTGGAGGAGATACTTTTGGAGAGATACATTGTACTCGTGTGCAGAAGGGTTGTTTTGTACTCTTGCTTATTATAAATTGAGATTTCTATATTTGGTGGACGTAGCCCACATTGGGTGAACCACGATACATGTTTTTTATGTGTGTGTAATTTTTTTAATTTGGATTGTATAGTATATGCTTCCACTACTGTAGATTTTGGGGAATTGTTTACTTCCATATTTACATGATTTGGTTTGTTATTGTAATCATGACACTATTCTCAGTTAAGTTCCCAACACATATCAGGAAGACCCTCTCCAATATCCAGGCTGAACATGTGTGAAAATTAAACCTGGATAGGTGGTGGGATCAAATCCTATATCATTTCATTCGTCACTTGTATTGCAATTTAGATAGATCTCAAACTTTGTTGGTAATCTAGACTTCACATATGTACTTGCATTAACAATTCTGAGCTTCCTACTAATATTTGGAGAGAACACATTATGATACCAAAAATAGAACATGATATGGATTAAGACCTAGTGTTGGGAAATTTTATTGCAGTACCCTATTTTTGGATTCCCATTGATTGTAATGCACTAGCTTCATAAATGTAGTTTTCGCTAGTGCTTGGGAAATGCATTGTGAATACAAGGGAAATCCCTTGGGAACATTGTCATTTCCTTGTGCTTATACACCAGGTTGATGTGCTGCACTTCTATGTTGCACTCCCAATTAGAGACCCTCATGTATGTCATCATTTGATGAAGAATTATGCATCCCTATGTGTAGGTGAATGTAGAAAGATAGTTATCTTGATGTATTCAATTCCCATAATTGGTGGTAAACATAATTTAAGTTCTTACTAGAGCACTAATGAATGCCATAAACCAGGAGTAAACTTTTAACATTCATTTGAGTCTATCATATTTGAAAATTTTTCTAATTTGGTAAAAAAGGATTATGTAACATTGAGGCCTATACTATTCAGGAGATAAATGATAGTGAATGATTCCTACCCAAGGAAAAATTCAGACCTAAAAGGAGCTCATGGGCCAAGATTGTTCAACTAACTAAAGCAAGGACCATGTACAGTCTTTACTAGACTATAGGTCCCACACCAAGAAGAAAAAAGTTAAGGTAAAATTTGAAGATGCCAATGATTATAGATTTAATAGTACTATAAGCACCTAGATTTCAAATGACCTATCACAACCATGAATAGCCTTAATCAAGTAAGGATTTGACTTGCATCTCACAATACAGTAGGCAAACAATTTTCTTTCCCACAGAAGAGGCATAGTTTCATACAGAGAACCCAAGTATACAATGAAGGTTTCAAGTTATTGGCTTTAGTGTCTACACTAAACCCTATTTATGCTAGTACCTCAAGGCTACAACCATTTAATTTAAAGTTATGTGTGACAACTATCATGAATAGGTGACAGTAAGTGGCAAGAATGTTGTTTCCACACCATGAGAAACATAGAGTGACACATTCCCAATGTGAGTTCTAAGAAAATGATAATTGTGGACATATGAAGGGAATGTTGTTAGCATCAAAATGGTGTAATAGACAAGGTGGAGAATAATTTAGAAGAAATTAAAGATTACCTTTGAGGCCTTATCAAAAGCCAGTTGAAGGAACTATACCCCTAGATCCCCCAAGGATGGATGCACATGAAGACTTGGGAAAAGAGTTGGAGTTGGGTATTCCCAAGACCAATGGAATATTATAAGGGGGCTTTCTGAGTTTTCTCAAGTTCATTCTTCCCATGGTGGGTGATCCATCTATGTAGAAAGCTCTACATCTAATTTATTTTGGGAAAGTTAGACCCAACAAATAGGAAAGGGAATTCCATCTCCTGTCCAGCAATAAACATTCCTCAAGGTTTACTGTATTAAACTTTCTCCCAATTCTTCAATTCATCTTATTATTGGTATTTATCCCATATATATGAATGCAATCGCCATTATTTACTTACAACTTGGTATTCTATATTCATTGAGCCTTTGAGAACAGGATAGTTGACCTATAGTTCACCTCAGAATATATGTAAGTAAACAATTTAAAGGAACGAGGATGGCATTTCAGGACGAGTATAACCCATATATTTCCCATTTTGGAAAAAAGGCACATGAGAGAAAGGGAATAACTTATGGAAAAATTAATTTTGTTAAATATTGGAATGCATTGCAAGTATTTATTTTGAACTTAGCCATATTGCGAGGAAGCACATGAGAAAAGTGTGACCCTTCAAATAATCCATAAACCCTTAGTTGATAGGTGATAGCTTTTTGTAATGTCTGATCAAAGTAAAAGTAATCCATACATGTATAGGAAGGATTGATAGAAGTGTGAATACAAATTCTGTTTGTACCATAATTGATGCAGAGATCTAGGATCACAAAGGCATTCATCTAAGTTAAGAATAATAAAATACTTGGACATTGGCTTCTAGCTGCTTTGTATTGGAGATCTTCTCAAGAAGGCATTAGTAAGGTAGCTCAAACTTGTTAAATCTTGAGGTGCCTAGTATCAAGAAAAACATGTTCTACCTAAGAGAATAGTGCTTTAGGAATCAGAAGTGCACTCTTCAAAAACACTACATGACAGGATTCAATGGGTTGCGATTAGGATGGCCAAGTTTCATGAAACACTTAGATCCTGGGTCTGACTTACCTAAAGATTTCCCCTGTCATGAACATAATGCACAATCTCAATGCAACTTTTGACCTTTAGCCCTAAGGGTATTTTTATGACCTTATAATGTAATGTGGATCATTAAACACCTAATGTTATATAAATGGTATTGTAATTTATTCAAATGTGTGTCCATAGCATTCAACCTTCTTATCTCAATTTCCTTTATGAATGAATCTTATATATGCTCTTGTGCAAAACTAGTCTCTGGTTTTCATAAATGGAACAAATTATGCATGACCCTAAAAAATCCTATGTAAAATCCTCAAAATGTATCATTATTTTTTCTATTCTGGATTACTTTCATTTTATATTTGATTCATTTGCTAAGGCTTTTCACCATAATTCCTCGGCATCACTGCCTCTGGTGAGCACCTACATCCCTCATGGGTGATAGGCCAATTTACATGGGATTTTATTTTCAAGGCTTAAAAACATAATCAAAACCTTGACTACACTCATCCATTCATTTTTCTATTTTCACACATGTCTATAAAGTGAGCTCAAGACTCCCTTTAACCACATGTCCCTTGGCTCCCAAACATTAGAGCCGAACAACTTAGGAGCTCCCAACTATGTATTCAACCTCTTAGAGACTCTCAAAAATAACCCTCCTCATTTTTACCCATTAATCAATTTCTTGCAACTTGAAGGTCCAAGAATATTTTAGAAGGGATGGTAATGATCTACCAACTTTCAGATCTAAACTCCAATTTTGTCAAAGGGCTTAGAAACAATTGGAGATTGTGTCAAACCCTAGGACTATGACTTTAGAATTAGCCCGGAAGATTCAAACCCTTATAGAAACATAATTTGTTGAGGATTTCATAGGATACATCTTGAGTTGACCTACATGGAAAAAGAGTTTTTTTTCGAAAATCCTCCTATGGGTCGATGTGTGAAGAAGTGATGGAAATTATTAAAGGTATCTTCAACCACAACCACTCTCTGTAGCTATGCATGCAAAGTTATGGAAGTGTTGATGAACAGTGTGCACCTACCATGAACCCCAATCTATAACTAAGAAGGTTAAATCTGGTTCAAAGGTGGAACCTACATACTCAACATATCAACATGGTACTCCATACATTAGAAGGATTTTACAAGATCCATATCAATATACACAAATTTTAGGACAAATTATTTCCACAAGGCACCATGGGATCTACACATCACCATTCCTTAGGGGAAATTTCCAATCATGTTAATGGAAGGTAGCATGGGTTTCAACTTTAAAACCATGTATTGAGCATGAATCCATGAATTCCTAGTTGGCATCACATTTTAAATTCAAATAGATTGACATTTGATCAAATCATTCATTGATTTGAGAAGTATCAGAGTGGATAATTCTACATGGTCATCACATTCCATATCAGGATCAGTTCTTATAATCAACTTCTTATGTTAGAAATCATGGCATTGAATATGGTAGTTTTGTTCATCCCTTTTCATAAATTTTGATCAACTGCATTAAACTCTAAATATGATAAACGGGCGTGAGATCTATTATTTCTTAAACACCATTCTCAGACATCAGGTTAAATTGAAAGGAAGACATCCATACAAAAGATAAGTTTCGCCATGAATAATTTTTTCCTAGATAGTCATGGATTTTGCTTACTGGAGAAATCTGACTTCTTTTCGTCATTGTGGTCGCAGGAATTCTCCCTCAACTCACTCTCACCTCCATAAGTTTTCTTCTTTTCACTCTCTTGATCCTCATTCAATTTATCAATCTCCTGTGAAGAACATTGTTCTTAAAATTTTGGTTAGATTTCAGAGGCTTACAATTGTACATATCCCTCAACATCATTGTAGAACATTCTATTGAATGCATACCTAGCTTAGAACCCTGTTAAGGCATGTCATATGTAAGGACTTTTTACACATACTTGGACTCTACCAAACTTTCATTACTTGTGGGATTGGGGGAGTATTTTCACTGTTTACAAGCTTTACAATTTTATAATCCCATTATGGAGGGAAAACACAATATGGAGGTAACCAAAATTTATAGATTTATCATAACTGCCAAATGATGTCACCTTGTATCCACTAGGGACTGTTAAGACACTCCAAGATGTAAAAACATCCATTGAAGGATAATAGTAGATACTTTTCTATTTTGAAGAATAATGCTTACATCACTATACCCATATTAACTATTGAATTATTATGGAATTAGTGATTCCATATACATGAATTGATTTGTATTCAAGTTATGGTGATTGGTGAATATAATTAAGTATTGGAGAAGTTATTCCATACAACCACCACATAGTAGGATAAGAGGACTATGTAGATATAACTAACCACAACAAATATAGTGTATTCATGCACTACTAATTGAGTGTAAACATTATCAATGATCTACGTGAATGACATACAAATATGATCAATGGAATATCTATATGGAATGTGTTAGCATAATTTAGCATAGGCATATTTATTGCATTTTATTGCATTGTCTTTTATTTAATAATGTGCAACATGTGCACTCTAGTCTAGTGACTTGCATTCAATATTGTTATGTTGGATAACATTCAATATTGGTATTAGTAGTAATTACATGTGCATGTGAGATGGGTCTTATCATCTCGTAGTTGGTGTCTGCTAGGGTGTCATGTCTATCCATATGAGGCTGTCTAATATCTATAAATATTACAACTCTTGCATTGTTATGTAATCTGATTTCATGATCAATAATATTTGTGAGGCTTCCGTCCCTCTTTGGTCATTGCAATCTTATTCTATTCTATCATTTGGTATCTATACCATTATTATCATTTGGTATCAGAGCAGGTTCTATCCAAGCAAGGTTGAAGAGGAGCACTATTGGAGAGGATCCATTGGAGAAGAAGATCTGCATCAAAGGAGAGCCATTGAAGCATCCCGCAGCCTCCATTCCTTCCAAGCATCCCTCAACTAAAATTTGACCTATCCACTTATTTGGAAGGTAAAACATTTTTATTAGTCATTGGCATAGCCAATTGATCTAACATATTGGTGGAATATTTCAGATTTGGAGATCTTTAAAAAAAAAATTTAAAAAGGAGAAAGATCTTGGAAAAAATTGCAGATCTTGGAAAAAAAAAAAAGATTTGTGAAAAAAAAGAGATCTTGAAAAAAAAAGGAGAGAGAGATCTTGAAAAAAAATTGCAGATCTAAAAAAAAAAAAAAAAAAATCAGATCTAAAAAAAAAAATCAGATCTGAAAGTGGAGGTGTGAAGAATTCGGGAGCAAAGGTTGAAGCAGTCCCGTCAACAAAATTCCAGCAGATAGCTCTTAGAAAAAAGGACATAACTTTTTCATAAAATGTCAGATTGATGTGCCATTTTTTTTTTGGAAAGATAAGAAGGAGGCACACAACTTTGCAGTTTACATCATCTTCAGATTCGGCCTCTACATGTGACAAAAATTCTGTACAAGTCGGATCATTTTTTTCTGAAAAAAAATCAGATCTAGCTGGTAAATTGGTAAGATCTCAAAAACCAAGATTCCGATTCTTCTGAAATTTTGTGGGTTTCAAGAAAAATATTGTATGATGCTGTTGTCAAAATTTTAGAAAAACCCAGATCACGGTTTGTGAGAAAAGGTGAAAACAATATTCAGATTGTTTGTTTGGATCTTGGGAACAAACAGGTCAGCGGTTCAATTCCCACTCTCTCCATATTTTTTATTAAATTATTTTTTTTGGAAAATTTGGAGAAATTACTAAATTTTGGGAGATTTCCAAATTTAGAAGCTCACCAAACACATTTAGAGCCACCGCTAAATTTAGCGGAAAAACACCTATTGGGGGGTAAAAAAATATTTTTGGCCTAAATTGTGTATTTTGTGATTCTAGACCCTTTTTTGTAAAGAGGGGGGACACAAAAACTTCATTTTGATGTACTTTTGAGAGCATGTTTGTACTAATCTTGGTGCATAAAGTGAAAAAAAAAAATTGTAAATTTTTTATTTTATGTTTGGTTCTATCACACGAGATCTTTGATCTCATAGCAGCGTTCGGTATATACGGTGCCTCTGGGAAGCGCTTACGGGTGATGCCGTCGCGACTACTACTACACTTAACGCCTAACACAGCTGCCTAAACGTTGTCTGGGCATCGACCCTATAAAATCGATGGGGAGTAATAAGGACACAATACACACACATTTGAGCCCTCCCATCCGTTTGTGCTTGCACAAACCCCTCTCCGTAAGCTGTCTACGTACCACGTACTAAATTATTTCATGTGCATTAACACCTCTTTCCATACTAATGGGTATATTGAAAGGGTGATCTTTTTCCATGTACCCAAACTCGAACCGAACCGATGGGTATATCAACCCGAACTTTTCGAAGGGAGCGTATATAGAAAGGTTTGGTATATCGACCTGACGGTATATTGAGAGGGAGACCATAAACCTGGAGTGATGAATGCTCAAGAGCCTTACCCTTTGTCAGAAATTCAGAGTTTCAGAAAATTCAGATTGCAGAAATGGGTGCACAAGCACCAAAGTTCTTCTTGCCAGATTCACAACTGCTTAGAGGAGACAACTATGCTGCATGGAAACCGAAGATCAAGATGTTACTTGAGTTTGAAGACCTATGGACAATTGTAGATGGAAAAACAACAAGATCACTTGATGATGGAAGACAACAAGTTCAATTTGACAGGGCCAATCAAAAGGCCAAGTTGATCATCTTGTTTAGCGTAACAGATGATGTGCAACCCCACATTAGAGATGCCACATCGGCCAAGGATGCATGGGATAAGTTGAGCACAGTCTATGAGGCAAAGAACAAGAATGCCATCCTCAACCTACTATCACAACTGCATACTCTCAAGTTCAAGCACAATGAGAAGGTTGAAGTTTTTTTGAGACGAGTTTCTACTTTGAGGGCATCTCTATTGGCATTGGGAAAAGAGATAAGTGATGAAGACCTCGTACCAATTGTGTTGCGAGCACTTCCTCCTTCCTACAGAATCTTTGTGACAACTATCAATATGAGTGAACACACAGTCACCTTTGAGAAGTTGGTCAATCTACTCCAACAAGAAGAGGCAATGAACAACAAAGATCATGAAGATGAGCAAGCACTATCTTCCAATCATAAAGGAAAGGGGAAATTTCAGTCCAATCACAAGAAGTCCCAACAAAATCAAAGTCAACAAAGGGACAAAGTCAACGAGACAACACCAAGAAGTGTCCCATTTGCAATAGAGGGGGACATGACATCAAAGATTGTTGGTACAATTCCTACAAAAAGGGTTCATCAAGCAATTCAAAACCCAATAACCAACAGGGTAACAATAATTCAAATAAAGGGAAGTCCAACAACAACAACAATCAAGGGCAGAAAAATGGTAATTGGCAAAGAAAACCCAAACAACAAGGGTACATTTCCGAACATGAGGATGATTCAGATGAAGGACACCACATGTATTCTACTCAATTTGATGAAGAAACCAAGTCCACACAAGATATCTAGTATGTTGACTCGGGTGCAACTCGACACATGACTGGACGCAAGGATTGGTTCTACACACTACGTGACTCACCTAACAAGAACCATGTGTCATTAGGTGATGACTCATCATACAGTGTCAAGGGGATTGGAAACATTTCACTACCTCTTAGAAAGCATGACTGCAAAATCACAAATGTATTGTATGTACCTGGGTTGACCAAGAATTTGCTATCAGTTAGTCAACTCCTTGATCACAACTTGAAGTTGGATTTTGACAGTAATAATGGAGAAAAAGTGTGCTTGATAAGAGATAAGTCAAGAGGTTCCAAGATTGTAGCAAGAGCCTCCAATGTGGGACGCATGTTCCAACTTGATTTTTTCCACAAGGATGATCAAGCTCTAGTGGCCAAAGACACACAATCTGCAGAACTATGGCATCGCAGATATGGTCACATCAGTTTTGGCTATCTCCAAACACTTCAAAAGGGAAACATGGTGAAAGGATTGCCTACACTCAAGCACAACACTGACAAGTGTCACAATTGCCTAGCTGGAAAGCAACATAGAGTACCCTTCCAGAAGAACACATATAGAGCTAAGGGAAAGCTTGATTTGGTGCACACCGATCTTTGCAGGCCCATGCAACCAAGTCATTCTGGATGTCAATACTTCATGCTTTGTGTTGATGACTACTCAAGAAAGATGTGGATATATTGTCTAAGAAACAAGAGTCAAGCCTTTGAGACATTTCAGAAGTTCAAAGCACTTGTTGAGAATGAAGTTGGTCGCAAGATCAAAACTCTCCGCTCAGATCGAGGGGGGGAATTCACAAGCAATGAGTTCAAGACTTACCTGGAAGCTCATGGGATTCGTCGACAAATGCCTCCTACTCACACACCACAGCAGAATGGTATAGTTGAGAGAAGGAATCGTACTATCATGGAAATGGTGTGATGTATGATTGATGACTCAGGTTTAACAAAGACATTTTGGGCAGAAGCTGCAAGAACTGCAGTCTATTTGTTGAACAGAGTGCCCACAGTAGCTCTTGAAGGAGTGACACCTCAAGAAGCATGGTCAAATCGGAAACCATCAATTGCACACCTAAGAGTATTTGGGTGTAAAGCTAGCATGCACATACCCAAGAAGAACAGGAACAAGTTGGATATGAAAGCTGAGAAACTGATATTCATTGGATACAGTGAAGAAGCACTTGGGTACAGATTATGGGATCCGAAAGCAAAGAAAGTATACACAAGTAGGGATGTTGAGTTCTTTGAGAAGAAACAAGCAGATGCTCCACTCAACAACTCAACAAACATGCAGAATACACCTCTTGTGAAGACAGAATTTGATGTTCCCACTGAAGATGACAGTGATGAATTGGATGATGGTGAAAACTTGGATCCACCACAAGCCAATGGAACAGCTAAGAAGTTACCTAAATGGTATACTCAATTAATAATGAGATGCAAATTTGGATGAAGCACCTAGCACATCATCCAATCCTGGACCTAGAACTCGCAGTCAAGCTCGTGAAGAGGTCAATTATGCCCTAATGAGCAGAGTTGTTGAAACAGTTGAGCCATCTACAGTTCAGGAAGCCCTACAATCAAAAGCTTGGAAAGATGCCATGGATTCAGAGTATCAGTCAGTGATGAAGAACAACACATGGCAACTTTTCAACCTTCCACCAGGGAAGAAACCCATTGGATGCAGATGGATATTCAAGACTAAGTACAAATCAGATGGGACTATTGACAAGTATAAAGCAAGGCTTGTAGCAAAGGGGTATGCACAACAAGAAGGCATTGATTATGAGGAGACATTTGCTCCCACAGCTAAGATCAAGACAATCAGGATGATCTTTGCTCTAGCTGCACAATTTGGTTGGAAAGTCCACCAAATGGATGTGAAAAGTGCCTTTCTTAATGGAGATTTGCAAGAAGAAGTCTATATGACTCAACCAGAGGGTTATGTAATACCAAGGTGAAGAAACAAAGGTATGCAGACTCAGGAAATCTCTATATGGCCTAAAACAGGCACCCCGGGCATGGTACATCAAAATTGATGAGCATCTCATAAGTCATGGATTCGAAAGGAATCCATATGATCCCAATAGCTACCTCAAAAAGCAAGGGGGGGAGATTGTGATTGTTTTTGTTTATGTTGACGATCTAGTCATCACTAGGCAGTTCAATGAAGATGATCGATGCAAAAAAGAAGGATTTTAATCGATCATTCGACATGACAGATCTCAGGCTCATGCACTATTGTCTTGGATTGGAAGTATGGCAAAAAGAGAATCACATTTTTGTGTCTCAGTTGAAATATACCAAGACAACGCTCGAGAAATTTAGGATGATGGACTGCACTCCTATTGCTACACCTATGGAAGCGAGACTTGTAGTTATCTCGTTCAGATCCATCTCCTCTAGTGAATGCAACTCTCTATCGACAGTTGATTGGGAGTCTCATTTACCTGACTTATACTAGACCAGATATCAGCTTTGCAGTCAGCTACCTTATCATGCTTCATGCAAGAACCCAAATTTGTCATTGGAAAGCAGCAAAGAGAATACTGAGATATCTAAAGGGTACAGTTGACCTTGGTCTAGAGTACAAGAAGAACGACAACTTTTTCTTGACAGGATATTCAGATTCAGATCATGCAGGAAACATTGATGATAGGAAGTCAACATCAGGATTTGTATCTTCTTTATGGGATCTGGACCGATATCATGGGGAAGCAAGAAACAAAACTTTGTTTCTCGCTCTTCTACAGAAGTTGAGTATCGAGTTGCAGGTGAAGTTGTCTGTGAAGCAATATGGCTATGTCACATACTGGAAGGAATTGGTCTACCACAACAGAAACCTACCACCAGTATATGTTGACAATGAAGGAGTTCTTAAACTTGTTCGCAATCTAGTATTTCATGAGAGAACCAAGCATATTGAAGTACATGTTCATTTCATACGCGAGCATGTGTTGAAGCACAACATACAGCTCCAATTTCTGTCCTACAGCTGAACAACGAGCAGATATTTTCACTAAGTCACTTGCACGTGAAAAATTCACACTTGTTCAGAGAGTTCCTCTCCACTTCATTGGAAACTATGCAAAATTAAGGGGGGAATGTTAGCATAATTTAGCATAGGCATATTTATTACATTTAGCATTGTCTTTTATTTAATAATGTGCAACATGTTATACTTTAGTCTAGTAAACCATGCATTCAATATTGTTATGTTGGATAACATTCAATATCATGGTTTTAGTAGTAATTACATGTGCATGTGAGATGGGTTTTATCATCTCGTAGTTGGTTCTGATAGGGTGTCAACTGTCTTATCCATATGAGGCTGTCTAATATCTATAAATATTACAGCTCTTGCATTGTTATGTAATTTGATTTCATGATCAATAATATTTGTGAGGCTTCCGTGTCCCTCTTTGAGTCATTGCAATCTTATTCTATTCTATCATTTGGTATCTGAATTAAAAATATGTTCTGGAAATTTGTGTGAATAACATGTGTGCAAGTCTGTAAGTCACTTGGATAATATGTACTTGTGTAACTGATGATTAGTATACGAGCAAGTGCATTTTGGAGCATCAATAGTGTTTGCGCATCATATGTGTGGAGTTACTTTATGGTTTTATCTCGTGTGTTAAAATATTTGACTCCACTTCAACTAAGCTAACCTTGATGAAACCTGAAACCTTATGTGTTTTGGGTGAGCTTTTATTTAGTTCCCACTTTGGCGTGATAGGCCAACACAAAGGATAAGAGAAACTTGTGTGCGATGATTCCTAATAACTCGCATGCATGGGTATGGGGTTGTTGACACAACTAGACACACAACAAAAATCGACTCCATCCATTTCGGTTTCATAAAATCGAATAAAGAACAAAACTGACTCCAAAATTCACAAGACTCCCAGGAAAATTGATTAATAACAAAAATTCACTCCATTCATTCAGCGCCCAAAAATGGCCACATATGAAATTTATTAACTGAACTCATTCAACAAGAAGACATGTATTATAAAAGTTTTTTATTGCCTCTAATTAAAATTATTCTAATAAAACCCACTTCCATCTCTCAACAAAATTGATTGATTGTGACACTTTTAATATGTGGAAACTTAAAGTGACAAAACACATATTTAAATGCATATGTCCTACAAAATTTGCGAGCATATTGTACAAATAGGCTCAAGATAGTGAAAAGTATATAAAAATTCTTCACCATTAAACTCATTCAAAAGAAATTCTCAACTATTAAGTTATTTATTACTTTAAAATGAAATTATGTCTAAAAAAATTTAAAAGTTTGATTGAACATATTTAAGGGAAGTCTCTTCAACTATATATTTTTAATTACTTTAAATGCAAACCCATAAGGTAATCAAGATAAGTTAATGCAAACTTGTGTTATCCCTCCATGATTATCAAGCCCCTCGTGATTTGACACAATCACAAGAAACATTCGATGCAAGTTTATATTTAGATATAATCATGTGTATGTAAGTGCCCTAACCTTTATCGTTCAATACATGCAATAAAGGCCAATTCTTTCTTAATATTGCCTTGAATGGAACATGGCCCCACTGTCAATCATATCAAAATGATGGGTTTCCAATTTAATCCCACGATCCATTCATTGTCAGTGGTTCCTCCACCTAATGCAAACCATCTGAATCCAGTGGTTGAATACACGCTTTTCCCACTCAGACAACTAGATTTCTTATGAATCTTACGGTTCAGTTGGCCAAAATTCAGCGCCACTCATACTTAGGTTAACACCTCAACCCTCAGCTGGGCAGCGGTGGCGCTTCAAGGTGATCCTTTCTCTGAAACCCTATAACTACAAGTTGCAACGCTTGGCATGTCATTCCAAATTGCAGATATACAATGTTTAGGGGCGCGCAGATCCGGGCTCTGATGTATTGGCTCAAAATTGGAGATCGGGTCTTGATAATAATTCTTTCTTTTTCTTTTCCAATACTGATCATGGTTGTTGAAATTTTCATTTTCCAGGAAACTAACACATCCAAACTTGGACAATGACTTTATTTTTACATAAAGGCTTGAACCTAGTAACAAACAATCAATCCATATTTGGCAATCATGAAATAACAACAAATCTGCTCAGAACATGCAGGATCATACCTTTGACTACCTTCATGGTGGCTTCAGAAATGGATTTCACTTAACATAATTATGTTGAACTTTTCAATTGACTGTTGTTATAGGAAAAGACACAAAAATTATTTGCCGGACTCATATGGTAGACACCCAATTTGTTTTTCTAATTAGGTACCTGATTTATTCTATGGATGTCAAGTCCTAGCCTAATTGATGTCAAAGATTCTCACATGCTGACCACTTGCATTTAATTGGAAATGAACCTTCAAACTAACATGGTAGGCTCAAAAGGGAAAATGTGGCAGAAAGCTTTATCTCTAATAATCTACAAATTATCTCTTTTAGAAATTGAATTAATCGCACTTGAATATGAAATGGTTTATACCTTCACAACTCCTCCTTGAAAATCTTTTCAAGGAGTCTACTCCACATTCATCTTTCTTAGCTTGCTCCATTCCTAAATAAAACAATGCTTCATACTCCTTTTACAATTGGTGTTAAATCAACAGATCAATGGCATTCCTAAAAGGAGTATGGCTCAAATATCTCATCTCTGCCGAAGACAATTAGATAGAATGTTGCCTCCTGATCCAAAAGCTAATATTAGCCACACGTGGTTTCATGCTACTCCAGAGTCCAAACATCTTTTCCATTTTCCTTGGTAGTTAAGTTATGGTTGAAATTTACCTGGTGCTCATTATCCATTTCCAAGAAGTAAACACTATGGTACAATATTGAAAAAGAATCTGGCAGATCTAGGATCCTCAGATTTTGTTCTGTAAATGGACTTCTTTTCCAGCTCCACTTAATGCATTAATTCCTTTTGATAGGAATATGTGCACATGACCAATAAATCTTTACTTGGGCTCAGGCTCTTATGCAGAATGCTTAGCAAAATATATTCACCAACATGCATGCATATACCTGGAGAAACTAAGGAATGGATCTACAAATAAGATTGTCATCAAATAACTTTTGTCAATTGGAATAACTGCCAGAATCAGCTTTAATGCATCTTTTTATTTGTCCATTAAAGGGACTTGTCTCTCCTATGGAGTATGCACCTTTTTATTGTGTGTTTGTCAAGGTGAAACCCAAGAGCATCTAAATTTAGCTGGCATTTGTGTCGGAAGCACCTGAAGATGTGTGTGACCTGTGAGCAACTTGCTACTTAACTTGAAACAAAATCATTAAGTCAATAGGTATGAAATTATAAATTTTCTACTTTTCAGAATATAATGAGGGTTTAACAACTTTTGATCAAGTTGTTATGGGAAGGAGTCAATCACTTGGGTTTAGGGAAAAAGGCTAAGGTTTCATTATTAGATTTGATCCTGAGTGATTGCATCATATTTGACTTAGCACTACTTTAACTCTAGGAAACCAGTTTCAAGTGGTCACCATTGACATTTGAATGCACACCGCATGATTTTGGGCATGATCAACAATGTCCGTAAAGAAGCGAATAGTTTCAGATCCATGAAGCTGTGTTTAATGTGGTTGAGATGAAGAACTCGACATATAGGTTCTTCAAGAGCTAAGGTTCCCAAGAAGGAAAAGGGATGCCCCTTATGGTGATATCATTTGCTATTGACATCATGCTAATGCCATCAGTTTGGCGATTTTTGATCTTCTAAATTCATATTATGACCATGACTCCATCTTACATGGTGAAGTTCTCATCAGTCATTTCAAATTTTTGTTGATTTCTAATAAGTAACTTAATGATTTAGTTCGACCAGCTAGGAATATTTATAGTACAAAATCATCATTCCTCGAACATTGATCCAAAGTTGATTCCTGATACTTCTTGCGTTACATCAAATGAGTCTTCTAACTGAAGCATCTTCATTTTGCTAAAGATTCTTCTGAGTCTGTAGAACCAGCCCTATGCACGGTATATTTGGTTGTTTTGTTCCATAATCTGAGTATGGAGAAAGTGTTGTTGACCTTGAAGCTTTGGCACATTTGTTTCTTCATTGTATAACAATCCGACTGTAATCCTATTGCAATAGTGAATTTGTATTCCTTATGAAGACCTCAGAGGCATTTGAAATCCGAGTTTTGATTCAATTGAACTCAAAGAAGTGAAAGAAAATTTTTCATGCAGTTCCTTAAATTTCAACCTGCCATGTTTAAATGCTCACTTGCATGATAAATCTGCAGGACGTGCTCATTCGCAATTGATGTACCTGCTTCAAGAAGTAATGCATTTTGAACACTACCATATGACAGACATTCAGAAGATGGTTGTTCTCTTATCGAAATTTTGAATACATGGATAATGTTTAATTTTGCAATATGAAAGTGTATTTTAATCTCACTTGTGAAAACCAACCTCTATATATGTAGTGCCTTGTGAGGCAATAATTTACCCATCATTTGTCTTGAATTCTTTTACCTCAGTAATGCATATGGTTCAAAATAGTAAGCCCAGTTGGGTTCTTATTTACCATTTTGGATTAGAACTATCAAAATGAAGGTCGCACTTTTAGATTCACATCCAAGTATTTAAAATCAAAACTCTATAGGCCAATACTTGGGAAGATACTACAATTAAGAATCTCATTTCTAAATAAAACATATTTGCAAAAAATTTGTATTCTTTCATTGATTATGCCTTTTATGTGGCCTTTAGGATAGATTCAGATTTGTCTCCACCAAATTGGAGTGTGTAAAAAAAACTGGAAATAGTCAAGGACAAATTTCTTGCGCATCTATTGATTGTGAAGTCAGATATGTAAAATTGCTTTTGGGAAACACGTCCGAGCAATTGTACAATTTTGGCGAACTCGCCATTTTGGAATTGGATCCATTTGTTTTTAATTACTAATCTGTTTTATCCAAAGCTATGATGTATAAGATTGCAAGACATTGCTATCTTCCAAAAAGACTGCAATGAATGTGCTTCTTATGATAATAACACAAATTTTGGAATGCGTCAGCTCGAGAATCTTAATAGAGGAAAACGTCAACCTGAAACATTAACCATGAATGAAAGATTATGAAAAAGTTTTACTGAGCTGTAGATACATTTTGGACCCTTGTAATTGTCTAAATTGTATTCTACCAGCTGCCATACAAAGTTGATGTCTTTGGCGAATCATTTGCATGACCCTTACTCGAGGACCAACATAATGGTTCCAACATAGAGCCATTGATAATTTGTCATGCAGAGTTCTATGAAGAATCTGACATTTTTCATAGTTCAATTTTATCAAAAATGCTTGGTCATAATTTGCTTGAACAATTTTTGTTCTTTCTCGTCCCTTTAGGTAATGTAACTTCTATTTAAGAAGGGGATAACTTTGTTGGCTAGATTTTCTGCATAGCATCAAACCTAGGCAGTCATGAGATAAATCTCCCTCATTTAACCGGTGAGGCTCCCGTGTCAGATTTGTCAATATAAATGTGTTTTTATCTATCAGGGGTTTTACTTTAACCACTTAGTTCATGAACCATAACTAAGAAGTTCTGCAGCAAGTAAGCAGCTGTTTAAGAAAGGAAAATTATAGAAGAAGAAAGTAAAGGAATTACAGAGAAGAAATGGGGAAGATGTGCATCCCAATTAGTAGATAGCAGAGCTAATTGCATGCACATAGAAGAAACTTAATAGATATGAACACACAGAATTATAAAACAAAGGCAGCTCTAGATCCAGATCTAAAAATAACACAAAGTTTATTAAGAGATCTAAGATTAAAAGCAAGAAACACAGTACACTGTGACACAAAGTTCTCCGGAAACCTACTTCTTTGTATTCCTTTGCTCCAAGTTGCTCTCAGGGGTTCAGCACAAATTCTAGAACACAAGATTGCTTCTTACAAATTCTGATCGATGATTAACCCGAATGAGGTTCTTCTCCTACTTATAGAATGTAGGAGGGAAAGTACAAATAGAAGACTCAAACTGAACTAAAGTGTGAACAACAAGTAAAGATGACATTTGGCAATCATCCTCAACTAACTTCTTCTTAAGTGACACATGTATCACTTAACTAATAGAAAGGTTCCACATGACTTCAAGTAATGGTTGCAAAACCAATAACTTAGAAGTTTTACAATTTCATCTTTGTCGGGAACATAGAAAATAGAAGAAGAAAGAATAGAAGAAGTCATGCCAGATGTAATGTTTACATCTTCTTCTTGTTCTGATATCTGATATACTTGTCGAACATATAGTTCAGCATCCTTCCATCTGTTTTAGCCACTGCTTCCTTTCTCTGTCCTGAATTGCAGCAATCCTTCATTCAACACTTTGATGCATGCTTCCACATCTTCCAAACTTGGCCCAAACCTTGCAATGTCTGCCTGCAGTGTCACCAGCCTACTGATAGAATTCATCGTGAAAGGCTTGGTAGCTTTATCAATCCTCTTTTGCACCATCAGAAGAGAACCTTCCAGGGAATTATGCACCTCGTTAGAAACAATCCGCACGTATGAAGTAACACCTCCATCCACTCTTTCCTCAGTGAAAGAAATAATATTGTCCGGCCAAATCTGATGTTCTACTCTCAAGCGCCTGCATCCTCTTCAGCAAAACTCTGCAGATTTCCAAACGGAAAGATACTGCAAACTCTAGCTGCTTCCCCTTCTCGACTGATCCATCCGGTACAATTTGTTCTGCAACCAATACATCTCCCGGCAGCTTGTTGATCTCGGCCAAAATACTCAGGTTACTCTCTGCAACTGTATTCATGCCTTCTATGCTTTCTATCAGTTGCTTTAGTTGATTTGCTGCATCATTCATAACCTTTAGGCGGGCTGGCACTTCTCCAAGTTGTACAGAAGCTTGACGAATAATCAAATCCTTCCATTCGTCAATAGCCTTTACTTGATTGCTTGCATCTTCCATTTCCTGCATAAGATGATCACTCACCTGCTCTGAAATGGGCTGAATGGAAGGTTTAGCAACCTTGGCTATGATCTCACATAATTGAGATGCTTCTGCAGCTCTTCTTTCTCCGCCTTTTCACTGTCAAGCCTAAGGAATAAAGCATCCAGCAATGTCTGCGTGTCCTGCTTCAATCCTTCAGTGGTAGCTTGACCGAGTGGTATTTTGGTCACCGTCACATCTTCTGCCGTGAGTTCCTCTTCTACCTTTCCTTCTGCCGGAATTGATATCTCAGCAAACTTTTCTCCCGAATTTTCAATGATCAACCTAGAAGTTGCTTTAGCAACTTTAGGCCTTCTGTCTCTTCTGCTCAGATCCTGAAGTAGCTGCAAGTCATGCTCCTCTAAGTTCATCTCCACTCTTGCTTCCGGAACCAACTGCAAAGCTAACCATTCCGAGAAAATTACTTCTCGGAGAGTGAGAAGTTGCTAAGTGCACTACCATCTCCCGCTCTGCATCCTCTCCATCAGAAAGTGCCACAGTATCATGGCTGCCATCCTCTGAAACATCCAAGGACAAAGCTCTTTTGAACTCCGTCATCTGCAGCTTCAACATCTCCTCTGGAAACGGGTGCTGAACGAAGTGGCTGCGGAGAGAAGATGAACGTTGCTGGTTTCAATGAAGGCATGGAAGCATCCTGCTGCTGTGGTGCAATAGTAATGGTGATCCTTTGGGTACTGGAGAAGTCGGAGTCAAAGCTATGGTCGTAGAAGTGGTCTTCTCTTTCTCTTGAGATCTTCTGCGTAATTTTGGAACTTCTCGGACCTTCTGCTGCTGCTCCTCCTTCATGCTTTCGCTTGAGGGAATCTCCTGTGCCGAAGTTGCCTGTGATTAAATATTAACAAATATTTATTTTAATGCATTATTATTCACCCAAGGTGGGTCGCACTTTTTTGCATAATAGAATTCTATTTTTAAGAATTTCTGACAATGGGATTTTTTACCCTGCAAGGCAGGCAATAAAATTCCGTGATTTCACTTAAGTGATTTGACTTTGACAATGGGATTATTTACCCTGCTAGGCTGGTTAAATACACCCGTGGCTACAGCCACATATCCACCTTTTGTTATGTTGTGCGATAATCATGTCGAGTTGAAATGAATGGGCGCCCAAGTTAAGGTTGTAATGCCTGCGAATTATATGGTTTGAATGCCATGTGATTTCGCATGGTATAATAGCCCACCGAGTTGAATGGGATGAATGGTAGCTATGTTGTATGCCACATTGAATAACCCTTCGCATAGATGAATGGTTGATCGGTGGTGGCACGGGATGAATTGTCACGCATAACATGTACACCGAGTTAATATGTAACTCAATCGATCCAGCTAATAGCACATCCCAATGCAATATGAACTCCCTCAACATCATATGATCTCACCGAGCTATAACAACCAAGCCGGTCCCAAGCATGGAGATGAATGAATAGCTAGCCAAGGTATGACCGAGTTGGCTCGGTAATGCAATACCAAATGATAATATCGGCGGTAATGAAAGCCCTCTATCAAAAGAGTGTGTCGATCCTGGCTAAGGGCCCCAGTCAGCAAATAGTAGGGCACACCAATTTCTAATCGACCATCGAAGACTGTCGTTCCAAAACAAATTTTGCAATGATGATCGGTTTTTTATTTTTGCCACATTTCACTGCCACATTGTCAGTTGCCTTGTACTGTCCATGTTCAACTATGACCTTCTGCGAACCGTATCTCGCTCAAACGGAGTCCATTTCACGCACACAGATAGTCAACGGAAATCTCTCTGAACGATATTCTGCACTGTGATAGTTTAGGGATAATTAGGAAATGTCTGAAGCCTGAAATAATCTCCTTGATCAAGAGAAGCTTTTCTAAATGCCCTTCAAACGGAGAAAGGAGATGCCTATTTCTTGAGAGAATGGAGGACAACATGAATCGATGAATGTTACCCCTCTTATTTTTTTAGCCACTCTCTAGATCTCCAAATCATTGTCTCATTCCTTTTGTTTATATACCCTGAATCCTGGATGCTACAACAGGCTTCCGTGCTCATATCTCCGGTGCCACGATCTTGTTGCAGTTTTGTCAGCCATCAATGGTTTGTGCATTTGAACCTGGTCAGTTGTCACGTCTCTGCCTTTGATACATCTGTGATCTGAGCATGTTGTCCTCCACGCACTAGCTCCATCAAGTACTTGCCAAACCCGTGTATGCCATGCAAAGTTGTTCCCGATGTTCATCCTGATTAGATTCATGCATCCTACAATCCAACCGTATGCATTCCGCCTTACAGTTCTTGTTCGACATTTCCACCATCGTGCGTATGTACATTTTGCACATCTGCTATCAATTGTGCACCATTTCCTATTCTCTAGAGGTTCATCCATTCATGTGTTGAATGATTGCAACCATGCACTTCTAATGGTTTGTCAAACTTCAACCCTTAGCGTGATCTCTCAGACCCTTCATGCAGATTTGATCTTGACACTTGTGCTTGCACTAACGTCTTGCTTTGCCAAAGCGACATCATTTGCCAACATCAACGATACTAGCCTAGATAGTATGGAAGCTATAATGCTTCGATATAGAATTTTATTCTAAAGTTTATAGTGTAGTTGTTTAGTTTAAATGTTTACCATTATTAACAAACTATGAAATCCCTGATGATGTATCCTGTTCATTTATTCAACCGCCCCAGGCTATAATGTGAATGCAATGCGTGTGAGACGGGTCTTGGAGGTCATCATCCCTCTCCCAATGCCCTTGACTGGGGAGATATTAAGTGGGTAAGGGGTAAGCCCCAAGATACGGGATATGGCTTTTTAGAGGGCCATATAGAGAGGGAGCTGGCTATGTACTCTACTTGAGATATGCTTTGACTAATAGAGAAGAGACTGTCCTCTCTAAACTAAAGAGGCCGCCTCGGTTTTTCTTTCTAGAGAAAACCAACTATATAGATAGAGCTCCAACATCCCTAAGAAGTTGGGGGATAGGGTTGGTCTGCACGTTGGTTGGCAACAAACCATAGAATAGGTCGGTCGGCAACTACTCTATCAAATGATGCCAACAATCCCTCCCTCTCTCTGTCCAAAGCCTCATAGAGTATAGAGTTTGTTTAAAATTATTTAGTATATAATTTTTTGATTATAGATTGCTTGATATATTAATATGATTCTCTAGAATGTTAGTAATGTGGTTTATTACGTCGAAGGCGTCCCCCCTATGGGAAAGGCCCTTGCGGACGTTTCTCTTACTGTGTGAAATTTGATGGCCGTCACTTTTAGAAATCGTATTTTATTAGGGTTACAGATTTATCTCCGTTTGGAGGTCTAATTTAGGCTATTAGCGAGAGCTCCGTTTAGCATAGTTACAAATTCAAAGAATTATATTTATACGACATGCAAACAATTAAATTTCTCTGTTTGCAAACGATTTCGCAGGTTGTGGATGGTCTATAATATTATTTGGCAATCTATTCCTTAGTTAATATCTTTCGGAGTAAGTCTGCATTTATTAATCTTTCTCTCGGAGTAAGTTTGTTCTTTAATTTGGAGAAAAATGTTACTTGTTTTTTCAGTTTGATAGTTTCCCATTTGAATCCTGCTGTCATAGCTAACAATTTAGCATTTCTAGCGTTGTTTTGAATTTCTACATTTAGGTTTCTACCTCCACCATATATGGTATGTTTTCTTAGAAAAAGCTATGGGTATTGAATGAGAATATTGCGATCAATTACAATAGTAGCAATTATATATTTTGATTGATAAAACAAAGAACCGATCCTATATCATGACTTTTCTACACGTACTGATTCATTTGATCATATATGCGGAGATATCTTCAGGTCTACCTTAGCATCCCTTACAATGGCATGTACCATATGCTTAGTCGTAACACATGATAAGCACACAGGATGATCCTCAACAGAACATATATATAATCACTATGTCTACTGGGAGAATGGGAAGCATTTCTAGACCTTGACATCATCCACCTTAAATAATTTTCAATGGCATTTACTATTTTGTATTTCTATGCCATTTAGAAATGCCTGGCCAATGCATTATCCGTAACAGGGGTATAGGAAGCTTAGGCCATCAATCAAACAAATCTATATTATGAATTACTGTAACAAAAAGTATTCAGTCACAAAAATTTGGCAAGTAGCATAGACCTTTTCTACATAATACTCTTCTACATTGTGGAGCTCTACTTTTCATCACATTAGATGAGGGTTGTGTTTAGTTTCAATTCTATAAGTAAATTGTGGTTAGAATTCATGGGGGTCAAATGCTATCACTCACCTTATTTGATTCCTTAACACTTTAAAGTAGTAAGTTGTAAGAATATTTTGCACTCTTACTCTACTACATTTTTCAAGTTGAGCTACTCCTTGCAGATGGTTGGATAGACTCTATTTCATTAGCCTTTTTAATGAAAAGTGTTGGAACCTAGACAATGCCTTCAATTACATATAACCATCCTATTGAATAATTTAATAGAATGAGTGAATAAAATTATTATATTCAGTTTATTGAAGTTTGAGTTTTTTTGTGTGTTTAGTATGTGAAAACTTATATGTACATCATGGAGTCTTGAAATTAGACATGGGTCAAATCATTTGTGTGATTGTCCTTGCATATGAAATCTATTACTTTGAAAGTTCAAATGAATTAGTTTTTGAGCTCTTGTATCAAGAAATTATCAAATTATTTATTGAATCTTCTTTTCGAATTCCCCTAATTGCATTGATGATCCATCTAATTTCATAAACATCTTGCTTGACCAAGTATATTTATCTCGTCTCTTGGCTTGGTTTTGCATTGATTCCCATAACTCTTTACAAAACAAGAATACTTCATGAGATATTATTTCATTCTTTGTTGCCTCAAATCAATATGTTTTGAACTCAACTTCTTGTGATCTATCTTTCATATGTTAACAAAATGTTTTCCTCTTTGTATGGTTCATATTGTGTCACCTTGAGAATATTCATGCCATGTTCAAACTTTGCTATGGATTTTTCTAAAGGCATTATTCTTTGTATCAAAATGGCACACTTTCCCAACTTCTATCACGCTTGACAATAATAAGTTGCAGATTTTTTTGATACTCGCGAGGTTTTAAAGAGGGTCCATTTATAATGAATATTGCCTAATATTACTAGAATACCGACAAACATCTACAGTACAATCTTGGTTACATATTATCAATGTCGAATAAATCTTGTAGATGGAACTTGTTACATATGTGCCTTGTAGTAAGGCAGATGGCTTCCAATAAAATGGTTTCACCCAATATTATCCTCTCCTGATTGCTTCTCCTCCCTCCAACCCCCTCTTTTGCGGCCCTTTTCCTCCTTTATGTTTAGTTCAAATAAAATAGTCCGCAAAATGATATCACTCGTGATATAAGATTTGCAAATATATATGTACGAATTTGTAACAAATTTGAAATGTACATATATAACCTTTCAATGTAATGCTTCATCTATATTCCTACACTTACACTATCAATCACATGACTTATCAACATCAACTACACAACCAAACAACCGATGCAACACTAACACAATTTCCCCGAAATAATTACAAACCACATCAAATACAAAAATAATTAACTATCCAAAACAATATCAAATGTATTCATGTTTAGTGCAAAAAAAATGGGCCACAAAACGCCACCACACATGATATTAAATCTGCACATGTACGGAAGTCGTCATGTATTCATGTTAAGTTCAAATAAACAACTCCGCAAAATGCTACTACTCATGATATAAGATTGGCAAATGTATATGTACGAATTTGTAACAAGTTAGAAATGTAGAGATAGAACCTTTAAATGAAGTGGTTCATCTATATTTCTACACTTATAAAATCAATCACACCCCTTATCAACATCAACTACAAAAGTAATAACTATCCCTCTAAAACAAATAACATATACTAACGTTCGGCGTTCACATTGCATTGTACACATGCGATTGCTAGTTTGATAATAAGTCTAGAGTCTAGGGTTTTAGTCAAATAAGTGGTCAATTTCACATTTTTTAGCTATATTTGAGTTTATTGTCCAATTAGAGGTCTGAATAAAGCAATTGTGTTGTTTGTAAAATCCAATTATCTCTCTTATAAGGATGCATTAACGGGAGAACCTAACGTTTGTGAAAGAATGTGTCGTTCTATTTTGGGGGGGAGTGGAGGAGAATTTTCTCACAAATACACAACATGCAAATTGACCTAGCTGGTTGGACTAAGTCAAACAAGAGGTAGGAGGAAAACAAACAAAGGAAGGCAATTGTTCCGAGATTGGTTGTTTGTTGTAGTGACAAAACCAAAGAGCCAAAAAGATTACATAGTCGAAGAGTTGTATTCGTGTGGTAGTGATGATGTATTCTATTTGCATACATTTCAGCAAAAAACCAGTGCCAAATTGAGCAAAGCCAAGGAAGATGACCAATGACAATGGTGATCATTTTGTTGTTTGTGATCAAGTGGTAGACAACGTGCATTGAAGGCACAATGAAAAAACCTAGTCCCACTATTTTGATATGTACTTGCTTAGTGAGGCCTAGCCAACTAAAGGAACTCGACAAAGAAAAAATGGAGCCCCAAGCCACACTTGTAGTGAGTAGAGTGTATGGCCCTATTCACATTTATAGAGATTGCATCTGTGTTCCTATCCACATTTGTCATAAGATCGCGGATAATGTGTGTTCCTATCCTTGATTAGAGTTGTAGTGAGGTTGTTCCCACGTAATGTGTAAGAACTCAATATGACTCTAGTATGCAAGCTAAGATTGTCGTAAATAATTTTCCTGGATCCTATTTAATCTCTTTCTTGTTGAGATAACTTCTTTCCTAGAGGTTGTACTTATTAGTATCTCTGTTAGGTCCCACGCTTTTTCATCTCATCTTTTTATTTAAGTGGCCATATTGAATTTTGGTATGAACACTAGACCCTTGTTCTAAATCAGCCCTTCTCTTGGTTCTATAATCGATTTTCTTTTTAGCACTGTGCCGCCTTTTGGCATTATATTTGTAATGCATAGATTCGTGTATATAGGTATATCTAGGGCTTATCCCTCTCTTATTAGATTCTTTTGCTTCCTAGATAGATCTACAATTGGTTTTAGAATTGTATCTTTGATTGTTGGAAATTAGCTATTCTAACTTGCTTTACTTTTTGAGTCCCATTGACCTAATCTGTTCATTTGGGCACATTATATAATTACTTTGAGTCCCATTGACCTATGCCGTTCATTTAGGTACCTTGATATAATCTCATTTTAAAAAAAAAATCTTTAAGAGGTATTGTCATTAATCCCCTGCCCACCTTAATTTGAGCACCGAAATCTAGTAGTTGGGGCATTAGAATGTTCAGGCTATATATTTAAACGAGTCTAGAGGATATGCCTTGTTTTGCAGTGATATTTGTCCATTTGGGAAGATCTGTGAATGCAAGAAGATCGACTAATGCAAATTGATATCTGTTTTTTATTTTGTTGTGAATTTCAGGTATATGTTATTGGTGGGGAGGGAATATTGCAGGAACTAGAGCTCTGTGGCATTAAAGGAATTGGTGGCCCGGTATGCCCTTCTTTCTCATTCTTTGGTGATATAGTATATACAATATTTTGTTCTCTAGCAACAATTCACAGCGTATTATATTGTGTGTCTGTTTTGGGATCAAATTTGTATGAAATATTAGCTCTGACATTTCAGATCTCTCTACGGGATCCATCATTAGGGTAAAGATTGAAGCTAACACTTGCCAAAATACTGACAGGGTGAAAGAAAGGTTGGCTAAAAAGTTGAGTGGAATAAAAGAAGAGAGAGAAAAGGAAATGGAGGACAGAAAGTGGGAAATGTTCCGAAACTATATTAAGATTGATTAATTGAATCTGATCAAATTAATCATTTGACTTATTATTAATTGGTAGACTAGCTATTGATTAATAAGCCAATTAATTAAATGATCAAGTATGCAGCCACTAATGTGGTCACGTAGTAAAATCATTTATCCTATCAATTGTTAGGAGAAATAAGGTAATGGAAAACATAAAGAGGGAAATGGGTTAAAACTATATTAAGCTGGATTAATTGAATCTAAGTAATCATTAGTCTAATCAACTCATCAAAAATCAACAGACTAACTACTGATTAATAAGAAAATTAATTAAGTGATAAATTGCATGGCCACTAGATGTGGTCACTTAGTATAATCAATCCATCTTAACAATGGTTGTGAGTATCAAGGATTTTAGAAAGTATGTGAATTAACAGCTTCCACAGTTGGCTGAGTTTCCAACCATCGTCTCTGTTGAGATTCTTTATTTTATGATGTATTTCTATTTCTATTGCCTCTTTTATCCTCCTAGTCTTCCAATGATTCTCAGTGGATAGATTTCTGGTATTCCCTATTTGGATGGGGTGGCATTTTGTGTTCTGCACGTGCTGATTGTTCGACTCTGCCTCATTGGATGTCCATTTTGTGCTCTTTAATTCTGGTTTGGAAGGAAGGATCAACCAGTCTTGCCAATGTATGGGATACCTCACGTGCACAGTGTTTCATAAACTTTTTTGTTTGAATATCATTTCCCGGTGGTCTTTTACACTTTGAGGCTATTTCTCAGGGTCTTGAACGGGTCAAAACAAGTTTTTACACCATTCTTTCTTAGGATTCTAGCTAATTTTCTGTAGTTTCTTGAATATAAGGTAAGAAAGTGTTCTTCGCATTTCTTCCTTGGTCTTGGGAATCCTTTCTCCCTCTTTTTGCTTTTGAAAACTATTACCGATAAACTATTCATCCACAAGCAAATATATACATTCTAGAGTATACATAGCAATTTGCTTCATTACTCTTAGAGCTTAAGTATTAAGTTTCCATACTTGATTTCATGACTCTAGTAAACCTCTGTATTCTTCTTGGAAGAATTATAACAATGTTGACAGCATCATCCTTGCTTAACACTACCTATCACATATATTCCATCTGTTTCTCGTTAATTAATGGTTAATCGCGCAAACATTTTGAAATTTATTGTTTGTCCCCTAGTAACTTACAATCCCTTGAGTTGGCATTACTCATTCAAAGATCCCAGTTAATCTTTGCATATCCATCCAAAGGTGGGTGATTTGTTCCAAAGGAATACACATCAAACATGAACTCCCTTGAGGGGACACTACCCATCCAAAGATCTCAGTCAATGTGTGCATCTCCATCCAAAGGTGGGTGATTTGCTCCAAAGAAATACAAAATTCAATGTGGTGATATGATTGGGGAAAGGAATAAGCTTTTGAATCAAGAACAAAAGATTATAGTCATCGTGATCGCCCTTTCTTATGAATGATTGTGCCTGAGGTCAAAAACAAGATCATAGAGAGCTCATCCTCTCGGAGTTCAAGTCTCATTGTGGAACTTGGAGCTAGTAGTCATAGACTGTTCCCTCGTAGAGAATACCAAACATATGCTTCATTCACGGCTTATATCAAAATTTGGTCATCATCAATTGCTTGTATGGCACATGTGCTTCAGATGGACTGCGGTGAGAATTGATACTTTCAAAGTGCCCTTGCTTTCTCTTCTAAGCATAGATGGATATCCTTAAATCTTTGCAAATACTGTACAGGTCTTGCACAATTAAATCATACCAAGCTTCTAATATTCGATTCAAATATAAAGGTAGCTTATTGTTGGGTTTGTGTGGGGCCATAGCTTATTATTGGGCTTTAGTAGTGGTCATAAGTTTTTCTTCGCAGATACGATCATTCATTATAAAATTCCTTAAAGCATTTTGTGTACTAAGAGAAAATGATGTCTATAACCATATTTTTCATGGATGAATCGGATTATTTGGTTGACATTTTAATGTGACCAGAGTGACATGACTTGGATTTGATAAAGAATTTGACAAGCTAAGGATTAAGGCTCAACTTGTCTCTGTTCAAGCTCAACTTGTCTCTGTTCAAAACATCTGCCTAAACGTCATAAAACTAAAAAGTGCATATAATATTCAAATTAAACCTAAGGAAATGCAAAATTAAATAGTAAATAGTAACTTGTACGTCAAATAGAAAAAATGACATAAATAACAAATAACTTACAGTTTATTAAAAATGCTAAAGCTCCGACACCTTAGTGTACAGATTTCAAACGCCATGGATTATGGAACATGACAATAAACAGAAAAACAATATGAGTGACAGTGCCACCCATTTTCAACTGGCTTGTCTTGAAGTCATGTATGGTAAGACCTTGTCCATTCCTCTAAAGATGTTGACCATGCCTGTAAATCATTGTCAGTCAACTAAGATCTTGATCTTTAAATGCTGCCCTTTTTTCTTGACACTTGGTGATCCACTTAGATGTTGGATAAACCAAAATGACCCTTATTTTTTGTAAAAAACCAAGTATTGTGCTATAAAAGAAATATCAGGAAGAGGGTGCTGTTTGACTTAAAACAAATCCATTAGCGGGGTTGGGGGCAGTTCATTTTCTTTTTGGACAGAATTTTTCGATTGGAAAAAATATCTTCACAAACTTGCCAAAAATTATCTAAAACAAAATGCTTTTTGTATCTGACTCATTTGATTGGCAAGTTTTATCAATTTTCAGTTGAGTGACTATCATGCTATCACCAATATTCTCTATGTGAAGATCCATGGACCTGCTTTGTGCATCATAGACCATATATGTATTGGGTTTGGGGTTGTAGTTTAGCAAGTGGGAAAAATTAACAAAGGTTTTATAAAAAACATGCATCTTATATTACGTTACACAACACACTAGTATGTGAAGGATTGCAACAAATGGAAACTTATTATCAATAAATGGGCTCTGCCCCACCACGAGCAAGAAGGGCTACCATATCAATCATGGTTCCTACATCTAGAGAATATTAAAGTTACTAAGTCATTATGTAAATGTTAACTAAAATATAATTAATGTAGTTGGAAAAATGATTTTTCAATTTTGGGATTAACTTTGTTCGATTTTTGAACGACGCATTTAGAATCATTGTCCATGATTCATCATTAGGTAAGAAATTTGTGGACAATGATTCGAAATGCATCGTTCAAAAATTGGACACAGTTAATCCCAGAAATCATTTTTCCAATTTCATGGACTGGAAACATCAAAGCTCTAATGATTAATGTACTTAAGTTATACACCGCATAACTATCTCACTTGAATTAACTAATTTATGATTTAAAAATGGATACACATATCTCAGTGAGCCTTCTAGTTTCTCTTAATTGTCTCTCAGATCTTTTAACATTGGTGTCAAAGCCACTATTTGAGGAAGCCCTAGAAGAAGGATACTAACAACAAGGTATTGAGTTCAAGGAAGCCCTGGAAAAGGGTACAAACTGTGGAAAGGAGAAGAGGTTTGAGAGTTTGAGGAAGCCCTAATAGGGTACAAACTATAAAGGGGAAGCATTCACATTCATTTGAAAGCTTGTTACAGTCACGATTTAGGGCACATTCCAAGAGGACGTTGTTGGTAGAGGTTGGATGAATGCAGACTAGGGAAAATCGTGTTAGTGCATGCATGAATGAGGAAAAGGAAAACGTTTTAGAACCAAAATGAGAACATGAAGATCTATCAAGTATCGTGAGCAAACGAGAAGCAAACCGAAGACATGATTAAAGGTCGTGAAGAGAACAAAATCATCATAAATCCAGATGCAATTTGAGGAGGAATGAATTTGCTAAAATAGATGCTAGGGCATGGTTTATTCAAGATCAGGATGAGTAGACATTGTGAAGACCATCATTCGGAATTAGCATTTTCCTACATCAGGATTTTCACTTAGAAAACAATCACGATTTTCATCCAATAGAGACAAATTGCAGATGTGTTGAAGGCACATTCTGCAGTTGTAGTAGAAGCGCTGATTCTGGACCAAATTTGCTTGCAATTTGCAGATAGTTCATGTGCAACATAGTGATATATAGTGTACCTTAGGGAACCAACAGAAGTAAAATCATGATTAGCAAAGACCAGATTGTGAAGTTTTGTACCCAGATTGTGATTGGACAAAAAAGATAGACTAGAAGATTCTTTTCATGGTATTTATTGTTTCTTTTGTTCAAATCACAATTTCAAAGTGATTTGCAGTTTGTGCTAGGGCATGGGAAATATTATTGCAAAGAGTGGCACGAGATTCTACATTTTTGCATAGACAAAATCATGTTTTTAATTCATTTCGTGATTTTTAGGTGCTGTGTTTTGTCGTTGTTGCAGACTTTGCATTATTTTTGCATGGATTTTAGTATGGCCAATATTCAAACCTTGGTTCCGCTAGAAGCGCAAAAGTTAGTTGGCCAAAATTGCAATGTTTGGAGAGTCACAATATTTTGACAATCACAGAGTATTAGGACTGTCATAAAATCATTCTCGGCACTGAAGCAAGACATATTGTGAGTCTTGCGAATTATGACAAATGTCATTAGGAGCCCTTGATATTGTTGAAGTTGTCCATGTTAGATGATTTGATTCCTGAGGTTCAGAATGCCACTAAGCTACGTGTGCTTTGGACTAATCCGAAGAGCAAGTATTAAATTCAGAGAAAAGTTTAGCCATTATTTGTACCTGTAGAATTTGTTGTTTTTAGCAAAGATGCATGTGGGTGGGTCCCTATTAGAACATCTTCTTCCGATGAAAGATCTCCGAGACCAGCTCAATGCTATCAACAAAAAGGTGGATGACAAGGATTTGGTTGCGCTTGGTCTGAATAGTTTTCTACCCTCCTATGAAACATTTGTGGAGGCTCTTACATTTGAATGCGGAAAGCCAGACCCTAACTTTTGATCAAGTTAGTTCTTATTTGCCGTAGCAGGAACACAGGAAAACACAAGCTATTGAGTCCAATTTCGGACAATCAGAGAGTGCATTTGTACTCAGTCAAAGGGGAAGTGGAAACCTAACCCTCGTGAATCATTCCAAATACTAAGTGAAATGTCATTACTGTCATAAGGTTGGGCATGCCAAAAAGGATTTTTGCAAGCAACAATATGATCTTTCTTCAACACAACAAAAAGGCTGATAGGATGAAGAAAATGTGGCAACAGTTGAAGATGAATGGGATTTTGAGGAAGAGTATGCTTTCACATCATCATGCTCAATTGATTGTGCTACCAGTTGTTGGTTCATTGATTCCAGTGCATCCAAATATTTTTCATGTTGCAGGAATGAGTATGTAACATTACTGTGATTTTTGATTCAGTTTTATTAGCTAATGGAGAGTCACTTGTAATAGAGGGGATAGGGGATATTTGTATAGTGATGAATAATGTAAACTTCATTAGTAAGGAATATTAGGTATGTTCCTAGCATGCGTAAGAATCCTGTCTATTAGTCAATTAACAAGAAAATCCCAACATTGTTGTAAATTTCTCTTGGAAGTTGTGTATTGTGTCGGATGTGAAGTAGTATTGAATAATTGCCCTAAGCATTGGGTAAGGTGGCCAGTATAGGCTTGTTGACTCTGATACAATCAACTTAAAAGAACACGTAAAGGGAGACTCCATACAGGATGTGCTAGAGGATGACATTCCTTATATGCTTGTTGAACCTGCTTCAGTCAACATACAGGTACTAGCTTGTGGAGGGGATATCCACCATACATGATGTGCAGCAGGCTGAAATGCTTCATGTGTGGGTTGGATGAAATGGCTTGACTATAGGATGCACATGAGGCGCATGGTGAGCTGGCGGGAAAAGCCACTCAAATAATTGTGGAGGGTGACTCCACTATCCAGGATCACAAGGTGTCCACTATCCACTATCCAGATCAGGAAAAGCCACTCATGGTGAGATGGTAGGAAAAACAACTCAATCAAAGGCATTAGCTCAGATGGACTGCAGAAGCAAGGTTGTTAATCCAAAGTTGGTTGAATTACTGCTTATTGCCAGGTGTGTTGGTGGAATTACCCATTGGATACAAATGGGTGGATATAGTCAAAAGAAAAGCTGGTGGTACATTGGAGAAGTACAAGGCGTGTCTTGTTGTGAAAGGCTTTTCACAATAAAAGGGAAAAGAGTATGAGGAATTCTTTGCTCCTACTACAAATGGTGCCAAGATGGTCTCATTTTAGTTGCTTCTCTCCGGAGATTTGGACAAGGAGGTTTACTTGGTGCAGCTTGAAGATTTTCAAGTACATGGTCACAATCATTTGGTTTGTAGATTGATTAAGTCTCTATACGAACTTAGGGGCTCCACAAGCCTGGTATATTCACAATGATCAGCATCTCCGAGATTCTGATTTCAGAACTAGAACTATGGAGGTTGGGCTGAAGTTATCAGCTACTGATGATTTCTTCACCGGTCGAAGAATCACCCTATTGGCAATTGGTGGGCAGCCTGATATATCTTATGCCTACACAACTGGACCTATATGTTACTGTTAGTGATCTTTCTCGGCTTTTGTCTCAACCAAAGCTCATACATTGGTGTCTTGGACAGAAGCAAAGCATCATAAAACTGCAGATTTCAAAATAATATTGATGGAGCAGCCTGCTGATTTAATGATTAAATCCTTTGGTCACATCATGTTTGTAAAATTTGGGAAAAACTTGAAGTAGTTTCCGGATTAGTCATTAAGGGGGATATTAAAGTTATTAGGTCATTATGTAAACATTAACTAATTAAATTAGTTAATGTTATACAACGTATAACTACCTCACCTGAATGTAACTACTTTATGATTAATAAAATGACGGACAAGCACATGTCTTAGTGTGCCTTTCAGTTTCTCTTCATCCTCTTTCTCATATCATCTAACAAATAGTTCATATATTTCCATGTGTTGCTGCAAGTACCTGCTTAAATGACACATCACCCTTGTTGAGATCAAGGGAGATATGAATGAGGCAGTACACCTACTGGAAAACCAACCACTCAAAGTTGACACCATTGGAATTTCTTATATTATGTTGCTTGCATTTAAAGATGCATCAATGGCGTCACACATGTATCCGTTAATATTGGGGTTAAAATGGAGGCAGATCCAATTAAATGGAGCAAACTGATGCCACATGCTCCTGCACTGAATCTCAACGTCTGATCATCCTAATAAACAGGGCTTCTCCACTAGATCTATTAATTGGAAAATCCATTAGCTGATCTATATATTTGAAAGAACTCAAATGGATCCTATACTAGATCTTGTGTCTTCCTAAGTTTCTTGCATGCCTCAGCCAGTAATAAACAGCCATCAAGGAAGTATATATTTGGGTAAGCAATTGATGGTAGAATGCAAACATGGATTTATATCCATCCATAACACATCTATTTTAAACCTGCAACATGTTAGGAAATAAGAGATAAAATATGCGGAATAATCCCTTACAGAATCACAACAGTAAAAACTAATATGCAAAAAATATTACAGATCTCAAATAAAAGTGCAGAATAAATAACACAACACAGAGAGACAAGATTTAACGTGGTTCACCCAATTTGGGCTACATCCACCAAGAATCACTTTCTTAGATTTTATTGCAAGCCTCCACTCTCTCAATACAATACCCAGATCCGTTTGGAGCTATGCTCAACAAACTCTACAGAATTCACACCCGAATTCAAAACACATCTACAATACATTTACTTGTCTATGTATCATATGCATAAGATCATATAAATAGACAATTGCTTAAGCAGTTTGATACAAAACAGTGGGTATTAAAACCATGGGCAAAAAACCGTGGGTATCAAAACCATGGGCAAAAAAACCGTGGGTATCAAAATAGTGGGTACCGAAAAACCATGGGCCCAAAAACAGCCCATAACGGTTATCCATTACCCATGGGTTAATAAACCACCCATGAAAATACCCAAGTGTAACACATAGAAGGTGTACCACACTCTAACATGAAAATAGGCTCCACAAACATAACACAACAAACTGACAAAAGGACGACTCAAAGAAGAGCACTGACATCAATGCTTAACCATTGCTTTAGAAAGGCACGATGTTATCCAACTTCTTCACAATGCTGCACCCATTGAATTTCACCATAATTGGATGGAGAGGGCCCTTTCTAATCTTTGAACATTCAGTATTGTGCATATATTTGACACCCTTGCATTACTGAGCACCACCTGCCCCATTTATCATAATTTATCCTTGCAACCACTGCTTCAGGTTTAATGTCTATATATTTGTTGGATTGTTCTTTAAAATTAATTACATTTTAGCAACCCACTTGGGGGCCTTCGATTCGTGGTTGGACAGTGTCAACCGCCAATTTCAAAGCATAGAAGACACTGGAGAGCAATTGAGCACTGAGTACCATCTGCAGGAAACTGAATAAACCCTTGGATTGAACCAAGATTTGTGGGATAATGATGCGTGGATAGTAATATGCCAAGTTCTCTGAGAAATTCAAGGTCTTAGTGATTGTCTACCTAATCTCAATGCCATGGTTGTAAAGGAAGGGGCTTACTGCTATGCTGCAATGTTGAAGGCAGAAGATCCCTACATGGTTCTAGTAATTGAAGAATTCCCTGGCATTTTTTCTTCAGGAATCTTGTATGCATACTGTGAATGTGGAACAGCAATCACACCTAGTTGAATATCAGCTAGGAAGCTTAATCATGCTTCTATGACTGTTACTGTTTGTAATGCCTCAGACTGCTTATTAGAATACAAGGCTTACCTTTTATAATTAAGTCACTATTAGTTATGTCTTAACTAATGTTTGGTTGTAACCTCAACCATTTTGTAACTATCCCTTGCATAATAAAATGAGTGACACAATCTATGAAGCGTACGTTCCGGTTTCTCTTCATTCCTTCTTTGTTCACATTTTCTTACATTGGTATTAGAGCCATGAAGAACTCATAGTTTGAGGTATGGTAGTTGCGAGTTCATGCAACTGTCCTGTTATAGTTTTCATCCAAATACAGTTCGTGTAAAAGTGACTGTTAGTGAAAATACAGCCGAGAAGGAGATCTACAGTTGACACCTAAGAAAAACACTAGTCGCAAGTTTTGGAAGAGGAAAATGAATTCAATAAACTTTATTTGCGAATTTATTCATTTGAAGCACCTGCTTGGGGCACGGTAGACAGAAATCGCAAATTTATTCATTTAAAATTTTAAAGCACCCACTTACTGCACGATAGACAGAGAAACAAGATCTATTCGCAAGTTTTTATTTGAAGAACTAGACGTTTAGGGCATGAACAAAATTGCAAATACAGTCTTCACTTTTTTTTGCTTGTCACGATTATTAGAGGTTTGTATCGCACAGAAAAACTGTTGCTTGAGTCGCGAAATGCAGACACTGTTCATGATAAAAAATGAGGGCAGAAGTTTGAGGTCAAAGAGCATCGAGGGCACATCAAAAATGAAAAAATCTGAGTAGAAGATAAGACGGTTTTGAAGGATTTCAAGGAGGCAGTCGTATTTGAATGATTGCTGTTGCGATTTGAAGAGAATTTACAATAGAAACTATCTTCATTCTAGAGCTGAAGATGCACTGGTGGACAGGTAATGTAGGCCTCATAATGGTTTTGATTGGGAAACTCGTCAAAAAAGTTGTATACTTACTGCTTCTCGCAGTTTTACCCATGATATTACAACATTCCTGTGAGATGACCAGGAGAAAGTCACTTATGGGATTTATAGCAAGGGAATAAAGCAAAATCAAATGCGTGAAAAATTCGCTGATGAAAACTACATTTTTTAAAGAAGCCCAAGCTTTGAAGATAGGAAGAGATGAAACTTAGCATTGATGGCTGCTCATTAGTTTGGTGAGAGTTTGCGGATCTTGGGAATTATAGCCTTATGAGGCTCATGAAACAACTTGATGGAGCACTGTGGATGTCACTCATTGTGGATGGTTGTTCAATAATTCGGGAGGTTCGTAATTCGTGAGTTTGGGGAGGTGGAATTCAGGAACTTGGGAATTGAACTCAGGAACTACACCTTTATGAAGGTTATGAGGCATCTTGATGGAGTTCTACCTTGTCAAAGAACTGTTTCCAAGCAGAAAGCTTCAGAAGAATACATGGTTCTGTTTTCTGTCAGTGTATTTATTTTGGCTTTCTGTACAGTACTCCTTAATAGGGGGTATTAGAATATAAGGCTTACCTTTTATAATTAAGTCACTATTAGTTATGTATTGACTAATGTTCGGTTGTAACCTCCTCAACCATTTGTAACTATCCCTTAATAAAATGACGTACTCACAATTTATGAAGTGTGTATTCGGGTTTCTCTTCATTCCTTCTTTGTTCACATCTTCTAACGCTACTAACACTCCAATTAATATTGATTCCAAACTACATTTTATTTCATTTTAAATACTGGTATTAAATAGTGCACTTTGGTTGTACTTCTATGTTTTTCTTCTCTTGATTCAGTGGTTCAATATTATACAGATTCTTAGCCAGTTTCTTTCTTTCATGGTTCTCTGGTTATAGGGGTGTCATTGTAAATCCGGAACAGTGAGCATTGTGTTCGGTTCAAGCCATTTTTGCTGCTCTATGACTGCTTGGTTTTATGGTGATTAATGTAAATCTGTATCCGTTGTATTTTAAATTGGGATTTTTCCCTCAATTTCATACGAAATTGCCTTTTCATTAGCAAGAAACAAACCTTTCCTAGATATATCCATTCTGGCTACAATCTGATCAACTAAGTTGGAGGCTGGACAGGCTGGATGTATCTCCATGAAAGGTTACCTTGCACCTATGCTTCTACAAATACAATCTAGATGGATTGCATTTCAAACTTCCTTCCGCGTGCTACTAAACCATCTATGTGTTTCCAACTTAACAAGAAGGAAATATATTTTGACAAAATCCATTCCAAAATGTTTATACAATATGACATTTTCAGAAGACATGTTGAACCATTTCTTCCTTCTCACAAAGTACAGAAGCATCATTAGGCGGCCTGGAATTACTCCAGCTTTGAAAGCCAGGTTCTGATAGGGGAGTATCAATCTAAGGATTTATAATTTTCAAGAGTTGATCTTTATGAAGATTGCGCATATCTTGTCTAGACATAGCTGAATAGGATGTCATGGATTAGAAAGTACAAAAGCATTTTAAATTAGCTTGTATTAGGAAAAGATAAGAAGAAAGAAGGTAAGGTCAAAGTTGTCCTGGTTCTTCTGTTTTGAATCTGTACGGGTAGCAGGACCAGGTTTCAAGCAACAGAATGCCTAGATATAGAAAAATTTACGGGTTATTATTTATTGAATGATATTATTAATTGATTGAACTGTAGATAAATAGATGGTCACATTCTGTATTATATTGATTTGTGTAGGTTTATAAATCTACCAGCCCTTAAAAGTTTGAATTTCGAAGAGATTCAAGTTTAGGAAAGGCAATGATCAGCTTTATAGAACTTCATACCTACAGTACAATAGGCATTCTCCATATGTGTTGCTTATAAGTAGCTTGGCACATTTCAAATTTAGACCAGTTTGTTAAATCATTTGTGTTGGCATTAGTGTTTCTTTGGAAATTATAAACTGTTTAACTAAGTCTGTGAATGAAAATGAATATATCAGGATCAATGTCTCTTTCTTATTGCACTCATGTTCGTCCTTCCATTGATTCTTCTAGTGTCCATTTCTAATGGGGAAATCACAGAGTTATTATTAATTGAATGGTATTTTGATCAGACTTTCCCGTGATTCAACTCTAAATAAAGAGATAAACAACTATATTGTATTTATTGTACTGAGTACTGACGTGTGTAGGTTGATAAATCTAGCAGCCTTTAAAAGTTTGAACTTTGAAGAGATTGAGATCTAGGACTTCTAATGATCAGGTTTATACAAACTGCCTACCTGTATTACAATAGACATTCTCCATATGTATTGATTACAAGTTATTTTTAATATCTTAAATTTAGGCCAGTTTATTAAATCATTAGTGTTTCTTGAAACTTTTACATTATTTAATTGTATAAATGAAAATAATTAAATAGATAAATAAATCAGGATCAATTTCTCATTGTCATTGCATTCGCGTATTCATCCTTCCTTCCATGCCTTCAGTGTTCATCTATATTTCTTTCACTTTGTCTCAGTTGTTTGCTTCTTCTTTTTGTTTATTTTGGATAAAAATCAACTACTTAACATAAAAAAGGAGGAGAACTACATCTTAGAGTCCCTGATTAAAATCAAAAGCAGGGTACCAGTTTAATCCTAAGTACAAAGAGACGAGTGTTATGATCAAAGCTTCAAATCCCTTACCCTCCAAACCGCCACCTCAAAAGCTAAAACCCATGTGTACAGAGAACATCCAATAAATAAAGGGCTACAATCGAACCTAACTCGAGCAGGTAATAACAACACTTATGTCTACAATCACGTAAGTTAGACATATTTGCAGCGTTGTGGTTAAAATCCACAACATAAACATTAACATTTCTGACAAAAATATTGGACATTTGGTTGATCTGCAGCATTAAGCATTGTATCCCATAATCAACCATTACTTGAAGAGCTTTCTTAGGGCCTCCACGAAGGCCCTGAAATTTGTAGCGGTGTTGTCTCCCTTTTCCACAGGAACCTGAGTTTGCCAATTGCTAGCAGCCTGCCTAACCTTTTTGCCCGTAAATGAGTACATTCCAGTCCATGACCTGAACTTTTGTTGTGCTAGAGCTTTCACTGGAGTGGTATGCTTTTTGGGTACAGGTTGTGGTTCCACTCTGTTCTCCATGAGCTCAGCCACCCTTTCTTGGCTGGTTCACACATGATGAGTTTTTCTATTGTTTTAATTTGGTGCTGTTGTTAAAGGTAAATGGTAAAGGTAGTTTTATAGGTCACTGCCAAGCAACACACCAATTTGGTGTATGAAACCCCCTTGTAGAAGCTCACAAGCTGATTGTTTTTCCATTTTACCTTATATATTGTTCAACAAGCCATACAAATCTTACCCCCTCTGGATTTAAACCTGTAGCCTCGACTATGGAGTCCACACACCATCATCATCAGGCCCACTTGAGTGGTACTTGTTCTGCAGCAAGTGGGTGATGTATTTCTCTTGTTTTCTGCATACAATTTACAAACCAAACAATGCAGCTCTCTAGCCGGGGAGACTGATTACCATATTACCCTATATTCTTGCCTAGAAGCTGGATGCTGCCCTCCAAGTTATTGATAGATAGCCTTGATCAGGGCTATATGTATCATGGGCATTTCCTGAATATGCTTTGAGCTCCATGGGACTCATTTGGGGCAAGGCGAGGGGGTGAATGGATGGCCTGATTATGCAATGGGAAAGCTTTATTCCATTTAGTTTGACTACCATACTGGCCAAAAACTATAGTCTCGTAGATGAAAAGAAGAGCCACCGGAAGAATGTGGATTAGGTGGAGGCATATCATAGTGGACGGCATGTTAGACTGCATATGAGTGCTTGGCAATGAATGTCTATAAGTGAATATACTTTGGTGTGTTGTTTTGGGTAAAGTGAAGAAGATTGGGATCTGATCAGAGAAGAAGCAACAGCACTTAAGAATTTGAAATACTTGATGAGACATATGCACCTGAGAGATGCCCAGAATGGGGTTTTGATGAAGGACATTAGGAGGATTAATGTGAGACAAGTCACATCCTGATATTTTCCATCAATCTCTACATGCTGTTGCTCAGTTGCAACATTCTGCCTGAGCTGGGCACAAACATTAGATGACTGCATTTTAGACTGCTTTTTCCTCCTCCTATAGACTTTCAAATTCATGATATCACTGAACAAACACCTGCATTTGTAAAATCTCCTTGTCCTCTTTATAGCCAAGTCATTAAGCATAGGGCCGTCTTCAGGCACTGTTATTTTTGGACCTTGTAGAGTCGCTTGAGTAGAGTTGGGATGATATGATCAGATCTGTGACTTGTGTAAATTCCAAATCTCCCTTATTGATTCAAATCCAAGTTGCATGCCGCCAGGTTTTTATGCCCTATATTGCCTTCGAAATCAGTTGACATCACAGGAAAAGGGAGTCTGATGCTGGCTTGTTGAATCTGAAGGGCATGCTGTTTGTATAGATCATATCTATGAGACTCGATGAGTCCCGGCAATTAGCTGTCAGTCTTGGGGAGTACTCGCCGAGTCCAGACTAATCTGCCAAAATTTTAAAAAATAAATATAAATCAGAAAAACACTTGGAAATGAAAAAAACCATTAATTTTTTTGGTTACATATTAGACTGTCTAAAATTAGAGAATTTTGGTAGAGTTCTTTTGTTGAGTCCAAATCTGAGTAAAAAATTGTTTTGTCGAGTACTTGCCAAGTCTGAGTCTCATGACTATGGTATATACTATAAAGTTTAAACCCCTAAGCTTGTTGAAACACATGTGGAGTATGAACGAGTCATCCTCATTGCCTTCTATTGGCACCTAATCAGCCTTATATGGTGATGACAAAGCCCCATTACTATTTGGTGGTAGGTGTAAAGATGTTCTCTCAAGGCACGGATGCAATTGAAGTAATGGCGAAGTCTAAGAAAAATACATTTATGTTGACGACGAAGCCTCATTGCTATTTGCTGGTAGGTGTGAAGATGTCCTCTCAGGAGCAGATGCAGTTCAAGTAACAGTGAAATCTAATCAAAATATATTGGTATGTAGGGTAATTACTATGGTGGTTGATTTTATGTGCTCTCATGGAAATATCCCACATCATATAGGTGCAAAAGCATTGACAGCTGTGGAGAGGAGACCAATAGGGATTCAGTGGGTTCAAATGAGTGTATTGCGAGCATGGATTTATAATATACAAACAACTAGGTGAGAGTAGGGGTGAATAACATGGGATGGGTGTCAGGGATAGCAACATGAAAATGAGAAGGGATATCAGGGATGCCTATATACATACTTTGGAAAGTAATATTTGTATCAATCTTTGTGAGCGTGGGAAAAAAATAGCTCAGGGAGATGGGGATTGGGGAGATTAATCTCCTAGAGAAAGTGCACGGGATGATCAGGTCAAGGGCTGTAGGGCATTAAAAAATAAATCAGTTATTCATAAGGAAAATTTTAATGTAGTGAGCAAAGCCAACTTTAGGATAATTACATAAAGGGGGTGCAAGTGTGATTTTGGAATGGACATGTTAGTATGAAATGGAAAACAAGGAGAAACGTGGTTAGGTGGATAAGTGTTGAAAATAACATAGGATCTGATAGACATTCTAGGGGGAGTGTTATTGTGGAGAAAGGAGCTGTGAAAAAGAAAAAACATTATAAGGGAGGGTTGCTATGGTTGTTGGGTTGCCACGGTGGATGGGTGACATTGATGATGACGCTACCAAGTATGCCATCTTATTCTTTTTCTGAGGTGGGTGTAGCCAGCTCATGCAATCCCAGACAAGTTTGCAGACTCCAGAGTAAGCTGGGTGCTGGTTAACCAGTGTCCTGTTCAGTGGTGGCGGGCCTCGTTAAGGTCACTAGTGCTTGAATGTTACCAGAGAGATCAGATCTGTCCTTTTACTTTATTAACATTCAAATGTTCAGAGAGTAGATCAAGATGTTGCATTTGAATTTCCTCATTTTAAGTTTCAATACCGTAAACATATCATTGGTAGTGCCAATAGTTTGCATGTATCATGTTCATAAATGCAAATTTTATGTGTTGGTCAGGGGAATCAGAATGTCATTGGAGATAGGGCACCACCACGAAAAGTGTGTCTACTGTACCTTTCGAGTCAGCCCGACACTTAAACAAAGTGATCTTGTTTCCTGCATATGTAGTATTGCCACACACAATTTCCATTTGTGATTTATTATAGATCCACAACTAGTGAGCCTGCAAAACAAACACAGCATAACCACCCTTAGTGATGTAGATCACAACAATCACTGTAGAGGATTATTCAAGTGATTATCAATGCATTAACACAGCTTTTAAAAGCTTGACATCCATATAATATTGTACAAACAAGCCTTAAGATTTTACCCATCAAAAGAATATTCGATTTCCATAAGTATACACATAAAATTACTAGCCTAGTATGAGGGATTTACATTCATTTTTTCGCTTGGGAACTAAGCTCATTGACAATGCCATTAGAGCCAAACCTTTGGTGCTATTTTGTATAGTTGTCAAAGCCTAGCAATTTTGGAAGATTTATTCCACTCTACCTCTCAATCTTAAGTTGCAAGATGAAAAATGTTGTAAATTTTCGTTCCAATCTTTTTCCTTCTAGAACATTGATTTAAGAACCACTTCTATTTGTGATTAAAAATCGTAAAATCATCAACATAAGGAGTATATTTCTACCGAAAAATCATCCAATCATTGCCAGTATAATTAGTGCCATTTAAATTCATTGCTAGGCATTGTTTCAAGTTTTCAACAAGGATTATCTAAATATAATTTTCCCCTAATAGATTTCCGCTAATCCTCGTGTCAGACTACGGATTTAGGACATCATTAGTAAGCATGCATAAGGTCTAGGTTTTCAATATATTTTAGGAAACCTAAAAAAAGCATTTTCAAGGTGTAGGGTTCTATATTGATTTAGGACATCGACAAGAAATATTCATGGATATTAACCCATCAAACATCCGTCCAAATCCTGCCAACAGAGCTATGTCCTAATCCAAGCATTATTTGGTTCTATACAGCTTTAAGACATCAACAAACGACATGTATGGATGTCAAAAATGTCAATCATCTATCTGAATCCTACCAAGAGAGCTATGTCCTAGTCCAAGCATTATTTAGTACTCCCTATAAGTAACTAGCTATATATGCTACAAGAATCAAGTTAACAAGATCATAATGAATTATACCTGTATTAAAGATGCTTCTAGTAAAAGAATTGTCAAGGTTCAAGCCAATCAATATGCTTCTTTGTTTTTCATATTCTAGTATGTTGGAGATAACTGTCTAGTTCGGTCTATCTTATTATTGGCAGCTAAAAGAAATAGGTCGACAAACTTCAAGTTCCATTACTCTCATACAAGGGCACCATGCGGAAACCTTATTCTAATTATATGGAAATCAATATGTCTTAAATTTGTTGTAATGTCCCCTTTGGGGATAAAACTGAAAATTAAGGTAATCAGCTCAAAACCAAAGATCTCTAGATCTGATTTTAGAAACCAGCCAACTCCAAGTAATCTGATTTTTGCAATATTCTAGGGCAGCGAACTGTTTGTGGAATTCAACTTCACCTTTGAGCCTTCAAAGCGCTTCAATTAACCCCACTTGAATTTCTAAAATTATATTATAGCCTCAACAATCATGTAACGCAAGAAATCTGTTTTTTAATGCCATAGTTATGAAGATCTGAATTTCATAAAATCCTTGTCTGCAGTGTATCTTTACAAATTCATAACTCAACATAGAAAGCACCAAAAATCATGAAATTTGAGATATCGGTCGTATAAAATATAGAGTAAGATGATAATTTTAGATTTGCCAAAATGTCACCGCACATACCAAAACATCACTCCAATATAGGTCGCCCCTCTTGAATTTAAATATAATTTGCACCAATAATTGATAAAATGGAAGATTTCACCTTTATAAATCATAGGGAGCTCAACCATGCAAAGAAATCACATAGAAACCAACAATATCCTTGAAAACATACCTCTAAGCAAGTCGCTTAGGGCATAAATCTGTTATAACCAGCAATAAGATCAACACAAATGAGATAATGTGGGTTTTTGTCCATACTACCCTCTCCTCAAGGGTTTTCTTCCTAGGGAGGTACTCAATTCAAGGGTTTTTGTCCTTGGGAGGTACTCGATTCAAGGGTTTTTGTCCTTGAATGATGTGGAGAAAGTGCTTCAACAAGCAACCTTCACCAATAAGATAGATTCACCAAAAACATCCTTACAAATGACTAAGTGGCCTCCTTATATAGACATAAGGGGTGCTTATTACAATGCAATCCAAAAAGGCCATGGTGTCCTCGAGATTTCACCTTGAAATTAGGGACTACCTCTTTTAAAAAAATTTCGTTCTTTTTAAAGTAGTAGGGTGTTTTGTGTTTGTTTTGCCTGCAGTTGTTTGCATTGTTCTAAGGTATCCCCAGAGAGTCATAAAAGCCAAATTCCCCAAATACCCATGTGCTAAAACTCACTCTATCCCTTCGCCAGGTTTTGTCTAAGAGAATTTTATTTATTTATTTATTAAATAAATAAAGTTATTTTAAAAATAGATTGAGCTAAAATTGCAGGATTTAGGTTATATAAAGCACTTCACCCCATCATTATTACCATAGAACATTCACTTGGGGGGAAGAATTTTTGCAGATCAGCTAATTGGAGAAATTTTCAAGCAATTGCCTGTAGCTTCTTTTGTTTTGTTTTATTTCTTTTTGTCTGTGTTTTGGTTTGTTTTCTCCGGCAATTCCTATAGCCTATTCATTCTTCTTGCCAGATCTTTCCCTAGGCCTAGGGTTTTGAAAAGCTATCCAGTATTTTTAATTACTAATCTGTCTAAAGGTGATCAGAGCTCAGGATTCTTTCAGAAGATTTGGTGTCCCCCATATTTCATCCTGAAATCTGCGATTACCCTATCCGAATTTTTTTCGTATTTTTAAAATAATGGGTCGTTTTGTGTTTTTATTGTCTGAAAGTTCTTGTATTGCGTCAAGATATTCCCAAAGAGCCATATTAGCCTTTTTCGCCAAATACCCAGATGCCCAAAATTGTTATATTCTGTCGTCGGGATTTGTCTGCGGGAAATTTGTATTTAATTATTTTGAGCCCCGTTTGAGGCTATTTGCACTCCGTTTTAACTCTGTTGTGATCGAACATGTCATTATTCCTATATACCAGAAGGGTTTTAACAAGGAATGAGTTTTGGGCTTTATTTTTGACTTTTGGCAATTTTTCGTGTTTTTGTGTTGTCCTGTTTCGTTTTCTGTGAAATTTCTCTAGAACAATTCCTTTGCCGGGTAAGCCCGATTCTTGGTTTGGAGCACTGGAGAACATATACGCACGTTATGCCCGGAGGAAGTCACCATCGGAGGTCTGGTTCACTGGGAAAAAGCAAAGTTGTGCACTAAAAAGCCCTTGCGGGGTTGGGCGCATTTTTGGAAAACAAAGGATTTAAGCTGCAATGGGAAAAATAGAAGCAGCAGGCAAGGTGGGAATTTTGTATCTGCCTAGCAGGGTACTTTTTCCCGTGATATAAAATTCACTTAAGCTGCAGTGGGAAAGTTAGAGGCAGCAGGCAGGCGGGAATTTATTGCCTGCCTTGCAGGGTAAAAATTCCCATGGTGAAATAAAAGAAAAGTGACTTAAGTGAAATCATGAGATTTTATTGCCTGCCTTGCAGGGTAAATAATCCCATTGTCAAAGTCAAATCACTTAAGTAGATCATGGGATTTCCGGGGCTGCCTTGCAGGGTAAAGAATCCCAATCGTAAATTCTTAAAAAATAGAATTCTATTATGCAAAAAGTGTGCCCCCTTTGGTGAGAAGATGGCAGCCTTAAAGTGGATTAAATTAATTAATTTTTCTTCTAAAAAGGGCGCCTAAGCATGGAAGAAAGTCAACAAAGCCAAAGGGAATAAAAGAAATAGAATTAAATGGATTAAATTGATTAAATTTAATTTATTTAAAAGCTGCCCCCTTCATGTCAAAAAGTGCGCCCCATTTAGGATAGATTTAATACTTTTTAAAGCATTAAAACATTAAATAAATTCCTATTTTCAGTGGCTATGGTCAAAGCACACTGTGAGGCTTAAGTGAAGTGAAGTGTGGATGATTAAATTGAATTAATTTAATTTATTGGATGAATGTCCTTAAACATGCTATTTTTACACACCAGTTAAAGAGGAGCATGATTTTTAATTAATTAATTGTCAGGAATAGGAAGGGCAATTATTAATTATAGAATTATGAGGGTTATATAAGCATGGGCTGCCATAAGGATGAATTATTTAATTCACAGGTAAAGAATTGCAGCCACGAGGAAAAGTGTGCCCCATTTGAAGAAGATTTTTGCTCAGACAAAGGTGAAACCAAGGCTAAAAGCTTCCAATTTTGGCGCATGCATTGAAGGAGGTTGATTTTTGTCTGCATAATTGTTTGCATAAGTGTTACAGGTGCTCATGTGTTGAAAAGATTCACGCTCTCTTTATGTGCAAATTAAACATCAATTTTTGGGGCAGTAGGCTTGAAAAGTGCAGATTTTTATAATTAAAATTCACTATTCATGCTCCGGTGGCCATTTTTGTCTGAATTAATTGCAGGAATTCATTACAAGTGCTTTACAAAAGAAAAGGAGCTCTAATCAATGTCCAATACATTGAATATATCCTCCAAATCTGAAGAATTATCCAGATCTGCACCAACTTTGAAGAAATCCGACCAAGTAAGAAGAAAAAGAAAGCACAACGGAGTCATGCATCACTTCTAAATTTGCAGATATTGGAAACACGGATCTAGGCTCAGAACCTCTTGCTGAATTGATAGACAGATCCTTCACTCATGTGTGCAGATTAAAAGCAGTAGAAGTATTCGAGCTGTAGCTTTTCCATCCATAGCCTAGTTGCCAGAGTTTGTTATGCAGGTGCAAATCCATATCCAGATGCAGGTGTGGATGCAAATCCATATGCAGATCCAGATCCAGATCTCATAATTGCAAAAGCTTCCGGCACAAAGGCTTCATCCTTTTGTTTCGAACGCAGCCCGTGAAGAAGTCAGTGCGTGGAAAATTCCTTCCAGGATCTTGTGCAGGTGCTTCCAATCTTCCAGTTGAAGCCTTCATTGAAGTTGCATTCACCCGGAGTGCTTTCCATAATTTTTAATTGCTCATATGCAATTAAAAATAAAAATGATGAGTTATTTACGACAGACATTGCACTGATGCATGTACTGGAGAAGAACTGCAAAAGCTTCAAGGATAAAAGAGAAGACAAGGCGAAGGAAAAATCTAGCTCGCTTCCGGATCCAACTTGTTTCGAGATCCAGCTTGTTTCCAGATTCAGCTTGCTTCCAGATCCAGCTACTCCCAGGTCCAGTTTGGTGAGGATCAAAGACAAAAGAATTAGCTGCATGCAGACATGAAAAAGGACAAGACTGCAACTTTCTGTATTCAATTATTTCCCCCTTTTGCAAATCTTTCTTTACAACTGCTTACTTGCTGCAGAATTGTCTAGCTATGGCTCATGAACTTTGCAATTAAAGTAAAACCCACAAACAATTACTCAGATCCATAATTGATAAAAATCATACACGGGAGCCTCACCGGTAAATGAGGGAGATTTATCTCATGATTGCCTAGGTTTTCCGCTGTGCAGAAAATCTAGCCAACATGCTGACCTCTTAAGGGAGGATCTTTTAAAAGTTCATTAAGTATTGAGCCTACATGCCACAAATACTTATTTTATTTCCTAATTACATAGCCATCTATTGGAGCGCTAATCGCCCAATAGGAATACATAATTATATAAATGAAATAACTATCAAAATAATGATGCAACTACGAAGCTCAGATCTTCCCCTTGCTTTCTCCTTAAACCCATGGGGAGAAAATGGGTTAAGGTCTTCAATTGGAGTTAGCTCGAAAAGGGGACATGACATTTGTATAGAGGATATCTATGGGAGGTTGGTAACACTTAGAAGCACAACCATATATACTGCACCCATCTGGACAATACTGGATAAGGACCCTCTCATCTTCTTCAACTTTTATGGTCCGGGAATTGCTGTGGGCAATGTTTGTGCCTATTGCATGGGTGAAACATACATGAGAAAGCTCCAATTCAAAATTTCAACAATAATGGTGGGTTCAAAAGTTTAGAAAAACACAAGCATGCATTTCCGATATTCACGTACAAAACAGTAGCATAAACATAACTTGACATTGTGAAATGACCATAATGAGCCATCTGCTTCCGCAACCTTTGGTCACCAGGATCAATTTGGTTTCTGGAATAACAGGGACATCAACATGTAATGAACTAAGGAATGAATTTAGAGTGGATGTTATTCATTCTTCTTCCTCCAGTCTGACATGGCAGGATCATTTGTTACCCTTTATTTAATTCCCTTTACTTCTTGCTCAATGGAGAAAGTGTGCAGGTTTTGGTTTTTCGTGAAATACGTCATCTTAATAGTCATTTCCTTTCACTCGACCACTTCAAAATATTTTGGCACGCATACAAGACTAGTACAAACAATTATCATGTTGGTGGTTCTACTATTACCATGTGATTTTTCTGTTTTCATCTAAAGAAGGTTTTTTTGTAAAGTGACTGCTATGGTTCCAGTGGCACTAGTAAATAACCTCATCTGTTGTGAGTGAGGTGCCCAACCCATTTGTGAGAGCCAACCTAGATGTGGAAACTGGCCTATATATGTTAGTCCTCCCATGCATGGGAGTCCATCAATATGTGGTAGTTCTCCCACATGAGGGAGCTTCCCCCACATGGCAGCTAATGAACATGTGGGAACTGACCTCTGTATGAGCTGGTTCGTATGTTGCAGAGCCCATCCCCATATGGCAGTTGGTCACATTTGAGAGCCGGATCACATTTGGCAGTTGGTTCACATTTGAGAGCTGGATTACATGTGGCAGTTGATTGACATTGTAGTTGGCCTGTATCCGGATCTGACTTTCTGTTCCTTAACTGATGAACTTATGGAATGATTTTGTGGTCCCGAACTAGTCCACGGGGGGATGATCTGAAGCAATTCTGGTTCATAAAAGGACTTAGAAGTAGACTCGCAAGTATAAGAAAAAAAAATTTGTCTAGAGGAAAATTATGCTATTATTCACAGACTTGCTAAATACTCACCGAGTATGTAAACTATGGTGCATCAACGTTATGCCATCTAACTTCATGTAATTGAGAAATGGACTTGAAAAGAGAGAACAACTCCAATCCGCTTCTCTAAGGCTGCTTAGTGACTCAGACGACAAGCACCTTGCTGCAGAGTTAATTTTTTTTATTCTTTTTCAAATTCTCACTACCCATGGGGCAGTGATTTAGGTGGAGGTCACAAATAAAGTCTCTGGCCTCTGTTATTCAGAAGCCATGTGGTATAGAGGGTAATAATTAATTATTACTTGGATAAACATCCACTCTTTTGTTGTCAGCTTAATGACTTGTTTAATTTTGATTACTATTGCATTGAGTGTGTATGATGGGTACATTTTTTAGGATGCCTAAATATAGATGACTGAATTAAATATTCAAATTAGCACAAATATTTGTATATAACAATCCTCTTACAAGTGTTTTTTGGTCTGTATATAAAGATGAATTTTTCAAAATCATTAATCTTGTTTGAGGTGGTTTCATTGGTCAAATATAAAGATGAATTAGAGCCCTCTTACATATTTTCTCAGTGGCAGTTGCATTATGCCTAATTCATGTAGATCATGTTGCTTGCTACTATGCATTTCATATACAAATAAGTTGTCATATCAAATATTCAAGTTGAATGACACCCACATAGTTTTCAAGACAAAACATTCTTCCTCAAATTTATTTATTAAGGATTGAATTTGTGCTTTTACTAAATATTGGATTACAGAGAGTATGTCCTAAACTTATGGGCTTAAAGCTGCTTAATAGATATCTGGTTATTTTTTTAAGAAGAATGTGTTAGGGTTGAAAATTAAAGTCTGAACGTGCATATGATTGTTAGATTTATTCTTGGCAGGATCCTATGGTGATAAGAGCATACAATTCAGACCTGGATTTTCTATAGAGCATGACAAAGATGTTTTTTCTGCCTTGGGAATCCTTTGTTCATGTTTAATTTCTATTTTTTCCCCTTTTGCATGTGCTGTCTACTTCTTTAAGCCTCTTTGCTATATGTTTGTATTGGATTCTCATCTTCCTAGCTCCTAGACATGTTTCAACAACTTGAGTGGCTTTCATGGTAGGTTGGAGCAGTAGTGGTTGGCTATTTGACCAGTTTATTAACTATTACAAGATTCAAGGTAATTTCACATTCATTTTCAGTAGTTCTTTTTTTAAAGTGCTAAGCAATAGCATCAAAACTGAATCAAGAATGTGTCCATAAGTTCTAAGGTTGCATGCAGCCTTATGCCTCTACACAAACTAAAAACTTCTGGTATGGTTTACCCTTTTGAAAATTAATATTTCCTATGCAGGTGCTTGCTTTTCCTTTCTGGCTTATCTCAAATAATCTTTTTCTATACCAACATGAGAAGTGTTTGAATGTATTTATATCCTAAATCTAAAATCCCATTGTTTTCCCATTTTTTGTAATGTAATTGTGTTGCATATTCCAATCGGAAAATTCATCAACACAGATTTTAATGCTGGAAGTCTTAACTACTTGGATACAAGCTATGGTATTCTATTCTCCATACAGTAAACACCATCATATTAAGTTTAAATTGCAAGTGAGAATGAACATAAAAGAAGACTGAAAATCAGAAGTAACCAACCCACGAGAGATGAAGGAATTACCCTAAAGAAAGAGAAGAGTAACCAGGATGTTGGAACCGTGTTCACACTTGTTGGTGTGGCTTAGGATCTTTGCAAACAACTCAGCAATGTTTGTGTTTGCACACTCCCATCCAAGAATATTAAGCTTTAATTGGGATTTGTTTGATTATTGTTGGGGGTGAAACTATTTGTGCATGGACAATTAATGGTTTTTGTGCATCAAATTTAGTTTATTCTCCTTTATTTGAAAGATCACAACTATATCTTGGTGGTTGGAAAACTTCCTTCCAAACCTACTGATCGAGGATACTCCCTCTTTGATACTATACAATCAGTTGTAAATATGAGATGGAGACATTTTGGTCCTCTTTATGTCTGCATAATCTGCTATGTGCCTGGTTTACATGCTGTGGTAATTAGTGTGCTGGAGAGATCCTGGCTGTGTGAGAAGTATTGACTTCTCCTATATAGGAAAATGCTCCAGTCTCTGATTTGAATGCCCTTTATTGCTCTTTAAACAATTGTTCACAAGAGTACATTTTACCGGTATAAGAGCTTTCTCTCCCTTTATTAGCTCCTTCGTAATCCACTACTATATTCCTTAACAATGGTTGAATGGAATAGATTGGCTCTGTTTTATCTGGCCATCCCTCCAGCTGATCAATTATGGACAGAATCCTTGAATTTATAAGTTCGAAGAGGCTGAAATGGTTACAATTTTCCTTTCGACATATGAGACATGTGATTATAAAGTCATTTGGTGGGAAGCACAAAAGTGAAGAATAAACTTTGAAGCTTCAAGGTCCATGTGAATACTAGTGGTCCTAACAAAAATTGCAAACTATATCAATGGCATATAAAGGCTTGCTATGCAACAATTTATTTAGATTACACAAAATCTCAAACTTGAACATTTCTCTGTTGACACTCACTATAATTTACAGTTCTGGATTGCAACAGAATATTTCAGTGTATATTTTAGGCGTTCAATGCAGTTTTCAGGTTTGACAGTTCCGGATTTGAGTTACACAATTCATAGACCTTTGAGAATGTCCCATGTATGTTTTCAATTTTGATCCAAATACAATACTACAGTTCACTTGAGTTTGTTGAATCTTTGTCTGACATTGTAGTAGAGATACAGATTCCTCACAATACTGTTGCAGTATGCATAGCACCATAACAATTCAAGAAATTTTGATATCTTTACAGATTTCATCCTGAAATCTGCGACTACCCTATCCGAAAAAAAATTGTACTTTTAAAATAATGGATCGTTTTGTGTTTTTATTGCCTGAAAGTTCTTGTATTGTGTCAAGATATTCCCAAAGAGCCATATTAGCCTTTTTCGCCAAATACTCAGATGCCCAAAATTGTTATATTCTGTCGTCGGGATTTGTCTGCGGGAAATTTGTATTTAATTATTTTGAGCCCCGTTTGAGGCTATTTGCGCTCCGTTTTAACTCTGTTATGATCGAACATGTCATTATTCCTATGTACCAGAAGGGTTTTAACTTGGAATAAGTTTTGGGCTTTATTTGTGACTTTTGGCAATTTTTTGTGTTTTTGTGTTGTCCCGTTTCGTTTTCTGTGAAATTTCTCTGGAACAATTCCTTTGCCGGGTAAGCCCGATTTTTGGCCTGGAGCAGCTGGAGAACATATACGCACGTTATGCCCGGAGGAAGTCACCATCGGAGGTCTGGATCACTGGGAAAAAGCGAAGTCGTGCGCTAAAAGCCCCTGCGGGGTTGGGCGCATTTTTGGAAAACAAAGGATTTAAGCTGCAATGGGAAAAATAGAAGCAGCAGGCAAGGTGGGAATTTTGTACCTGCCTAGCAGGGTACTTTTTCCCATGATATAAAATTCACTTAAGCTGCAGTGGGAAAGTTAGAGGCAGCAGGCAGGCGGGAATTTATTGCCTGCCTTGCAGGGTAAAAATTCCCATGGTGAAATAAAAGAAAAGTGACTTAAGTGAAATCATGGGATTTTATTGCCTGCCTTGCAGGGTAAATGATCCCATTGTCAAAGTCAAATCACTTAAGTGGATCATGGAATTTCCAGAGCTGCCTTGCAGGGTAAAGAATCTCATTGTGAAAAATCCTTAAAAATAGAATTATATTATGCAAAAAAGTGCGCCACCTTTGGTGAGAAGATAGCAGCCTTAAAGTGGATTAAATTAATTATTTTTCTTCTAAAAAGGCGCCCAAGCATGGAGAAAAATCAACAAAGCAAAGGGGAATAAAAGAAATAGAAATAGATTGCCTAAAATTAAATAAATTAATTTATTTAATGGCTGCCCCCTCATTGTCAAAAAGTGCGCCCCATTTAGGATAGATTTAATGATTTTTAAAGCATTAAATCATTAAATTAAATTCTATTTTCAGTGGCTATGGTCAAAGCACACTGTGAAGCTTAAGTGAAGTGAAGTGTGGATGATTAAATTGGATTAATTTAATTTATTGGATGGCTGTCCTTAAACATGCTATTTTTAAAGAGAGAAGCATGATTTTTAATTAATTAATTGCCAGGAATAGGAAGGGCAATTATTAATTATAGAATTGTGAGGGTTATATAAGCATGGGCTGCCATAAGGGTGAATTATTTAATTCACAGGTAAAGAATTGCAGCCAAGAGGAAAAGTGCGCCCCATTTGAAGAAGGATTTTGCTCAGACAAAGGTGAAAACAAGGCTAAAAGCTTCCAAATTTGGCGCATGCTTTGAAGGAGGTTGATTTTTGTCTGCATAATTGTTTGCATAAGTGATACAGGTGCTCAGGTGTTGTTGGAAAATATTCATGCTTTCTTTGTGTGCAAATTAAACATCAATTTTTGGGGCAGCAGGCTTGAAAAGTGCAGATTTTTACAATTAAAATCCACTATTCATGCTCCAGTGGCCATTTTTGTCTGAATTAATTTTAGGAATTCATTGCAGGTGCTTTACAAAAGAAAAGGAGATTTAATCAATGTCCAATACATTGAGTATATCCTCCGAATCTGAAGAATTATCCAGATCTGCACCAGTATTGAAGAAATCCGGCCAAGTAAGAAGAAAAAGAATTATTCAGACAAAGATAGACAAAGCCATGGCAAAGAGAGATGAAAAAGAAAGCACAACGGAGTCATGCATCACTTCCAAACTTGCAGACATAGGAGACACAGATCTAGGTCCGGAACCTCTTTCCGAATTGATTGATAGATCCAGAGCTGGAAAGACTTCACTCATGCGTGCGGTTAAAAGCAGTGGAATTATTCGAGCTGCAGCCTTTCCATACACAGCCCAGTTGCCAGAGTTTGTTATGGAGTGCGCTAGATCTTACCATCCTTCATCCAGATCAGTGCGAGATGCTACGGGAAAACAATAATTCGATTGGACGCAGAGTTCATCAATTATTGTTTGAAGATTCCGGTGCGAAAGGTGGTGACTTCCATTAGCATTCAGGATGTCGGCAGCAGGTGGGAGAAGCATAGAGTTGATTGCGTGAGCATAATGAATAACAGATACATGAAGAAGCCTAGATCTCCTTCTAAGTTCCCAAGAACTCTTCCACGGTCCAATTTGGTGCAGGAGGTCGATGATATTGTCAAATTGTTATGCAGGATTAATGGCGAGGCGAATGCTTACACTTTCCATACATGGATGTATGCTTTCATCAGGACCATTGAAGTCAACAAGGTTGATTCCATAATCAATTGGTCGGAAATTATTAGCGACAACATTGGTGAGCAACTCCGGAACGTGAAGCGTACTTTCAGCTTCAAAATGACTTCCTACTTGGTGTATGCTGCAGCTTCACAAGGCATCTTTTCCAAGCTGGATAGATGTGGTGTTCTTTCTAAGGACCCCATTTTCGAGTGCTACCCACAGCTTACTGTACCTGCGTGCGAGAAAGATTTCAAAGTGGTCAATGATGAATTCTTCTACGATTTCATTTGCAGGCTAGACAAGGACTTAAAGGCCAACAGGGTAAGCAAGGAAGCGTGGGAGGCTGTATCCAAGGTTGGCAGTCTATTCATTCAGTTTGCAGATTTCACATACCTTAGGGTTACTGGCTTTTCTGGAGAACCAATAAAGATGCCCAGATATCCGAATGATAGATCGATCGCCATGGAGCTGAGCAGGCAACTTGTGGAGATACACGACCTTCAGTCGAAACGGCACAAGTCTACGGGCTTCTTCCCAATCACTGTCGGACATTATAGCTGCCAGAGCATTCATAGAGCTCGAGGGATGGAGACGCAGATGTTATCCGAGTATGAGCAAGAGTTCTTCCCTGCACGGCTGAACTTCGATCCATTTGGAGTAGCCAGGAAGACGATCTCCCAGGAGTACGCACATGTGCCTTCATTAGAAGATTTCTGGATGAAGTGCAAAAGTGAGTACGAGGTTAGAAAGAGAGATTTCAGCAGGCTATCAGCAAAGCAAGTGTTCGACTTTGGACTAGCGCGGATACCTGCGGATCTTAAAGATGATGGGAATGTGTTACTTGATACTTACCATCAAATGGGAGGAGATAGAGCCGCACTTCAGGATAACGTAGGAGGCTGCCATACAATTGAAGAAAGGTCTGGAGCTGTTTTGGTGAATACTTCAAACTGGTTGCTGACGAAGGGATATTGCCTTGATGAAGCATTGATGAATCAAGTCACGGGCAACTTCGGCGCAGGAGATTCCCTCAAGCAGAAGCACGAAGGAAAAAGCAGCAGAAGGTCCGAGAAGTTGAAAGTACACAGAAGATCTCAATCAAAGGAGAAGATCACTTCTACGACCATGACTTTAGCTCCGGCTTCTCCAGCACCCAGTACTTCACCAACTATTGCACCGCAGCAGGACACTTCCATGCCTCCACTGAATCCGGCGACATTCATCTTCTCTCCTCAGCCACTCCGTTCAGCACCTGTTCCAGAAGAGATGTTGAAGCTGCAGATGGCGGAGTTCGAAAGAGCTTTGTCCTTGGATGATTCAGAAGATGGCAGCCATAACACTGTGGCACTTTCTGATGGAGAGGATGCAGAGCGGGAGATGGTAGTGCACTCAGCGACTTCTCATTCTCCGAGAAGTAACTTCTCGGAATGGTTGGCTTCGCAGTTGGTTCCAGAAGCGAGAATGGAGATGAACTTAGAGGAACACGACTTGTAGCTACTCCAGAGTCTAGGCGGAAGAGACAGAAGGCCTAAAGTTGCTAAGGTAACTTCAAGGTTGATCATCGAGGATTCGGGGCAGAAGTTTGCTGAGATGTCAATTCCGGCGGAAGGAAAGAAGGAGGATGAGCTCACGGCAGAAGATGTGACAGTAACCAAAGTACCCCTCGGTCAAGCCACCACAGAAGGATTGAAGCAGGACACGCAGACATTGATAGATGCTCTATTCCTTAGGCTTGACAGTGAAAAGGCGGAGAAAGAAGAGCTTCAGAAGCAGGTATCTCAGTTGTGCGAGATCATAGCCAAGGTTGCTAAACCTTCCATTCAGCCCATTTCAGAGCAGGTGAGTGATCATCTTATGCAGGAAATGGAGGATGCAAGCAATCAAGTAAAAGCTATTGACGAATGGAAGGATTTGATTATTCGTCAAGCTTCTGTACAACTTGGAGAGGTGCCAGCCCGCCTAAAGGTTATGAATGATGCAGCAAATCAGCTGCAGCAACTGGTGACGAGCATAGTGGACATGAACACAGTTGCTGAGAGTAACCTGAGTACTTTGGCCGAGATCAACAAGCTGCCGGGAGATGTATTGGTTGCAGAGCAGATTGTACCGGATGGATCAGTTGAGAAGGGGAAGCAGCTAGAGTTTGCAGTATCTTTCCGTTTGGAGATCTGCAGAGTTTTGCTGAAGAGGATGCAGGCACTTGAGAGTAGGACATCATCCTTACCAGACAGTATCATTTCTTTCACTGAGGAGAAAGTGGTCGGGAATGTTACTTCATACGTGCGGATTGTTCCTAGCAAGGTGCTTGATTCCCTGGAAGGGTCTCTTCTGATGGTACAAAAGAGAATTGATAAAGCTACTAAGTCTTTCACGATGAATTCTATTAGTAGACTGGTGGCGCTGCAGGCGGATATTGCGAGGTTTGGGCCGAGCTTGGAAGATGTGGAAGCGTGCATCAAAGTGTTGAATGAAGGATTGCTGCAGTTTAGGACAGAGAAGGAAGAAGTGGCTAAAACAGATGGGAAGATGCTGAATCACATGTTCGACAAGTATATCCGATATCAGAACAAAAAGAAGACATAAATGTTACAGCTGGCATGACTTCTTCTCTTCTTCTATTTTCTATGTTCCCGGATGAAATTGTAAAACTTTAAGTTATTGGTTTTGCAACCATTACTTAAAGTCATGTGGAACAATTCTATTAGTTAAGTGATACATGTGTCACTTAAGGAGAAGTTAGTGGAGGATGATTGCCAAATGTCATCTTTACTTGTTGTTTATGTTTCAGTTCAGTTAGATTTTCCATTTGTACTTTCCCTCCTACATTCTATAAGTAGGAGAAGAACCTCCGGGTTAATGATCAGAATTTGTAAGCAGCAATCTTGTGTTCTAGACTTTGTGCTGAACCCCTGAGAGCCACTTGGAGCAAAGGAATACAAAGGAGCAGGTTTCCGGAGAACTTTGTGTCACGGTGTACTGTGTTTCTTGCTTTTAATCTTAGATCTCTTAATAAACTTTGTGTTATTTTAGATCTGGATCTAGAGCTGCCTTTGTTTTAGAATTCTGTGTTTATATCTATTGGATTCTTCTATGTGCATGCAATCAGCTCTGCCATCTACTGATTGGGATGCACATCTTCCCCATTTCTTCTATGTGTTTATGTAATTACCTTCTTCTATAACTTTTCCTTTCTTTAAACAGTTGCTTACTTGCTGCAGAACTGTTCAGTTATGGTTCATGAACTGAGTAGTTAAAGTAAAACCCCATTTAGATATTAGCATACTTTAATTGACAAATCTGACACGGGAGCCTCACCGGTTAAATAAGGGAGATTTATCTCATGACTGCCTAGGTTTTGTGCTATGCAGAAAATCTAGCCACAGACATGAGTTTCATCTTCTGGGCAAGAGATTATGTGCTGAATGGTTGAACTCACGTGGAGCAATAAAAAAACTTTTAACAACAGAAGAAGGCCTAACTAAATGTAAGGTAATTCCGAGTTTCACTTGTGTGTCCGATTTGTATCGCTCACGTTTCAAAGAGTCAAGATTTTATTAGAGATACTAAGTGAGGTACCACCTCACTTTATGGTTTGCCAAAGTATACTTGATCACATTACAAAGAATAAACATTACCTTCCTTATTGCTCTTATGAACCAATACACGTACAATTATTAACCCTTCCCGGGAGACTTAGCATAAAAGACAACCATATAAAATGCTGCTAAGCATTATATCATTCATGTCACAAAGTGACATTGCTCACATAACTATGACAACAAGCTCATTTCCATATGTACAAAAAGGCCCGTAACGGTGACCAACACATGAGTAAGCACAATGCTAAAGGAGTGTACAACTTGATGCAAGATAAGTTTGAAGCAATTCAACCTCCCATAGATAAATTAGATGTGAGAGGGGTTAAAGGAGTTAAATATGAGGATTTGATACGAAGGTAAGCAAATATTGACTTCACTCATGACACCTAGATCTCACAATGAGATCATTCAAGGTGAAAAGCAAGAAATGGCATGCGATATGTTTAAGTCTTTTCTAAAGTGATAAGGGTATTGTTAACCATACAAGACTCATTTAAGAGAGAGATACACGGTAAAGAATAAGAGCACAGTTCCTTTCAATAGCTTAGGAATAGAAAGTTTCTGCCATGAACATAAGTATTAAGGGAGAAAATAATAATAAACATTATAGAAGCTTGTATCAAAACATCTAAGCCATAGAACAACGTACAGACTCATAATCAAGTTCATACCCAAATAGAATGCCTGTTATTCCCAATACATCAATATGACCCAATTTCTCACTCATCACAAAATAATTAATAAACAACATTCAAGTTCATAACAATATTATTTATACATCTACTTAATATCACATTTATATTTCATATTATAAAAACACCAACCATGCTATCATTTCCTTCTTGTCCCATGTGCCTACAACCACCATATAATGAACACAACTACTGGCATGGCATCAAACTACAACCAAACACGATATGTGATTTCACAATTCTCTAACAATAATGACACTATTTAACACACTTCCAAGAAGAGTAAGAATTGTAATTCCATTTCAATTCGTTTCCAGAGCCAAGGAGAGAGATAGAGAGAGGAGAGAGAAAACACCATTTTTCCACATTCAATTCCTTTTCAAGCTAGTGTCAACAGAAAGTTTCCTACAGTCATGTAATCGTGTTTACAAGGTTTTTCTATTGTTATTTGCTTGGATAAGTTCATATAAAAGTTTTTGCCAATTAGTAGCAAGTTTCCAAAAACGTCAAGTTTAGACAAGTTACTCAAAAAACAACGTTCGAACACCATCTTCGAGACTCAAACACATAAGGGAACAAATTCCTACCTATTCCCTTTCTATATTTTACAGGGAAACACTCAGAGCTGACGGAAAACACCCAAATCAGGATTAAGCGAGTCTATGGCGCTTGTCTTTCCGAAGTTACCAGTCGTAAATGCACCCAAGTAGCCTTATAGCCCAACGACCAAATGGCTGCAAAACATATCAACAAAACTAGCTTGCGGGATGTTTTTCTCCAAATTGAGGGTTTGTAGTAATTGTCTCATAGAAATATTAGAGGTATGCGGAAGCCAAAATCTGTTTTGACACTCAGGGCCAAAACGGTGGGTCAAAACCAAACAACATTTTAAACTTTCAACAGTTGTTTAAAGTTGCGAACTATCCCGTTGGGCTCCTAAACACGTTACAAAACAAGGTAAAACAAGCATCCAAGGAACAACTCAGAGTTCGGTTGAACACTCTACATGACTAGGTACTTGGCTAAAATTTGCTTTTCTCATTTTGGGGTTTATAGGGATGTTTTGTGCCTCCATGAAAATAATGTTTATTGACATTGTACAAAGCCGACAAGAAGTATTTTTAATAAGTTTCCCAGTTATTTCGCCAATTGCGAGGTTTTCAAAACCAAACTAGTATCATAGTTTAACCATCCATTTTATGAGGTAAGGGAGAGAGTAGTGCTTTCATTCATGCTTAATGGTCTTGTTGTGTGCAAACAGAGGTGAAGTTTGCTATACAATAACCCATCGTGTTTAATTCACCTAAACATTATTATTATTTTCTTTAAATCCATAAACAACTCCATTACAATTAAGAAAACTAGGATCAACACAACATGCAAGGATAGAGTAAGATGACCATGCCTGGATTGAGCTGGTGAGTGACCAAAGAACAAAAGTGTGCGGTTTGCGGCTGTCCAAGAATTCCGTCAAATAGTTTGTGGCCTTGAACAAGTTTCCACATTTTGCGAACATATCTATCGGGGCATTTGCAACTACAACAACTAACAAAATTCTCTATCCATTATACTATTATGGATGTCCATATTGTATCAATTTAAATATTGGGTATTTAATGTCAATGAGATGTCTAACTCAAGCTTGAAGCTCCCTTTTTGGCACAGGCAAGGAGGATGCTAACAAGGTTGTGGAGACGGCTTCTACAAACTGCCATTCTGCATTTGTTCGTAAATTTACAAGGCGTTTTTTAAACAAATCCCTTTTATGCAAATCTTTTAATTGTATTTCTGTCCACTAGATTTCATAGCTGTTCGGAGCATTCCATGAGCTCACAGTACTCTGTGGCATATTTTATCATACACACATTCACATGTCTGGTGTGCCCCTGATCCACAAAGTGCTTCCACATTTGCAAACATGTCTACCATTGCACTTGCAATTGAACACATATGCCAAAACTCTCTCCTCTTCACATGTTTGGCACACGTGTATACCCATTTTTTAAGCTCGTGTTATGGCACAGGCAGGGAAACAAGTGGAAGAGACGAGTTGTTTGGCTCTAAACTTGTCAATCTTGTATTTGTTTGGAAAACAAAAAACCTGTTTAAATTATTCTGAACAAAAGTAAACACCCATTTGCAGGCCTTAAGAGGCTGCATTTCTTGCTATTTGGCACAAAAAAGCTTGCAGAAAAACCCCTTTCATAGCTACTTGAATATTGGCAAAAGAACTCCCATAACTTGCAGGCACCAAAATGTCCCTAGGTGCCCTTTCTCTAAGCTCTCGATTTGTCATTGGAAGGGAGGATGCTAGCAGAGGTCGTGGAATTTGGCTTTATACCTGTCAATAGCCATTGCTTTGAAGCACCCAAAGCGGTTTCAACAGACCCACTTCTGCCTAAAGAAAAATTATAAATAACAGTCCTAATTTTAAGCTTGGCAATGTCCATACTCTGCTCCAAAGCTCTCATACAAGTGTAGACATGGAGAATACAGGAAACTGAGGAGGAATTCAACTTTACACCTGCCAAATGGAATAGGGAAGTTTCTAAATCCTTTAAAATTAGACACTGAGCAATACCTGAACTACAATCTGCCCTCACCATGAAATTCCAAAACAAAAACCAAGAATTTGCAATCCTATGACCAAATCCTTCTTCATTCGTCACACACAAACCAAAATTTCTCTCACGGATGAGATCTCACATTAACATTGAAACATAATCCTATTGATTCAACACACAAAAAATGGTTTCTATATCCTTGGTTGGAAAACACAAATACTGAGACATTGCCCATGCTCCAATGCTCCAAAATTTTGAGGGATTTAAGAATATTTGATAATTTAATTATTTTCATTTTTTCTTTGTTAACATTTTAAATTTCAAATGATTTTAACTCATTGAATATTCTTAACCATTTAAAATAACTTATAGCCATGATTGTTTTATTATTTTTAAAATTCACTTTAACCAAAACCTCATCCACTACCGTTAAAGCACTCACCTATCGCATAAGGGTCCTCATTTGAAAATTATGCAAATTATATTACTTTTATCATTACCTGTATTACAATTTGCTTAGATTGACTTTTAACGTTAAAACCAAATATACATATATATGCTTCGAACTTCAAGATTCGCAATCTCAAGTTGAAAGGATCGTAAGAATAACGATGTCACCAAACGAGCCGAAGGCACTTCAAGGGTTCCAAAGGTTCATCCGCGAAAGGACAACTTCCAAATTGAATTATGTTTTTTATTATCGCAATGATTCTTAATTTAATTACTACCATTATTTTACGATCATAATTGAAGAGGTTAACGAACGTCCATCGAGCCCTACCACCAAGACGGAACAATAACACGCCGAATGGGATGCTCTTCATCCATTGAGTGTGGTATTTGTAACCTGTGTTGCACGGAGGCTTGAATCCTACCAGAAATCAAGCGTCTTGGAGGCTTGCATTTTAGTGCTTTTCTTTAATATAAATGATTGTACTCTTGACCTTAAAGGAGCGATGAGATACATAGATAGATCTCCATACAATTATTTTTATCCTTCATCGTCGTCTAATATTCTAATTTTAGGAAGGTAGTACTATTTTTCTTATGCTCCATTCAATTGTTTTTACTTTTACGAATTATTCATATCGTAAGCACGATGCCAAAACAATGAACTCACTCCTACCAAGGATCAACTTGAGCCCATGCAACTACAATCGATATGTGTAATGGAAGGGGCATTTGGATTGTCCCACAACCTAGGATAATCATGACGAAGACCCTTAGCCTATTTTGTCCTCTCGACAGCTAAGGATTAAACAAAGAGAAGACTTAAGTTATAATATTTTATTATAAAGTGCAAAAAAGAAAAATAAAATAAAAGAAAACATTATATGCACTTATAATAAATTATTAGTAACTTGAAAATAGAAAAAAGACAACATAAAGGAAAAAAGCATATGGGCCAAAGTGATTTATTCTAGGGAGAAAAATGCGACTTGCATTAGGAAGGAAAATTGGAGGGAAAAAAAACATTTAATGGGGAAAAAATCTGATTGGTTGTTCATGAGCGGCCATTTTGTGTCACAAGTACTATTTAGGCAAAGTCGATTTGCCTTGGAGAAGAGACACTTGACGATTTTCTTATTTTTGATTTTTTTGTTGAAGCTCATACCTTTGTCAAAATTATTTCTAAAAACGAACCCCTTAAGAAATACTCTTGAGGAAGAAAACCCTCCAAGAGATTAAGGGGATTCTCCACCTTGGGGTTTCCATTGTGCATCATTGGAGATTATTAATAATTTTTCAGAGTTTTTCCAGCAGTTGAAGCTAGCAAGATTTGCAATTCCATTTTGTCATAGGGTTTGAAGAGAGAAAATTGCCATTTTGGATGTTTCTTGAAAAATTCATTTTCCAGTTCATTGGAAAGATGACCAAGCTTCAATTTGAGCTGCCATTTAGAAATTTGGAGTTTTTTCCAAAAGAGTGTTTTTACATTGTTGAGTTGCAGAAATTCAATAAAGTTAATTTTTAGTGATTGAACTTGGGATCAGTATTCCTTATCTCTTCAAGAAAACTTTTCAAAATTTTTGGTGTCAAGAAAGGTACCATTTCCATCTGTTTTTCAAGGGCAAGCTGTCTACAGATTTTATAAAATTATTTCAGCCTGATTTGGAGCTGTATTGGTATTTCTTTCATGATTTTATCCCATTATAAATATTCAGTAGGATCAGTTTGGGCTAAATATCAAGTGGGTTTAATGACTATTTCATGCATTTTCTTATCTAGCCCTAGTCACATTTATAGATAATATTCAGATCTGCATGATAAAAATTTGGAGATATATTGTCTATAAATCTGCATTTGGGGTTTGGGATTGGCCTAAAATCCATTAGATGGGTTGTCAAAAGTGTCCATTTGTTGACACATATAGTGGTATCAGAGCAATGATTCTCCCAGCCTGTGAACGAAAGAAAAAAAATCTAGATCTGAAGATTCTCTCCTTTAGGTGACCGTGGATGGGCATAATCATAGAGCTCATCCCTAGCAAATAAGATAAACTATCTAAGTGAAGAGATCACTAGAGGCCACAAAGAATTACAAACCTATTGGTTGGATGCTCAAGAGATTTAAGAGACTCAGTCATAGGAGCCATTGCTGATTTGGGCAGATCTATACAAGGAATGAGTACTATTAGATCAAGCTCTCAAGGAAATCGAGACAACAATGGTGAAGGAAGCAGAATAAAGTTTCTCCAAAAAGGAGGAACAACCAGTTGAGGATGATGACATGGAGACATGGGGTAAAGAGTATGCAACACTCAGTTCCAAGGTAAGAACTATGTTGGCCTTTGAAGATTTTGTGAGTTGAAAGATAGTAAAGGCATTAGAAAAATTAGAAAATATCAACAGGAGAACAAGTACCATGCAGAAAGTGGAAGGAAATCTGCCCATAGAGTATTCTGTGTAGCATGCCAAGTGAAAGAAGAAGAATCTTCTTAAAGAAAAAGGTATGACTTCCATTGAACAAAATATTTGTAGGGAAGGCAAAAATGAATGCAAAATTGTGGCAGCCTAAGAGCATGCTGGAAGGATCAATCCAAGAGGAGCATAAGATTACACGGGATGTAGATTTGTGGTAAGAGGTCTTACATCATCTTTGTTGTTGCAACAATATTATCATGATGACATTCAGCCCATTATGGACAAGGTTGCTAAGGAATTGATACAAAAAAGTCAAGGTATCATAAAGACAAAGGAACGATGAGGATATTTGATGATACGACCAAGGTATGAAGAGCATAATAATGGTCATATTTATTGTTGCATAGTAAACCATTTCAGATTTTCTTTATTCATGAGAAGTATGGTAATGCAAATTGTAAAATGAAGCATGTGTATCCCTTGTTCTAAATTCATGAATATGGGCATTATGAGAGCTACGTACTTTGGCAAGAGCTCTCTCATTTGACAGGTACGTGGATCTAGGCTTTTGGAACACTTCAACATGTTTTGTCTGATTGTGCATAATGGCACTTGGAGAAACAGTGTTGCAATTGTCTTGAGGGCAAGCAATTTTGGGAAGGGAGGATTGTAATATCCCCTTCCAAGTAATGAAGACCCTTAGCCTATTTTGTGCTACATGATGGCTAAGGGCATGAACATAAAGGGTGACTTAAGTTATGATAAAAAATTATAAAGTGCAAATAAAAATAAAATAAAATAAAGCATTATATGCACTTATAATAAATTATTAGCAACTTAGAAATAGAAAATGGCAACTTAAAGTGAAAAGCATTTGGGCTAAAATTGATTTATTCTAGGAAATGGTGAAAAAGGCAAAAATCGTCTTGAAAGAATAAAATACCCAAGGAAATGCAACTTGCATTATGAGGGAAAATTTGGTGGGAAATACATTTAATGAAGAGGAAAATATGATTGGTTGATTGGAGGTGGCCATTAGGCTCAATTCTTCTATTTAAGCAATGAGATTTGCTTGAAGAAGATACACTTGATTATTTTTCTCTCATATCTTATTTTGTATGAAGCTTCATGTTTATTGTTATTTCTAAAGACAAGACCCTTCAGAAATACCCTCTTGAGGACAAAAACCCTACAAGAGTTTGTGAGGATTCTCTACACAAGGGTTTCCATTGTGCTTCAGTAGAAGTAGCCCACATTTTACACACACAATTACAACAGTAAAATACTAGGATAATTTTTTTTGACTTACATTGCTCACTACACACAACAAAGCAAGGGCTCTAATTATCAAAAACTTCGACCTCACATACAACAATTACATAAGTCATTGACTCACATAGGACACATAGAAAACAACATAGGCATGTTCAGTGCCACACTTTTCCTAATGAATGGTTACTAGTAATGACCCAACCACAAGAAAGATAGACTTTTTAGGATATGGCAAACCCACAACACATCTTTTATTTCAATTGTATTTTTGTTACGATTAACATTCCAAGAACATTATTATGCAAGGATAAATTTCTACCTGTTTGTCCACCTACAGATTTTAAGTTCATTCTCAGCCTTATTTACAGTTCTGACCGTTTTAAGTTGACTTCTTATTATTTACAAAAAGTTTCCATAACTTGCATACTTATTTGACATAATTCAAATGCATATAAAGTACTTAATTATCTTAGTCCTTATGTTAAGAATATTCTTCTCGAACATATATTTTGATGTCTACCTTTTTACTCTTACAACTCAAGAGGATGTGACTTGGTGTCCATATAGCGATTAGGTTTTAACCAAGTGAGATTTAGATGCGAGATAGCTTTTTACCGAAAACATACCTTGATTACAGGTTAGTTCTTTCCCTACAATAGTTATTCTAATTTAATGACTTGAGGAACTCCATTTTAGATTTATATATCGTATTTTGTTTTCTCGTAAAGGTTGATCACACCAAGAACAATTCATATTCTTTGAAAACAATAGAATATAATTAATTGAGTTATAAGGTCTCCAAGGGTGGCAGTTATTCCAAACCTCAACTCTCATTTTTACTCTTATATACTTTATTTTCTACGTCACATTATGGTCTAATTATTAGCATTGTCTTGTACAAGGAGTTACGAATGTGTTTGTCTAACCTCTTTGAAGACATAAAATGATTAGAAGACTTGAAGCTACACATGAACCCTAAGTTAACATCTAAATCAACTGAGGTTTAGATTTATTCAAACTTCACCTAAGGGTCTACCCCTCAACTATGTAAAATGAGTTTTAAGTGAGAGGACAAATTTATGCTAAACCACCTTCCAGAAGGGACCAAGGTGTAATGTTGAGAGAACCAAGGTAGCACATTTAGTTATGTGGAGCCAAGGGGGTTCACAAACAAGTGTGCAAGGAAATAGAACAACTATATATGATCTCCATTTATGTCATTTGGATCTAACATGGATTTCATTCGATGAATAAATTTACTTTTAAATCTATCTTTCTTTGGAAAACAAGGTAATCCACTAGGATACGAAGGAAGGGTTAGTTCACTTACTCCAAAAGAAGTTTGACTGTGTCGCTCCTATCTACCAGATGGGTTTATGACAATGTCACTAACCATACTAACTAAGACGATAAATCCATTCTTGGGCTCTTGTTTACTAAAGCTAGGAAATTTCCATCGAGTTGTAGGGTTTAAGTTCACTCTACGGTTTTGTGGAATGTCTTCTAGGGTAAAAAGTAACACACATGAAAACAACTTATGCTCAGTGGCGATATTAAACAAGGGTAAAGTGTTTAGAACGATTTAATTCTCTTTATTACATTAACAAGGTATAAATTGCACAAGATGACTCATTAATCATTTAATGAACACTAAATATGCACTACAAGATATTACTTCAAATTTATTTACCTTACTATAAATATCAGACCCTTTTTACCAGGTGTACTATTGGAATCAAAATTGAACTATGATTAAATGCACATTTCCTAGATGTCTTTGAAACTAGCATTTCATACGATATTAACAAATTATCAAATAGAACCTTCTGTAACATGATTGACTACATTATACATTTATTCATTTAAAGAATGAAATATCTAAATTACAATGATAATTAATGAATTAAACATCACCTTTTCATCATCATTCTTTCATCCTGCAAAACGACGTGAGCATGATATCAATGATAAATCACTGGCATGGCATCCACCCTAATCTAACATAATTATCATTTTTTATTTTCCCATTTACATATGATAATAATTACAATTTGCAATTGAAATAAAAGGTTTAGAGACATGTATTCATTACATTTCATTTTATTTCATTTTGTAACCCAGGAGAGAGAAAGAGAAGGGAAGATTTAGAGAAAACACCATTTGTCAAAAGTTCTATTTCACACAACAAGTTACACTATAGAGTTTTAAATAGTTATTTGGTCATGTGTCCAAAAGTTTCCAGTGGTTTGGCAACCCTACAGGGTCCCTGCAGCTTTCTATTTTTTACATTTTCTTACTAGCTACCAAAACATTCAAAATGGGCTCATAGGCTAAGAAACCTCTTTTGCAAAAGTTATCTTCCGATGAGAACGCACACCACATTAACTTTCTCTACGTGTCCTGAGATATACCATGAGAAGTTCATAGCAACTAATGGAATTGCTAGAAAAAGTGAACGGTTTGCGTTTGAATGGTTAGTTTTCTGGGCGACTGGTCTTAGTTGACCCAGTTAGTCAAATGAACAAAAGTTAGCTCGAGGGCTCAGAAAACCACATCCAAGTAATTGACGTTTGATGGATGAGCATGCAACGAGACACTTCCTACAAGTTCCCTATATAAGGATAATTCTATTAGACTCTACGTTTGAATGCATGCACTAGAAAACCATTTTTAAATGGCGATAAGTTTCTGAAGCCACCGGTCGTAATTGGTTCAGTTTGACCTTGTCAAACTATGACCAGAGGCCTACAAAATGTCATCGTCAAAATATCTAGAAAGATGTTTTCCCCTAAACTGAAGGTTCCATGCAATTGTCTAGTATAAACACTAGAGGTTTGTGAAGGTGGGAAATAATTTCTCTATCTAGGTTTCAAAGGATAGTTCAAAACGAAAGCCAACTTTCTAGATTTAACAACTTTCTACTACTGTAAAATAGTGTAATAGGGATCCTATAAGAGCGTCAAAAAGATATCATATGTTCATTCGGGGTCAATCCAAAGGTCAAGGTGACTCCTCACATACCAAGGTACATGAATGAAGCTTCACATCTCATTTTTAGAGTTACGAAGGGTACTTAATGAGTCTCCAAAAAATGCAAAAATTAACTATTTAAACAGGGAGAAGGTCAACATTATTACTGGGAAGTCAATCTCATCTTGTCGATATACCAATATTGGGGTGATCTAGGTGGGTAGGAATTTTTCTAAATCACCACAGAATGAGGGTGGAAGTTCATGTTTAATGCAACGAGTTATTCTTGACTTCGCGATT